>JAUJYZ010000073.1:245000-666955 GCA_033675265.1 Actinostola sp. cb2023 | reverse complement strand
CGCTCGGGCCAACTCCGAGCGGAGGATACCAGTGTGCACCAGACCAGAGCACGTGGGAATAAACTTCTATGAGAAGCCGCTCGGCCATTTGTCAATATGTTGGGCTCAACTGGATATCACTATGGTAACGTCGTCGGACATCTTCAGGAGTCACGTGGCTAGTGAGTGATGAGAGAAGTGGTCGAATGTTGTCCACGTGATCATCCCAGACTGCCACGCCCACTGTCAGAAATACTGGAATAAATCAAAGTGAATGAAATCTTTTACTCATAATTTAGAAATGTATACGACGTTTCAGCGTCGAGCCTCTGACAATGTTCTTTATAAAAAACAACATTAGTAGTTATTCGTACAAACAAAATACAATGAAATACTCTAAAACAAGACAGGGGCTCTGCACAAGATAATTTAAATTCAGATGGTAATACAATCTCGTACCCAGAGCCCACGTTCCTCATGGTCAGCGGCTTTGTAATTTTACCACAATCCTTTGCGCGCATAAGGCCACTTCAACCTCATAGTAACATTTCAAACATGCCGCAGAGTATTTTGAAAAACTGATTTGCAAGTGTGAGGTTGCCTATTTATGTGTACTGCAAAACGATTGTGGTAAAATGTACAAGCGCCATCTTTTTCCTGTACGGGTAGATTCAAAATAAAAAAAATTTGGATCAGAGTCGTCTTTCGTATGGAGCGCGAAGTAGTTTACGGTTACGGTTCGCACCGTGCGGTGACCGTGCCGTATCCAAGCATTCTGATTGGTCTGAAACTATAATTTTGGCGCGCTGTGATTGGTTGGATAGATGTCTTCGATTCTTTACCGCGACCGTAGGTTTCCCACTCATACGAAAAACATAATAATAATAATAATAATTTATAATTTATATTGCGCACGGGCACTTTCCTAAAGATGGACACTTCTAGTTATGTACTTCTGACCCCCCTATATATATACTGTACAAATTAAAATACAAAATTAAAATTTAGAATGAAATATAGACACTAAGTGACTATATCACACGTGCAAATACCTTCTTTCTTTCTGTATTTACCAAGAATCAGTCCTTGCTGAGCGTCGACGCCTTGGAGCACAGAAGCACACTTTACTGGGAGAGACGGTGAGAACTTGTCACATTGCACTGAATGAATTGATCTTATTTGCTTATTGATATTAGCACTAGGACACGACGACCATTCATCTCCTGAGCGGTAAGTATTTGGACGTGGACAAAAAACTCGGTAAGATTTAATAATAAATAAATAAAATTTAATAAATAATTAAGACAGAAAAGGCGAACAAAATAAAACTACCAACAAACAAAAAACTACAAACTAACACTGAAGCAAGAAGATAACTGACACGGAAATTTATTATACAAATTATACAAAGACCAAAACGCAAAAACGAATAAAAGAATTATGAACAAGTAAACACTATATGACCCAGACAATCTTACAAGGAACGAACTCAAAAACAAACAAAAGAAGCAATAATAAAGCAATAAGAAGCAAGTTCTCATTCACAGTTGCAATCAAACCCCCAACAACTCACTAATTCCAGTGATGCTGTAATACTGTTCGTCAGTTTAAGAACAAGATGTCTGTATTAAATCAATGTATTCTACGACATGGACAAAGCATGTTACCAAACAACACGTAGTCTGATAACTGAAACAAACTGTTTTCTCAGTCAAAAGTTCTGTCCACAAACTGCGAGGAGTTCTACTCACGTCGTAATGAAACCAAAGCATTAGCGAGCAAGAGGGCAAGGACAAAAACTACTTGTAGCAAAGCCTCTGAGTTGGACAGCATTGATGTTCTAGTTACCACGAATCTTACTTCAACGTTGGGCAAAAATGATTTTAATTCGTGTTTGGTGAGCAAAATGAAGTTGCCATTGATTAACGTAGCCTCGTTCGTGTGTGGACGTCACAAGATGACGTCTCAGTGTTTGAGTTTCCTTCAGTTCTCGACTGAAAATTATAATAATAATAAAATAAGAAACTATTCTATTTAATAAAATTCTCCAAAAATAAAACACAAAATAATTTAATTGCACATAACAAAACAGAGAAGGTATTTTTTATAATAAAATATTTTTTCGTAAAAATTTTGTGAGGTTTCAGGTAAAGTAATAATTACGTGAAATGATTGGAGCTCATGTTTTCATGAACGTAAAAGCTGAAGTACGATTTCCACGTCATGTCTGTTGAAGCGATAGTATAACCATTGCCATGGTAACCCTGAAAATAAAACGCTGCCCAAAAAAGCTGTGCTTGTGTTTGGATATCTGTGTGATCCCATCTCCGACAAGCCAACAAGAAAGGAAACTGTATGAAACATTTTTGCTATTATTCTTTAAATTCATTTTACTTGCGGTCACTTACTGTTAATGTAAAGCTGAATCAATCTAAACTTTATGGACACATTTTAGATACCTGCGAGCAGAGAGTTTTTCTAATCGCCCAGAAAGGAAAAAAGTAGGAAAACGCCTCTGCTCGCAGGGTACATTTTAGAGCGTTCTCCTTTGATTGAGCGAAGTTTCGAGATATAGTGGAAACCCCGATTTCGAATCACAGGAAAACTTCTCGGT
The DNA here is from genome assembly GCA_033675265.1 of Actinostola sp. cb2023. Lineage (NCBI taxonomy): Eukaryota > Metazoa > Cnidaria > Anthozoa > Actiniaria > Actinostolidae > Actinostola > Actinostola sp. cb2023. Next base: position 664,362 of record JAUJYZ010000073.1, on the reverse strand, counting down.
TGTACTATTTTCAAGAACTTGGATAACTAGTTGTACAGCACTTGTAAACCGGCAATGAGCTTGAGAGAAACTCGTGATATTTTAAAAAGTGTGTTTTAAGAGGAAGACTCAAAGGGACGTAGACTCAAAACGTACAATTTATTTAGTGTATTTTTCCAGTAGAGAAATCATGATATGATTCACAATAATTTATTGTACAAATCTAATCCAGAGAAAATATTAATACTGAAGGGCGTCATTCCTTGAAAAATAACACCAGTTAAAAGCGAATAAATAGAATAGCAAGACTGTGTATAAGGATAAAAGACCAGCATTATGTGATAATAATCTATTCTATATTCAGTGTGAAGCAGTTCTTGTAGTAAGTTCTTGTAGTTGATAAGTATGATACGTTCTTTGGGCCGACGCGTTCCTAAAGAAAAAAAATACAGCAAAGTTATGTATTGGTAGTGATCTAAGAGTCCCCGTGGGAGAGAGGGTCGGTAAAGAATATCACGCGATTAAGTCTGTACGTACCGAAGGCTTTGGCCTCGGGGGCTTGAAACTGGAACGAACTTTTGAAGACTCACTGAAAAAGAAAAATAAACAAAAACACTTTGAGTACAGTCTACCCACCGGGCCCTCCCGTACAACGGCCAGGGTGTTTTGTCCCGGCTAGTGATCCATGCAGTTGTTTGAAACTTCTCCACAACGGCCACAGCCTCTTGTAGCCGACCAGCTGTTATGAGCATAGGAAATCAAGGCCCTGATCACCACAGGAAGCCCAAAACTCAATACTTGTGAACGACGACTTGTTAGCGTATAGAGGTACAAAAATGTCAGCATAAACACAATTGCAAAAGTTGATAAGCTTAACTGTGAATATTGCTTGCATTAATCGAATCATATACAAATAAATACAAAATACACATAAGTTCGTTCACAAAGTATTGAGCTTGGGCTCCACTGTGGTCTCACCCGCCTCTTGTAATAAAAGTGCGTTCGCTTCCCGTTCAACTTTCTTCTTACCTGGCGAATCTCTCCAGTTTATCAGCTGAAGGGAATTGATTATAGTTAAACAAATCCTTGTTCGTTTCTGGCCGGTCCCTGATAGTACAGCATCTAAGAGCTCCTGATTAGCTGGGACCTTAAATCGCATGCATAGATTAGGGACGTCCTTGGCTGGTAAGTGACCAGTGCTGAAACGCACAAATAGACAAGTTTTAATAACCGGGCTTGCTGTGCGTAAATAAGTAGAGGGAGGACTAGGTGTGATAAGCTCCAATCTGTGTCCAAGTCCATGATGCATTGCGCCAATTTTATAGACATTGCATAGAACATTAGTCTCCCTCGCATCCGTTCTTTAGTTCCGTCACGCAACGGGCCGGGAGCGTTGCGTGATTTTCACGCGTATTTTACGAAAATATGTTGTGTGCGCAAAGCATCATGGACTCGGACACAGGAAGCCCACAGTTATAAATAGTAAGTACCTTTGGATGTCTTCATACTGGCATGCCTCTTTCATGGCACTGAAGTCTTCAAAGTTTTCTTTCTGAGCTGGCTCTTGGACTGACGCAATCACCATAGTGAGGTCGCCCTCCGAGGCCTGTCACGTGAAAAACAAACATTAACATAATATGTTTATAGATAATGAAAGAATTTGAAATACAAAAATGTGTATTGTGGGTTCCCTGTGTGCACTTAAAACACAGGAAGCCCAGATAAAGTCTTGTGGGGTTCCCTGTGCCTTAAAACACAGGAAGCCCAGATAAAGTCTTGTGTCTTCCCTGTCGCCTTAAAACACAGGAAGCCCAGATAAGTTCAAGACAGAACAGGTTATAATTACCTTTTGGTTCCGAATAGTGTCGGCATATGGTTAGCAACTCATGCTCTGACAGATTGCTACCAAATCTCATCAGGACAGTCCTAACGAAAGAAGGTTATTATTAGTACTTGGAAACATGAAAAAAATAAAATAAAATTCAAGTAACAAATTAAGTGCATGGATTGATAACGAAAAAAAAGTTACCAAACCAAAACACCATTTAGCTTAGATATATGAAGGGCTCCCTGCAAGAACAGTGATCTCTGATCAAAATCTAAATTCTCCTCGAGATTCTTTGAATTTCAAAGGAGAATTTGGGTTTTGATCCACAAGTCATTTTACTGCTCTTGTAGGGACCATGGCAAAACATGCCTGTCAGTATTTAGTATTACCAGAAAGCATGGAATGTAAGTTGTCCAGAATTCTTCACATCATTCTCACTGAACACTGACTTCAATTCTTCATAGTGGTTATCGGCAATGACCTTTAGTTTGGGCAGGATGTAGCGCATGTTGGCTTGTGAGAACTCATCACTGTGTTTCTCCATATAGTAAACAGCATATTCATCAGCGTCAATAAGAACAAAAACTCATGCTGGTAGAAATTGTACGTGGGCACCAATAAATAGATCCTACACACAAATAGACACATAAATGGATAAGATAGATAAATGGGATGGACTGAATTAACCAATAATTATGATGAACGAATGGATAAATGGATTATAAGTATGACTTGTGATCAAAATCTAAATTCTCCCTTACCATACAAAAGTGATGAAAGGGAATTTAGAATTTTAATTTAATTCGCACACACAATCGAATTAATGTGTGGCAGGGAAAGGAAACAGAAATTTCGCCCCCCCAATTGATATCCTCCCCTTGTATGGTAGGCGACAGACCACACACACTGGGAACTTCGAAACAGTGGTGTTTTTTTTTTAATGTCCAGTCCGTTGCAATCTTCAAAACTAATTCTACTATGTACCTGTGCGGTGTAGTAGCTGTTTTGGTATTCTTTCTTGATACGTCTTCTCTCTAGGAACTTTCCACCAAGGATGCCAGAGTTTCTTTGTGGGTGGTTCAAACACCAATAGTGTGTCGTCAGACAAGAAGTAGGAAATGATGAATCTCCTGTCCATGTCGATGGGACGTGTGTGTCTGCAGATAAAAGTACACCATTTTAAACAAAAAAAAAGTAATTTCTTTTCACGGCACAACATTCAGTCCATGCAAGACCCGAGATACAAAACGTCCAGCAGTTCTTCTCGTGTGTGTCGTGTCTGCTATTAGTCAAGTCTACTGATGACGGTCATGGGACGGTCTCTATTTGGTAAAAGTGACAATGAACTTCAATCTCGTCCTCTCACCGACAATCATGTGCTTGTCCCGTAAACTGCCTATAAATCACAACACATTCGTTCTCACTTGAACACTGTTGTCTTGATTCGTGAAACTGTAAACTACTACCTTGCTCAAGATGGCACGAAATGAGTTCTTGCTGGTTTTCGGAGTCCTGTGTGCAGTGACTTTTCACTCAGCTTCGGCCAAGAGTGTGAACTTCACGGATTGTGGTTCCCAAGGAGCAGAAATCTTGAGTTTGGACATCACGCCATGTGACGAAGAACCATGCAACGTGAAGATAGGCAGCACGGTGGTTGGAAAACTCTTGAGTTTACGCTAAAAGAATACCTGGCCAGTGGTCGAGTGAAAAGCCTATGCTGCAATAGATGGCTTCGATATTCCTCTACCGTTCCCTAGTGACGCTTGCCAAGGGTATGGACTGCGGTGTCCCGTCAAGAAAGGACAAACTGCTCATTTTGTGCTCAAGCAAAAAAATTCAACGAGGGTTTCCACTACAGAAAGTGGCAATCAAAGGAGAACTTATGGACGCCAAGCAAAAACGTTGTATTTTGTTTTCAAGTTCCTATTGTGATCCGTCGCCAGTCTTCGAAAATTCATTGAATCATTATTACATCTATAGACTGATTGACGCAGTATTGAAATATCGAACAATGACTGTAGTGTGTAGCTAGGGAGGTCACGTGAATGTAGTTGGAGGTCACGTGTTCACGATTACTACTAAAATTGGCCGAGAAATAATAAAGCTCAGTTGAAATTAAAAATCGCATTATTGTTTGAGTTTCTTAGTTAACTAAGTCTCTTATTGCGATTGATAACGTCTCAAAGAGTTTCCCGTCCATACCACAGGCAACCAAACCATTGCTTCTTCCCGTCCATACCAACAGGCAACCCAACCATTGCTTCTGAGGCAACAAATTAATGGCCCTTTTCTAGTTTCCCAGAATGCTTCATGATTCTGCGCGTGCAAGCGAGGTCAGGGTACAAAATAGATCGAAAATATTTAGAGAACGAAGAAATTCAGTAGAAAACTTAGACTTTAAAATCGAAAAAAGTGCGTAAGAAGAATTACAAAGATAGATGCAAATTCTCAAGCAAAGAAAAAAATAGTTTTTTCCTGTTCTTGATTAGATACAGTAGTCATATTTTCCTCGATACACGATCAATTCTAAATATTTTTCCCCTGACCTCGATTGCGCCGCAGAATCATGAAGCATTCTGGGAAACTACGGAAAGGTCCATATGCGCTCGTCTTTGATGTGCTTCCTGTGGTAGAGTGCGCGCGCAATAATAATAATAATAATAATAATATCACCATCAATACGTATTACTGGCGAAATTGATCGCTCGGGATGTTGGGAGAACACTTGAAAAGTTTGAAAATCACTCGCCGGTTCTATTGCTTTTATGATAGAGCAAACAAAAACCAAAGAATCTGCAAAAAACCGTGCATTTACCGAGATATTAGATCATAGATGTAAGTTATATTATAAACCGATATAGACACAGATGTCTTATAATTAATCAGTGTTTTTACCGAGCTATGAAGAACCATGCAAGCGACCGATTGGAAGAAACCGGCTGGTTGGACCACATGCAGCCAAACCATTGCTTCTTAATCTAAAGTTTGAAGTTTGAAGTTTTTTATTTGAATAATGCCTTTGGTTTTTACACATAACTTAATATACGCGAACCACGAGCGTATTATTGTAAAATTAACAAATCGCAAGCGGTTTTCCATGGTCTGTACTCTTATTGACAATGGATTTGGACGTCACAAAATGTTCAAAAACTCAAGTGGAACACGAGCGTAGCGAGCGTAGCTTTTTTAGCGAGAAAAAAACTCTATCGGTTGAATCGTTCGCCATCTTGCTTCATCGCTTTCATGACAGATATGCACAAACAATCGGGTTATTTTAACTTAAAGCAAAGACAAGCTTATATTCAACACAGTAGTACAATGCAAAGAATTACATTTTATTCAAGACACATCCTTATAACAAGTGTTTACAGTAACAAGTGTTTACAGAGCACAAGTACTAGAACTACTCTCCAAGCGTCTCGTGATCAAATTGGTATTCTCCCAGGTCGGACCCTACACGCTTAAGATTGGCGATATGGCAGCAATTTCTTTAATGACTTCAACTTTTTGAGTCAGGAAGTGGGCCTCGATGAAGTGACACATCTGGGAAGAAGAGGATGATGTATGATTGACACTATTACCCCGCCCCCTCCCTCCCTCCCTCCGTTTTTTCCCAGCTTTTGCTGTTGATGAGTCCCAGTCACTCGTATGCAAGTCATTTGTCACAAACTTTGAAGTTTGTCAAAATGAAGCAAAGATTTTCATTCTGACGAACTTCAAAGTTTGAAACAGAATAAAGTGCTCACCAATGGACTAATAAGCAATTAGTAAATATTTTACAACAATAACACATCCACAGTACAGTTTTAAAGTCGAACTTTTCAAAATATTTTTTCTTTCATATTATCATTACACAGTCACCGCACTAGTCCAGAACTGGTCACACCTTTCTCAATAACTATATAAATACTGCGCATGAAAGAAATAAAAAGACTACGAGAAGCGCGCGCGTAATCTAAGGAAATGAGAAAAGTGGGTCCAGGGAAGTTTGTCTGAGCATGCGCCACCACATCCAATCAAAAATCCGCAAGAGTCCGCTTTTATGTTTATAGCGGTTATTCTTCGAAATGGACGCGTAGTCTTTGAGCTCGATCAATTATTGCTCAAATGTTCACATCCCGAAAAAACGGGATGTGGTGCGCATGCGCAGACAAACTTCCCTGGACCCACTTTTTATCGTCTCTCTGTAGCCCAGCTCTTCTCTTTCATAGTAGATTCAATAGTAGGAATACCTGTGGTACCCGACTAAAACTTACCTGGCTGTCACCATGTTTCTCAGCAGTAGAATGAAGATCAAGCAAAGCCTGATTAACATGCTTCTCCAGATCAAGTGCAGCCTGCATGGAATCTAGACCAGTACCCCACTCATCCTGATCAGGCTTCTGTAAATAGAAATAAGATCAAGTTTTGGACGAAGTGACGACTGTAGGGTTGGTAGATCCAATAGTTCAAACATCCACAGAGATTTACAGATATTGAACAATTATTCCCCGAAGTGGAGGTGAGTAGTGGTGGAATTTACAGAGCCGCGAGTCTTCGAGCGACAAGGTAAATATTCACCACTACTCATCGACACTGAGGGGAATAATTGTTCATAGTCCGGCAGATTCGTGCTCAAATTGTGGGATTTATGGTAAAAGCACCAAAATTTGGTACACAGATAGAGAACCACCTATAGAACAATATTGGCTATGGACCCACTCAGAATCTATCCCATAATTGCAATTACAGCAGTTTTAAGGTGGCTCTATACATCGTAACCATGGAAATTGTGAGATGTGTTGAAAAAAACACCAAATTTGGCACATAGATAGGTAATCACCTATAGAACAATATTGAATATAAACCTACTCGGAATCTATCCCATAATTGCAATTATAGCGAGTTTAAGGGGGTTCTATACCTCGTAACCATGGTAATTGTGGAATGCCGGACTAAAACACCAAATTTGGTATATAGATTAAGAATCGCCTATAGAGCAATATCGACAATGGACCCACTCGGAATCTATCCCATAATTGCGATTATAGCGGTTTTTAAGGGGGATCTATACATTGTCACCATGGAAACGAGATAAATCATTAAAAATACAAAATCTACCACATGAACTTAGAATAGAGAATGTTTTCTACACAAGTTCTAAAGAAGGATAATTTAGTAGAATATACCAGATGTGATGCAGTTGATTTCAGGCATTGCAATGAAATCCTTATTGCTTTGATCAGCAACTTACATAAGATCCAAGATAATTACAGTCGCCGACCTCCTCGAGTGGAGTGCCACCCTTGCATGGAGCAGATGGATTGGTGGTTGACGTCCTCGTTGATGGTCATCAACTCAGTCTTGTTGGCGTTGATAAGGAGAGGCGATAATAGTGATATGACTTTGAATGGAACGTTGGATGGTTTTCCTGATTTCCTTGTTTGTTGCCTTTCATAAAGTCGCATTGTTTTAACAGCTTTGAAAAAGAGTACCTATAAGTCAACCCCCCCAGTTGTACTGGGTCAAAGCTGTTATCTATCTGCCGACTTGACGAGGTTCTCTTGTTTGCCATGAATTGACTCGACAACCTATATACATTTCATCCTCTTGTAAAAGAATATCATGACATTTGGAAAAGAGGTGGAAAAATTTGACTTCCAGCCTGGACAGCTCCGGAGTAAAATTGCATGTTAAACAACCGTTAAAAGGGTTGATTCAGATGGAAACCCCGTTACGGTCGGTAGCGGGATAACAGCTAACCGCCATCGTGAGAAAAGGATAAATCAAGTCGAAAGCGGATACTTCTTATTTTATTATACCTCCCGTATTGGTAATGGAAGTTTGGGTGAGTATTGGAGAGTTTGTTGTAAGAATGGGGTGATTAGGATGTTAATTGAGGTAGTAGAGTGATTTGACTGAGTAAATAAAGGAACAGCTAGATAGGCCGAGTGGCGCTGATCCATAATTATCCCATATCTTAAATGAACTGAGTATGAGTGGGAATGTTGTAGAATAGAGTACTTCTTTGCAGCTGAAACCTGCACCATGACATGAGAAACAAAACTATGGCACCTTAGTGTAGGTGCGGCCTATCGATCAGGGCAATTGATCTTTTCAAAACATATCTGCGCCTTTGGTAGTACGTAATAACACCTTGGACCGCCCAGTTACTTCGTTTCCCTGATCCTGCAGTCATCAACAATCCACGCAATTTATGTCACGCTACATGTTCACAAACATACAAATACGCCACGGGGACTAGGCGGATATTCACGAGTGCTAGATCCAAACAACTCATTTGCAGAAACCTCCTCACATGATCAATATTCAAGCCATGAACTTGGACATACAAACTCGCTTTAATTTGCAATTATCCAACAACTAGACATATGAAAGAACTCATGCTACAAATAAAAAAGCGAACCCGGCAAAGTCTTCCCCCGCTAGCTGTACACACTAGCCTCTTGACCGCCAGAACCTGGTAAGCCCGCTTTTCATTTGCAATCATCCAACAACTAGACACATCGAAGGATTTTAATGCTACAAATAAAGCTCACTCATCCTGGCAGCCAATGATACTGATGATAATTCACTTATCCTGTGGCGCTTCTGTCATTAATTCCACAATTTCTATGGCTACGAGATATATAACCCCCTAAAATAATAATAATAATGGGTTTACAGTGAGGACACACTAACCGGGACCACTTGAGCAAAACTGACCAATCAGATTACAGCTGAAAATAATCACATTCCAACAAAAGTCATCTGCGCCAATCATCATTATAACTATAACGCTGATTGGCACAGACAACTTTTGTTGGAATGTTATTTTCAGGTGTAATCTGATTGGTCAGTTTTGCTCAAGTGGTCCCGGTTAGTGTGTCCTCACTGTAAAATCGCTATAATTGCAATTATGTGTCATATTCCGAGTTGGTCCATAGTCAATATTGTTCTATAGGTGATAACCTATCTCTGAATACCAAATTTGGTGTTACCATGGTTACGAGGTACAGAAACCCCTAAAACCGCAATAATCGCAATTATGGGATAGATTCCGAGTGGTTCCATTGTCAATATTGCTATATAGGCGATTCTTAATCTATATACCAAAGTTGGTGTTTTTTGTCTTGCATTCCACAATAAACATGGTTACGAGGTATAGCTGGAATCCCCTAAGACCGCTATAACTGCAATTATGGGATATGTTCTGAGTGGGTCCATAGCCAATATTGTTTACCTAATGTGATTACCTATATCTGTACCAAATTTGGTGTGTGTTTTCAACACATCTCACAATTTCCATGGTTACGATGTATAGAGCCACCTTAAAACTGCTGTAATTGCAATTATGGGATAGATTCTGAGTGGGTCTATACCCAATATTGTTCTATAGGTGATTCTCTATCTGTGTACCAAATTTGGTGTGTTTTTCAAACACATCTCACAATTTCCATGGTTACGATGTATAGAGCCACCTTAAAACTGCTGTAATTGCAATTATGGGATAGATTCTGAGTGGGTCTATACCCAATATTGTTCTATAGGTGATTCTCTATCTGTGTACCAAATTTGGTGCTTTTTCAACACATCTCACAATTTCCATGGTTACGATGTATAGAGCCACCTTAAAACTGCTGTAATTGCAATTATGGGATAGATTCTGATTGGGTCTATACCCCAATATTGTTCTATAGGTGATTCTCTATCTGTGTACCAAATTTGGTGCTTTTTCAACACATCTCACAATTTCCATGGTTACGATGTATAGAGCCACCTTAAAACTGCTGTAATTGCAATTATGGGATATATTCCGAGTGGGTCCATAGCCAATATTGTTCTATAGGTGATTCTCTATCTCTGTACCAAATTTGGTGCTTTTACCATAAATCCCACAATTCGACCTTTTTTCTGCACCAATCTGCCGGACTATCAGTAGTATTTACCAAATCAGTTGGATAAAAAATGGCACTTTATTAAGGTGACTCACAGTAGTTTTTAACTGACCACACTTCTACTTTTCAATTGAATAGATAGACTTATCTTAGACCGATCAAAACGACTTTTGCACCAGTTATCGGGCAAAGATGGAAATTTAGAATTTTATCAATTTCAGCTCAATCGAAGTTTCCTTGGCAACGATAAACAAAGATAAACAAAGATCGTTGAAATTAGTTTTTCTAAAATATCTCAAGATTTCGATGAGCTCTAGACAAGCGACTATGTGCATGATAAACTACATACTAAGGCAAAGTATCTGAGACAGAATTCAAACTTTTTGATCAGAGCAATTTTGAATAATTTGCATAAAGAATGTTTATGTAAATTATTCAAAATCGCTCTGATCAAAAAGTTTGAATTCTGTCTCAGATACTTTGCCTTAGTATGTAGTTTATCATGCATATAGTCGCTTGTCTAGAGCTCATCGAAATCTTGAGATATTTTAGTAAAACTGATTTCAACGATCTTTGTTTATCGTTGTCAAGGAAACCTCGATCGAGCTGAAATTGACATAATTCTAAATTTCTATCTTTGCCCAATAACTGGTGCAAAAGTCGTTTTGATCGGTCTAAGATAAGTCTATCAATTCACCAAATGAAAAGTAGAAGTGTGGTCAGTTAAAAACTACTTAGAGCCACCTTAAACAAATAAATTCGGAGACTGTAGCGAAACGAGACGCCATTTTGAATCTCGTCCCAAAACAGTGAATAGGCAGGAAAACTCTAGATAGCAATGACCTAAACCAGGTCAAGATTTGAATAACAATTAGCCACTTTGGAAACGAGTAAAGGACTGGGAACGAGTTTTTAGAATTAATCTAATTAAGAAATGAACCTCATCACAAGAAAGAGCATATCAGAATTAGTAAGTGTCAGAAGTTTGATAGGGTTTGGACAAGTAGTAAATGAACTGCTGACATTCAAAAACTGCAAAAATTACAAAGAAATATATGGTTACCCCTGTAACCATACATTTCTTTGTAATTTTTGAGATGTTTGGAAAGCTGTAACTCGTTCAATATCTAACTAAACCTATCGAAACTTTGTAAACTTACTAATTATGACATGCTCTTTCATTTCTTAATTAGATTAATTCTAAAAAACTCGTTCCCAGTCCTTTACTCGTTTCCAAAGTGGCTACTAGATGCCTCGTTCTACAAAGACATGTCCTTTGTAGAACCAGAGTAACTCTGGTAGAACGAAGCATATATCTCACAATAGTTCCTATTGTTGTACAATAGTTCCTATTGTTATTCAAATCTTGACCTGGTTTAGGTCATTGCTATCTAGTGTTTTCCGAATAGACATAGACATAGACAGACTTTATTTAGCACCAGAAGTTTGCATACAATTAAATGTTAATTGCCAACGCAATTATGATTTTAAGGCAAGTTTTCAATTTTGTTCATTGCAAAAATGTTTGAATATCTGCGCGCGAATACTGTGTGTTCGTTCTCATAAAGCACTCTACTGATACAGTCACATATATCACACGGCAGGAGCCTACGTTTATTTTGTAAAGTCAGATATATTTTTAACATTTCACTCACTATCTAGTCTTACACAATCGATTTTCTCAAAATAACTTTCCAGGAATTAAAGAGAAACGTCAATTTCGGTTCTGATAATTTCGGACCCACCAGAGTGCGACAAGAACAAGATGGCGGCTAAAACAACAAGATACGACTGTTCGATGCGTTCGCTGCAAGCTTAGAAACGTTACCTTGATGTCCTGAAGGACAACGCGGCCTCCACGCTGGTTTTGGAACTTCATCAGCTATTAAAAGTAAAGATTGAAGTTAAAATCTTCCGTGAAAGAACCCATTGAACAGCTAGCGAAACCTTGATCGGAAATTAACGGAATAGTCCAGAACTGGACCCGTTATCGCTCTGTCTGAAGAATCGCGCGCAGAAAAAGAAATCTGGGTCGAGGACATAAAAGTGGGTCCCACTTTTCACAGTCTTCGAAGACCTATATTTTATATAGTTTTCTTTGATGCGCGCCATTTTTACTATACAATGTAATTGTGAAAAGTAGGTCCAGCTCTGCACTAGGAACGGGAAGGTGGAGCGAACAAACGATTACTTCATCGTACCATTTCAGCGTGTTCACGCTCTTCATAAGAGCACTTCTTGAAATACTTGTGGAATCCTCCAAGGGCCACATCATCACGATCGAAGTGGTAGGCCTAGAAGAGAAAAAGAGCTTAGTCCCGTCGAAGGATCGGGTGTTTGATGTTGTTGTTCTTACAATGGACATGTAGACGTAGCTGGCGTACAACTCAAGGTTGATTTGCTTGTTCACACCAGCCTCGCATTCCTCGTGGTAGTTCTGACGGCACAGAGACATTTTTTGGGCAGTTGAATTGCTGGTTTTCATTAGACGCCACTTCCGGTCTCGTGAGGAATTTTCATCAGCTGAATTGCACCTTTTCAAAAGAATACTCTCTGGTTGATAGCACATGACGGGCAGTGTTTGCCCGTCATTTGAAGCAAATAATGAGATTCAAGGAGTTTTAACAGCTGATTGAAAGCCAGCAATTGATGGAATCATGTGAAAGCTGGTCCGGTTTAACTTGGAAAAGTTAGTAAAGGCAACCCTCTTTTCTGTTTACTGTTTCACATCAGTCGGTTTGTGATCAGTAGTTTGGTCTTGGAAGACCATTTAATCTCTATTCTTAATGCTCATTCAGTGAGAAGTATTATTTACTCCCCTGGGCCAAGACGCGCATTTGCACGGGATGAACGAGGTTGTGGTGGTATAAATACGCGCCCAAAGATTCGTTCTTCTCAGTTCCTTACCAGATAACCGTAAGAAGTTGGAAGTTTTAGTTTTTTCTTACCGTGATTTACAAGATTCGCCATGCAGTACGTTTACAAACAAATTGAACAAAAGAACAAAACAAAGAAGCAATAAGCCAGTTCAGAGTTTAAGAATAAGGTTCAGTGCGCATGCGATTTAATCCCGATTTAATCCCGATTATATCACCTTCTTTTGTTAACGTTTGTGTTATTTTTAAAATAACAAAAGAAGGTGATATAATCGGGATAAAAATTAAATCGCATGCGCACTGAACCTTATTCTTAAACTCCGAACTGGCTTATTGCTGGTTTGCAGCACGTCACGTCGGCCATCTTGGTTGAACTTCAACTAAAGATTGCTCATTAGTGTCTATTGTTTTGGGCCGAGAGCGTTACGTGACGGAGCTAAAAACGGATGCGAGGGAGACTACCATAGACCTTTTCACGGATAGACCGGAAGTAGCTGAACGGAGTGCCGTTCTGGTCTAGATTCGGCACAAACACAACAATCCAGGGGCCATATGGGCTGCAATAATGACACGAAATACTCCTTGATATGTGGCATAATGACCCATCTAAGATTAGTAAAATATAGTAATCTCTAGTAAGTACACTATACGGTGTACCACGTATAATTTTCATTTTGTGCTATTCAAATTTCCGTTATACACAAAGAAACGAAGAAAATAATAAAACGAACCTTTCTCGATATCTCGTGTCATTATTGCAGCCCATCACGGTACACCAAGGCATGATGAAGTGAGTTTGTTTATGTTCTTCCGGAGTTCTTCGACTCCAAAATGGCGCTCAGATTGTTGTGTTTGTGCCGAATATAGTCCACAATGCATTGCGTTCGGCCACTTCCGGTCTATCCGTGAAAAGGCCTATGGCCGCCGTGTCTTTATCTCTTGATTCTCAAGGGATTGTAAAGCGCATCGAGCTAGGTTTCAGGATGCCGCTATGTAAATACTCTGTTATTATAGTTTTTTGTGGAAATGGTTCAGTGGCACATTTACATCACAATGTTAATATTTGTAAACATGAAGTATCGCTATAAGATTTCATCAGATCCTTCACGTTATAAAATCGTCCGCCATTTTGAATTGACTACCTGACTGAAGACCCAGAGTGCATTGTGCGAAGCAATTCCTTGAAATTACCCATGATTCATAGACAGTAGCAATGGCAACGACGGTATACATATCAGGGTCCAGGGAAATGCTCGAGAAGTCCGCAAGCTCAGATTGCTGGTTTGCAATCAATCCCTGGAGAATTAAAGTACAAAGACGCAGTCGCCATGTTCGGGTGGTACAACAAGAAACTAATGAGAAATGCTTTGTACTGTTATCGGGAACCAACATGGCCGCCATGACGTCACGTGAACACCAGCAATTGCTCCAAAGACCTGCGGCTCTAAAAGCAAGCCATCCTCCAGGACGTTAAGAAATACATCATCTCAGTGGCCCAAACTTGCCGTTATTATTTTATATTTTATTATATTTTGATTTATTTTTCTTTCATTCAGTTGTAAAACGCACTGAGATCAAGAATGTTATTATTATTATTATTATTATTATTATTATTATTATTATTATTATTATTACTATTATTATTATTTCTATTATTATTATTACTATTATTATTAACTATTATTATTATTACTATTATTATTATTACTATTATTATTATTATTATTATTATTATTACTATTATTATGATGATGATGATGATGATGATTATTGTCTCTTGTTCGCACTAGATCGTAAAGCTTCTCGCGATTCCGATTGCGCTTACGACGCTAGTGTGAACCAGCCACAGTGAAACCCCGGCCTTACGGACACCCGATTAATACGGACACCCGGTTAATACGGACACAGCGTCTCGTCCCGATGGTGTCCGTATTAACCGGGTTCCACTGTACTCCCACGGCTATATTTATGCACATGTGCACTTGCGTCACTTGCAGCTTTTCACGTTTTTTAACCTGCTCCGCCACGCATGCGTGACAGGAACGGAAATGATTTACATCAGAAGTCACGCTATCTAAACATCAAGAAGCGAAAATGGCGTTGTCAGTTTTTGATATGTCGTCCTGGATCTTTCATGTGATTATTGGACTTTGTGTTTTATGTGTTTCTCACTCTCACGGGAAAAGAGTCAACGTGACTGACTGTGGATCCCAAGAAGCTCAACATATCGTACTAGACATCACGCCATGCGATACAAGTCCTGCAAAGCCATGCGTTCTCAAACGAGGAACTTTAGTAATGGCTACACTGTCCTTCACTGCCAAGGAGTACGTGTCTGATGCACACTTTAAATTATATTTAGAGGAAGATAGTTTGGATATACCCTTACCGCTTCCTTCTGACGCTTGCAAGAGTTACAGCTTGAAGTGCCCTGTTAGAGCGAAGCAAAGAGCAAGCTTGATTTTCAAACACGAAATCCCGACCGTGTCTCCTACTGGTAAGAAGAAGATCAAAGTAGAACTCATCGATCCTCAGCGAAAGTTCATCGTCTGCATCAAGTTAGATGTTGTGATAACGTGATTTCAAAGCCTGTTACTTGTTCGAACTGCAAACCAATATTCGTGTTTATGGCAATTTTGGTGCTAAACTGACATAAAGGCAAAAAACATCGCTGATGTGGCGCATAAACTTCCGCTTGTTTGTAAAGCCAGTAAAGATAATAGAAAACACGTTGGTTTTGAACAAAACTATTGCAATAATATTTTTTAATCTTGATAATGATGCGATGGAGATATGGGAATAGGAACTCTTGTTCGTTGTTCTGAATGATTTCAGATTTGATTCACCTGTTTACTAGTCTGCGTTACATGCTACCTGTTTATTAGCCTGGGTTAATACATACTACCTATTTACCGGATTTTGTACGATGAGTCACGGGACTAAGCTCAACGAAGCTCGAACATCGCTCGCATTACTCACATGCAATGCAGCAAACAAAATACATTTTCAAGGAAGAATCGACTGAAAAGTTTCATCAAGTGTTTCAACGTTTGGGTACCCTGTGGTATTAGAGAGGAAGTGGATTGGAAGGGAAAGGACGTCACTTTCATTTCACATTCATTTCTTTCTATTTACTTAGGTTACATTTCCCCATAACACTTCTTTCCTTCTTTCCTTTCTTCCTTCTTTCCTTTCTTCCTTCTTTCCTTTCTTCCTTCTTTCCTTTCTTCCTTCTTTCCTTTCTTCCTTCTTTCCTTTCTTCCTTCTTTCCTTTCTTTCTTTCTTTCCTTTCTTCTTTCTTTCCTTTCTTCTTTTTCCTTTCATCCTTCCTTTCTTTCCTTTTCCTTTCTTCCTTCTTTCTTTTCTTCCTTCTTTCCTTTCTTCCTTCTTTCCTTTCTTTTCTTCTTTTCCTTTCTTTCTTTCTTCTTTCTTTTCTTCCTTCTTTCCTTTCTTCCTTTCTTTTCTTCCTCTTTCCTTTCCTTTCTTCCTTCTTCTTTCTTTCCTTCTTTCCTTTCTTCCTTCCTTCCTTTCTTCCTTCTTCCCTTTTCCTTTCTTACTTCTTTCCTTCTGTCTTTCTTTCTTCTCTCTTCTCTTTCCTTTCTTTCCTTCCCAGTTCCTTTCTTACTTCCTTCTGTCCTTCCTTCTGTCCTTCCTTCCTTCCTTTCTTTTTCCCCTCCTTCCCTCCTTCCTTCTTTCCTTCATTCCTTTTTTTCTCTCTCTCTCTCTTTCTTTCTCTCTTTCTTTCTGTCTTTCTTCCTTTCTCTCTCTTTCTTTCTTTTTCTTTCTTTCTTTCTCTTTCTTTCTTTTCTTTGTCTTTCTTTCTTTCTTTCTTTCTTTCTTTCTTTCTCTCTTTCTTTCTTTCTTTCTTTCTTTCTTTCTTTCTTTCTTTCTTTCTTTCTTTCTTTCTTTCTTTTTCTTTTTCTTTCTTTCTTTCTTTCTTTCTTTTCTTTCTTTCTTTCTTTCTTTCTTTCTTTCTTTCTTTCTTTCTTTCTTTCTTTCTTTCTTTCTTTCTTTCTTTCTTTCTTTCTTTCTTTCTCTCTCTTCTTTCTTTCTTTCTTTTCTTTCTTTCTTTCTTTCTTTCTTTCTTTCTCTCTCTTTCTTTCTTTCTTTCCAAACAAGCCGCATGTACCAGGGTATATAAAGGTCTGTTATACGGTCCAGACTGCAATATCACGTATTATTACCCAGTTCTCCTCATCAACGGTAAATTCTAGTCTTAAGCATTTCACATGAAATATTATAGTCTTGTCTAAGCCTTTGATATCTTGAATAGGGTCACCAAGAGTTGTTATCGTTTTACATTTACCACGATTACACGATTTTGAATCGTCATGAGCTGGACACGCCTGGAGCACCGCTTTATTGGGCGTGTCCCGTAGGAAGGGGGACCCAGTCACGATGCGTACACGTGATAGTCTGATGGCGTCATCAAAGGTTATTTGTAAATAATCGTTTGGCTTGGGCGTCATCGCCCAGAACATTCCTTGACTGTCATCGCTGTACATGTTCTCAATAGAGTGTTTCTTGTCCGACGCAGACAACGAGGTCCGCAATGAAGCCTTTGGCTTGTTGCCCTTGATGGACTTCAACGGGAACAGTTTGGTGTTTGTGTCGATCAAAGCACTTTGGGATTGTTTGGCATAGCGATAGTCATCGAGGATAGTCGGCGAGGCGTGCAGACCAAACATGCCGTAAAACTCATTGAGATTGTCCAACACGCTCCAATGCATCAGCCTCATCTGAGAGAACATTAAAGCGAAGTAAGTGGCGTTCTCGTGCTTGTGAACGTAATGCCTTATCACGGGTAAAAACCTGCCGTCCGCTGTGTTTTCGTCACAAAGATGTAGCACGAACTCTGACAAACGATTCGCGTAATAAAGTAGAAAACCAATATTTTTATTTATCTCGAAGATTTTGTTGGTAAGATTTTTGGAGAATTCTTTCACGTAGACGTCGCCGAGTGGCGGGCGTTTACTCGACGCGCTCGGGTATACTCCGATGTCGGAGATACCAGGTGCACCAGACCAGACTGCACGTGGGAATTAAACTCTTCTATGAGAAGCCGCTGGACATTGTCAATATGTTTTGGGCTCACTGATATCACTATGGTAACGTCGTCGACATCTTCAGGAGTCACGTGGCTAGTGAGTGATGAGAGAAGTGGTCGAATGTTGTCCACGTGATCATCCCAGACTGCCACGCCCACTGTCAGAAATACTGGAATAAATCAAAAGTGAATGAATCTTTTACTCATAATTTAGAAATGTATACGACGTTTCAGCGTCGAGCCTCTGACAATGTTCTTTATAAAAAAAACATTATTTATTCGTACAACAAAATACAATGAAATACTCTAAAACAAGACAGGGGCTCCTGACAAGATAATTAAATTCAGATGGTAATACAATCTCGTACCCAGAGCCCACGTTCCTCGTGGTCAGCGGCTTTGTAATTTTACCACAATCCTTTGCGCGCATAAGCCACTCAACCTCATAGTAACATTTCAACATGCCGCAGAGTATTTTGAAAACTGATTTGCAAGTGTGAGGTTGCAATTTATGTTCGCAAACGATTGTGGTAAAAAGTACAAGCGCCATCTTTTTCCTGTACGGGTAGATTCAAAATAAAAACTTTTGGATCAGAGTCGTTTTCGTATGAGTGCGAAGTAGTTACGGTACGGTTCGCGCCGTGCGGTGACCGTGCCGTATCCAAGCATTCTGATTGGTTGAACTATGATTTTGCGCGCTGTGATTGGTTGGATAGATGTCTTCGATTCTTTACCGCGACCGTAGGTTTCCCACTCATACGAAAACATAATAATAATAATTTATTAATTTATATTGCGCACTTTTCATAAAATGATCAAGTGCGCATTACAATAACTATAACTAATTACAAAAATATAAAAAAAATATTATATATATATATATATATATACTGTACAAATTAAAATACAAAATTAAAATTTAGAATGAAATATAGACACTAAGTGACTATATCACACGTGCAAATACCTTTCTTCTTTCTGTATTTACCAAGAATCAGTCCTTGCTGAGCATCGACGCCTTGGAGCACAGAAGCACACTTTACTGGGAGAGACGGTGAGAACTTGTCACATTGCACTGAATGAATTGATCTTATTTGCTTCTTGATATTAGCACTAGGACACGACGACCATTCATCTCCTGAGCGGTAAGTATTTGGACGTGACAAAAAACTCGGTAAGATTTAATAATAAATAAATAATTTAATAATAAAAATAATAATTAGAAAAGGCGAACAAATAAACTACCAACAACAAAAAACTACAACTAACACTGAAGCAAGAAGATACTGACACGGAAATTATTACACAAATTATAAATTATACAAAGACCAAACGCAAAAACGAATAAAAGAATTATGAACAAGTAAACACTATATGACCAGACAATCTTACAAGGAACGAACTCAAAAACAAACAAAGAAGCAATAATAAAGCAATAAGAAGCAAGTCTCATTCACAGTTGCAATCAAATCCCCCCAACAACTCACTAATTCCAGTGATGCTGCAATACTGTTCGTTTTAAGAACAAGATGTCCGTATTTAAATCAATGTATTTTACGACATAGACAAAGCATGTTACCAACAACACGTAGTCTGATAACTGAAACAACTGTTTTCTCAGTCAAAAGTTATTTCCACAAACTGCGAGTTCTACTTACTTCGTAATGAAACCCAAGCATTAGCGAGCAAGAGGGCAAGGACAACTACTTGTAGCAAAGCCTCTGAGTTGGACAGCATTGATGTTCTAGTTACCACGAATCTTACTTCACCGTTTTGGGCAAAAATGAATTTTAATTCGTGTTTGGTGAGCAAAATGAGTTGCCATTGATACGTAGCTCGTTCGTGTGTGACGTCACAAGATGGCGTTTCAGTGTTTGAGTTTCCTTCAGTTCTCGACTGAAAATTATAATAATAATAAAATAACAAACTATACTGATTTAAAAAATTCCCCCAAAAATAAACACAAAATATTTTAATTGCACATAAACAAGAGAAGGTATTTTTATTAATAAATATTTTTTTCTGTAAATTTTGTGACGTTTCAGGTAAGTAATAATAACTGTGAAATGATTGGAGCTCATGTTTTCATGAACGCAAAGTTGAAGTACGATTTCCACGTCATGTCTGTTGAAGCGATAGTATAACCATTGCCATGGTAACCCTGAAAATAACGCTGGCCCAAAAAAGCTGTGCTTAGTGTTTGGATATCTGTGATCCCATCTCCGAAAGCCAACAAGAAAGGAACTGTATGAACATTTTTGCTTATTATTCTTTTAAATTCATTTTACTTGCGGTCATTTCCTGCTACTAAAGCTGAATCAATCTAAACTTTATGACACATTTTAGATACCTGCGAGCAGTTTTTTTCTACTCGCCCAGGAAGGAAAAAAGTAGGAAAACGCCTCTGCTCGCAGGGTACATTTTAGAGCGTTCTCCTTTGATTTGAGCGAAGTTTTGAGATATAGTGGAACCCCGATTTCGAATCACAGGAAAACTTCGTTGTACTATTTTCAAGAAACTTGGATAACTACTTGTAAACCGGTAATATTGAGCTCGAGAGAACTCGTGTATTTTAAAAAGTGTGTTTTAAGAGGAAGACTCAAAGGACGTAGACTCAAAACGTACAATTTATTTAGTGTATTTTTTCCAGTAGAGAAATCATGACATGATTCACAATAATTTATGTACAAATCTAATCCAGAGAAAATATTAATAGCTGAAGGGCGTCGTTCCTTGAAAATAACACCAGTTAAAAGCGAATAATAGAATAGCAAGACTGTGTGTATAGAGCAAAGGATAAAAGACAGCATTATGTGATAATATTCTCTATTCAGTGTGAAGCAGTTCTTGTAGTAAGTTCTTGTAGTTGATAAGTATGATACGTTCTTTTGGGCCGACGCGTTCCTAAAGAAAAAAATACAGCAAAGTTATGTATTGGTAGTGATCTAAGAGTCCCCGTGGGAGAGAGGGTCGGTAAAGATAGCTATCACGTGATTAAGTCTGTACGTACCGAAGGCTTGGCCTCGGGGGCTTGAACTGGAACGAACTTTTGAAGACTCACTGTAAAAGAAAATCACAAAATACTTTGAATACAGTCTACCACCGGGCCCTCCCGTACAACGGCCAGGGTGTTTTGTCCCGGCTAGTGATCCATGCAGTTGTTGAAACTTCTCCACAACGGCCACAGCCTCTTGTAGCCGACCAGCTGTTATATGAGCATAGGAATCAAGGCCCTGATCACCACAGGAAGCCACTTGTGAACGACGAGTTTTTAGCGTATAGAGGTACAAAATGTCAGCATAAACACAATTGCAAAAGTTGATAAGCTTAATGTGAATATTGCTTTATTGATCGTATCATATACAAATAAATACAAAATACACATAAGTTCGTTCACAAGTATTGAGCTTGGGCTCCCTGTGGTCTCACCCCGCCTCTTGTAATAAAAGTGAGTTCGTTTCCCGTTCAACTTTCTTCTTACCTGGCGAATCTCTCCAGTTTATAAGCTGAAGGAATTGATTATAGTTAACCAATCCTTGTTCGTTTCTGCCGGTCCCTGATAGTACAGCATCTAAGAGCTCCTGTTTAGCTGGGACCTTAAATCGCATGCATAGATTATGGACGTCCTTGGCTGGTAAGTGGCCAGTGCTGAAACGCAAATAGACAAGTTAGTTTTAATAACCGGGCTTGCTGAGGTAAATAAGTAGAGGGAGACTAGGTGTGATAAGCTCTGTGTCCAAGTCCATGATGCATTGCGCCAATTTTATAGACATTGTACAGAACATTAGTCTCCCTCGCATCCGTCTTTAGTTCCGTCACGCAACGGGCCGGGAGCGTTGCGTGATTTTCAAGCGTATTTTACGAAAATATGTTGTGTGCGCAAAGCATCATGGACTCGGACACAGGAAGCCCACAGTTATAAATAGTAAGTACCTTTGGATGTCTTCATACTGGCATGCCTCTTTCATGGCACTGAAGTCTTCAAAGTTTTCTTTTCTGAGCTGCTCTTGGACTGACGCAATCACCATAGTGAGGTCACCCTCCGAGGCCTGTCACGTGACAACAAACATTAACATAATAAGTTTATAGATAATGAAAGAATTTGAAATACAAAAATGTGTCTTGTGGGTTCCCTTTGCCATAAAACACAGGAAGCCCAGATAAAAAGTCTTTGTGGGTGTCCCTGTGCCTTAAAACTATGTCTTGTGGGTTCCCTGTGCCTTAAAACACAGGAAGCCCAGATAAAGTCTTGTGGGTTCCCTGTGCCTTAAAACAGCCCAGAGTCTTGTGGGTTCCCTGTGCCCAGATAAAGTCTTGTGGGTTTCCTGTGCCTTAAAACACAGGAAGCCCAGATAAAGTCTTGTGGGTTTCCTGTGCCTGTGCCTTAAAACACAGGAAGCCCAGATAAAGTATTGTGGGTTCCCTGTGCCATAAAACACAGGAAGCCCAGATAAAGTCAAGACAGAACAGGTTATAAGTACCTTTGGTTCAGAATAGTGTCTGCATATGGTTAGCAACTCATGCTCTGACAGATTGCTACCAAATCTCATCAGGACAGTCCTAACGAAAGAAGGTAAAGAGTTACTTGGAAACATGAAAAAATAAAATAAAATTCAAGTAACAATTAAGTGCATGGATTGATAACGAAAAAAAAGTTACCAAACCAAAACACCATTTAGCTTAGATATATGAAGGGCTCCCTGCAAGTACAGTGATCTCTGATCAAAATCTAAATTCTCCTCGAGATTCTTTGAATTTCAAAGGAGAATTTGGGTTTTGATCACAAGTCACTTTAATTCTCTGCTCTTGTAGGGACCATGGCAAACATGCCTGTCAATATTTAGTATTTACCAGAAAGCATGGAATGTAAGTTGTCCAGAATTCTTCACATCATTCTCACTGAACACTGACTTCAATGCTTCATAGTGGTTATCGGCAATGATCTTTAGTTTGGGGAGGATATAACGCATGTTGGCTTGTGAGAACTCATCACTGTGTTTCTCCATATAGTAAACAGCGTATTCATCAGCATCAATAAGAACAAACTCATGCTGGTAGAATTGTACGTGGGCACCAATAAATAGATCCTACACACAAATAGACACATCAGTGAATGAATGGATAGATAAATGGATGGATGGATGGACTGAATTAACAATAATTATTGATTGAATGGATAAATGGATT
Organism: Actinostola sp. cb2023; assembly: GCA_033675265.1. Classification (NCBI taxonomy): domain Eukaryota; kingdom Metazoa; phylum Cnidaria; class Anthozoa; order Actiniaria; family Actinostolidae; genus Actinostola; species Actinostola sp. cb2023. The sequence goes on along the minus strand of JAUJYZ010000073.1, from coordinate 641,568 downwards.
GTAAGTATGACTTGTGATCAAAATCTAAATTCTCCCTTACCATACAAAGTGATGAAAGGAGAATTTAGAATTTTAATTTAATTCGCACACACAATCGAATTAATGTGTGGCAGAGAAAGGAAACAGAAATTTCACCCCAATTGATACCCTCCCCTTGTAATTGGTAGGTGGCAGACCACACACACCTTCGAACAGTGGTGTGGGTTTTCTTACATCCCTCCGTTGCAATCTTCAAACTAATTCTACCATGTACCTGTGCGGTGTAGTAGCTGTTTTGGTATTCTTTCTTGATACGTCTTCTCTCTAGGAACTTTCCACCAAGGATGCCAGAGTTTCTTTGTGGTGGTTCAAACACCAATAGTGTGTCGTCAGACAAGAAGTAGGAAATGATGAATCTCCTGTCCATGTCGATGGGACGTGTTGTGCTGAGACGGCCCATGAACCTGAGAACATTGCTCTCCAGGCCTTTTCTGTAAACAATAATAAATAAATATTAAATAACAATAAATACCACAATACACATAGAATTTATGATGCCAGAAATTTGATAAAGTACGTGAAGAAGATGAATCTCAATTTATAGAAAAATACAAAATAGATGCATGGCAATGATGTAGACTTGCACCCAAAGCCATGCAGCTGCCACTGCAAATTAGAGCTGAAGCTAAATAATATTGATCCATTTGGTATTCATTGGTAATGATTTAGCATAGATATAATCACCATATGATTTCAAGTACAATTTGGGATTAAGTCTGAAGTTGCAATTTGGTCTTTGTGAAAAACACGCAAGTCAACCCATTAATGATAATCACGAAAATTGAGGTCTATAGCATGGTCTCTGCAAAATACCGGGTCTTGGCAAAATCTGAGTGAGTCTCGAAATCTCGGTGTTCCAGGAAAGAGTCTCGGATTCCAGATTTCGTAAAAATTGTAAAACTTTCAAAACAGTGAAGTCTTGGGCTGGGATTTTTTAACAAGTGTCTCGGCGTCTCTCAGATTTGACCATTCTATAACCCTAAATTCCCTAATTCCCCACTGTCTTTCTCCATAAATTTGATAAAATCTCTTCTTGGTGGTTTGGGAATGAGGCTGAGACAAGAGCAAAGAGAATCTTCCTCTGAGCCAAAGCCATTGAAAGGAGGAATCTCACGTGGTGGGAAGCCAGCAGGTGCAGCCTTAGTGTCGATGGAGTCAAAGGTGTCTGTGTGCAATACAAAAGTGTCAGGATTAACTCATGTGATGAGTCTTCACTCAAAAACCCTAGCTATTAATAATATTATAATAATAATTTGTAATTTTATATAGCGCCCTTTCATAAAATACTGGTAATAATGTAAACCAGGGACAGATCCAGAGGGGAAGGGGTGGGGCATTCAGGTTGGACATTGGTTTCAGCCAAATTTTACATGTATGTAAATATTTTTTTGGCAAAAAAGGTATTCAAATTTCCAAAAGGGGGGACATGCGCCTCCTTCGCCCCGCCCAATCCGCCCCTGTAAATGTGTGTCTGGGGATTAAGTGTGAAGGGCTTTTACATTTCTGTCGATTTTATTATGTGAAATTAGCATCAAGTGTGCTCTAGCTGTCTGGCTTGTTTTTACCATGTAACAACCTTCAAAGACCTTTATAACACACTTTAGCAGCTAAATCCTTACCAAGTCCATATTTGCTTCTATAGAATTCTTTAGTGAAGTCGTCGCAACCACATATCTGGAATCTTCGTCCCCATATGTTGAGGATTGATCCTATTGTCAAATCACTATCAAGATAATGATCTGTGTAAACAGCACCAGTCTGCAAATCAACAACGTGAGATTTATCATTATCAATCAAAATGATTGTCAATTTGTTTGGTGTTTTAGCACAAGAAGAGCATTGAAGCAAATTTTTAGTATATAATTTAGTGTATTTTACACCTATGGCACTATGAACTCGAAATGTTGACAGTCGTTGAAGATATTTATGCCATTTCCAGTGTGTTTGAGCACTTTTTGCACCAAAATCCAGGTTTTACTGGGAAACAGGAGCTTTATTTATTATAAAGGTTAGGATTAGTGTAGTTTGAGGGCCACAAGTTTATTAGTGTGTTCACACCATGATGTGCTACCCTCTTGAAAGATCCAGAGGTCTGTATATCCTACAACAGCATATTGTCACTTCCATGCCAATCTAATTCTATGGCTATTCTATGGTCTTCTGAGGACAACCCTATATTTTCCATTATTCATGATATGTACTGTGATGGCTTTACCTTCAAACTATCAAGAATCCAGCGTCCACCATGACCCATTGGCCCAAAAACATTCAGAACAGTACGACCTGTTATCTCTCCAGGCTGGCACAATGACATTGGTTCCTACATGATTAAGACATATCCAAGAATATTAGGTACATGTACATTATAATAAAAACCATTATGATGAGACATTATAATATTTTATCAAAAAGCATTAAAGGTCTTACTTTGGGTAATTTCTGACGACGAAGAAACATTGGGACAGCATCACGACCAGAGTTGGGCGGGATCACCTCGCGGATCTCGACTGTGTCATCAGCAAGGAAGTAATGTAGAGTCATCTGCCGCGCATCGCCAAACATACTGTCGGTGTCATTCCACAAGCAGAAAAAACGTAACACTCTGCGATCATACTGCAGAAACTGTTTCAGGGTATCCTCTTTTTCATAAGGTCTCAGTGGCTGCATGCTCTCCACAATCTACGACAATAGATAAAGACTTAATACGGTACAGCGGTCAAAGCAGAGATTCGGCAAGACCCTTGGTTTAGAATCTGAGCCCAACTCAATGCTGCAAAATATCATGACCCCAGAGACTTCATTTACCCAGCACTGATGGAAATTAGTTATTTCTAGTGCTTTTTCCCCTCTAAACCAACCCTTTAGTAAATTATCTTAGCTGAGATGCAGGTTTTTATCAGTCCTACAATCCAAGACTGTTTTGAAACACCATGATATTTGCTGAGATGTATTATTTTTATATATTAGTGACCATTAATTCTGTACCCTAAAAAACACTACCTTCTTGCGATGATCAGTATAGGGATCATCAGGGATGTCAGACTTGTGGTTAACTCTCACTCCCAACTTCCTAAGGAATTTATGAGTGAACTCGTCAGAGCCTGTGATCTTGAAAACTTTGGAATAAAACGAGATCTCTTTGCCAATATTAAAATGCTCAACAGTATAAAACTGCTCATCGTTAGGTGGAGGTAGTGGTATACGATGACGACGCAGCAGAGTTCCTGAAAATAAAGAGCATTACCAATTAAACACAATTTCTATTATTAGAATAGTTTGCACACCTAATATGTCAATCCTAGATGCAATTCAGCCCATGGGAGGGGTAACGAATGGTCAATGCATGACTTTGCGAGACAAGGCGTATTTTTGTGAGCCCAAGACGCTTTTTCACCAATTCTTTTTGCGGGGAAAAACGAGACTTCGAGACCCACGAAAGCTGACCGAAATTTTGCGAGGCTGACTTTTTGCGGGACCATTCGACACCCCTCATGGGCTGCAAGTTTTTAGCTTATTAAACTATCTACCTAACTACGGCGATAGTTGGCAAAGAAACATACCTTGAGGAATTCCACTATTTTCTACTTTTGGTTCAATGACTTGAATGCTGTCATCTTCGAGGTAAAAATATATCTTACACCTGTGAGAATATAGGTCAAAAAATGAAAATGAATCAGGAGTTTTAATACTCTTTGTCAACAAAACACCTCATACCTTCGTATTCTGTACTGCTCTTCACGTTTCTCGTGTACAGCTTCTTGAAAATAAGCATCAAAGCACAACACTTGTCTGTCAAAGGCAACCCATGCTGGGGCTTCTGGGCCAACACCCTTGGGGAAAAAACTGTGTTTGGGACTCAGCTTCTGTCCTGGCAGAGGGTCCCCTCCTGAAATTGAATATAATAAATTATAGTATCAACAACTCCATAGGTTCAAAGGTTCTTTTATTTCCACATATACTGTAGTTCATATTGAGACTTTACTAAACACTGAGGACATTCTGAGGATGTTTTAACTGATAAAAGACAACATCAAACTTGGAACTCGAAGGAGAAGCTCGCAACTCGAGAACAATTCGACTGTAAAATCCTAAGTTTGTCGTTATAATTTACGACAAAAATACTCAATAGTCGCTGTTATGAAGGTAGTTTTAAGGAGGTTTACTCACCGATACCGCATTTAGCCTCGCCAACATAGGAAGACACATCGTTTCGATAGTCAAACTGATGAGTTTTGTGAAATTTAGCTTGGCCGAGCTGTAAGCGATAAAACAAAGCAAATATCACGACAAAGAACAACAGAAGGCCTGAAATACCCATGAATGGAGAATCAGACTTGTAGATCTGCTCACCTTTCGATCGAAAACTTGTCCTGGGAGGAAAGGAAGCGCCATAATCGTCGCAATGAAACAGAAATGATTGTTTACTCGTGGTTCTGTGATATGAGACAATCGGTTACTAGGGGACGTGTTTATCATAGCAACCAGCAATACACCACAACGAGGCAACGTTCCATGGAAGCTTCGATCGGACTTGGAATGGCGAAATGGTCTTGTTCCAAAATATCAACGTTAAAGCAAGAGTAGAGGCTTTATGGCGAGGAGATATACACGAAGGCACGGTTAGATATACTGGTGTTCTTGTTGGTCGATCGGGAGAGTGGATTGGGGTCGAGCTAGACCGCGCAGGTAAAACGACCCCCTGATTTATACATTTGTAGAGTTCTTTTAAAATAAATTGATAATTTCACTTCGAAGTTCCAATACTTTGAACAAATATGATCAGATTTTATTAGTTCAATACCTTTGTTGTTATAACGAAATGCCGTAATTGAATATTCCCGGGAAATTTTTTAAAAACATCTCGTGGTCCCCAGTTGGGAGTATAAACAATGCACCAAGTGTATACAGCACGCTAAAGGCACAGTGTAAAAGCATAGATTTGTTCAAAATACTGTAAAAGAATTATCATTCTCAGTAACTACTTTAGACTTTATAAACTTAGATGCAGGCGAAGGGACTAAGGGATGATTTTATGTTGCATTTCTGAGACCACTGAAGCCTATACATATATTAAAGCTTATGTAACTTAGTTCGTACATGCAGAGACAAAACAGCAAAGTTGCCCCTAACATATCTATATCTACCCTGAGGTACAGGGTTATCTAACAGTCCTATGACATAGGTACCTTATATGTGCCATGCAACTGATTACCCAGTTTACATATGATTTGCAGTCATTGGCGGTCACAGCGGCTTGCATAGAGGAGTCCAGTATTTCAGCTGTCAGTTTGGACACGGGATATTCGTACACGCGAGGAACATACGCTTTATATCAAGCAAACGAACGTAAGACTATCATTAGATTGTGTCTAATAAATATTGGGTGAATTTGTGCTCTTCACAGGTAACTTGTCTTTTGGGGTTCCTGTGTCACAGAAAAGAGTGGAGCATGGTTTCTAGTTATCTCACTGTACCACAGGGATCCCGCAAGAGGTCGCATGCTACTTTTGTTGCTGTTATTTTCCGAGCGTGTATTCCTAATAAACGGGCATGCCAACAGTAACAGCATATGCACAGCATTGTACTATATAAAGAAAATGTTGTCATTCACATGTCATGATTCTTCATCACCATTATCATATTTCTAATCATCATCATCATCATCAGTTGCCAATCATACAAAACTTGTTTTGCTATTTTCAAGGTTATTCAACAGTTATCGCACTGTGTCTGTTAGTTCAAGCATCGACACAACTTTGTTTGGAAGTCAAGGTTTGTATGTTTATATTCTCTACTTTCTCATAGCACATAATGCTTTGTGGGGGTAATACAAAAGAAAATGGGAGCTTTCTGTCAACCATGTAATTATGCAACACCATTTTCTTTTGTATTACCCCCCAAGGCGCAAAGCATTATGTGCTATGAGAAAGTAGATAATATCCCATTCATACCTAATTTCATTTCGGGGAGTGAGAAATGAAGTGTCTCTTCCCTTCTCGCCTCACTCCGGGTGTTCGGAAAACTAAGACCCCCAAAACTAAGACCCTAAGACCCTAAGACCCTAAGACCCTAAGAAATTATAAAATGTCCAAATCAGGCAAATCCAATGTTCTGTACTTTAATATTAATTGGGTGACGTTCAGCTCAGCTAGTTAAGTTCAAAAAAGTTTGAGTGATAAATTGCCGGGATCGGATATGCGCCGAATAGGACTTAAAATATTCTGCCTTTTCGACCTTTTCGGCTTTCCATGAATAAAACCACCCCCAGAAAAACAGCTTCTTACTTTGAGGAGTAAAATTCACGTATCCAGTGGTTTTCCAGTGGCAGTTTTTCAAATCAATCAGTCAAGATAAGTCATGTCTTACGGCAGCGACAAAGCAGCCGCCATCTTTGACACAGGTAACCCATACACACAGGGATATACAAGAACTATTCTTCCAATTAGTTAATTTCATTCTTGAATGACATATTTACATATTAAATCCATCTTCTTGATGTTTTAAACCCGCGTATGGTTCTTTTGGTTGATAAGTCTAAAGGAGGAACGCTGTTTTCTTCCATTAGAACCGGCTCTATGGGTTTCCTGTGGTAGGGCATAATTGTGTTTGGGTTACCTGTGTTAAATATGGCGGCTACTGACTATCCGTAAAAACTTATCTTGCCAACTGATTTGAAAAACGACCACTGGAAAACCACTGGACACGTGAATTTTACTCCTCAAAGTAAGAAGCTGTTATTCTGGGGGTGGTTTTATTCATGGAAAGCCGAAAAGACAGGATATTTAAGTCCTATTCGATATCATCGAGCCAACTATCACCGGCTCAGACGGCAGAGAAACTCATGGAATTTTGAAGCTAAACGTGGTGCGAACACAGCCTTTCCTCTGTTCTCTTCTTTTTTTTATTAAAGTACAGAACATTGGATTTACCTGATTTGGACATTTTAAATTTTCTTAGGGTCTTAGGGTCTTAGTTTTGGGGGTCTTAGTTTTCCGAACACCCCCTCACTCCCCCCTTGCGTCTTTTATTCTTTCTCCGTTTTTTCATGGTCCATTCAATGCAGCTATAGGTGATTGCTTGCTGTGATTGCTTATGTTAAAGTAACGAATAAACAATCTAGCATAAATTAATCATAGTATTACATGTACACATAAGAATGCAACCATACATGTACGTTATAATATACTGAGAAAACACGACCAGTACTAGTCCAGTCCCGGACTCACTTTCTATCCGCTCCGACAAGCTGAAGTTTCGGAGGAAAGTCAGAGTCCAGTATAACTTGCATGCGCATGGCAGCTTAACAGCCAATCAGATCGGGCTCAATAGACCAAATCAACTAACACAATGTTTACATTCTTTGACCCATTTCAGATCTTTTGGGAATACGGTTCTTTGTCTGTTGTGATTTCGAATTCAATAGACATTTCAACAGCATTGATATGGAAATCTCGATGGAAATGTTGTTTGCAAAAGTTTTGAATTGGGTAAAAGAATGTAAACATTGCGCCAGTCAGCCGATTTTGTCTACTCAAATTAACAAAAACATCTGGGTTCCCGGAGCTGTTCAAACTTTAGAACAATATTATAATCAATTTAATTACTTTTTACAAGGGAAAACTTCACGGAATCAATGAAATTCTTCACAAAATTCGACTGATATCGCTCATACCGAACTGAGAAACTGCGCAATATAAATATTAAATTATTAAACTAGGATTTACTGGAGCCTCCGCCATTTTGGAGATCAGACAGGCTTTGTAACCAGGCGACCACCACATATTTGTGGTGGTTGCCTTGGCTGCTAAGCTGCCATGCGCATGCAAGTTACACTGCACTCTCTTTCCTCCGCGACTTCAGCTTGTCGGAGCGGATAGAAAGTGGTCGAGTCTGGGACTGGACTAGACCAGTACATGCAGCTGTACCATGTGACCTGAAGTGAAAATAGTAATGATAATAAGTGTCTATCAATAATAATACAAATAAATGTCTCTGGAGTAGGTATAATATATTCTTATACTCGCAACATACATTAGTTGAGTTTTTAGATGCGTCAAGTGACAGAGAACAGGAGCCACCTCGTGTAACCTCAAAATATGTCGAACAGCTTTTGAACAAAGGTGAGAGAATGTATAGACACACCTTAAAATAATGTTACCCTCTGCATAGGACAGCATAATAAAGGCACATGATGCAGGATTTATGGCGATTATATTGCAGTGTGCATTTTTCAATATTATCGCAAAGCATTCTGGGTATGCCAGGGGGCAAACAAAGTATTAAATACAATATAGGCCTCCGCAGCCATACATATCACCGTATCAGTATGACTACGAGTCCTACATATTTGCCGACATACATGTAGGAAATTGTAGGCATCGAGAACTGTGATAATAATAGAAACAATTCACTCAACCCGATAAGCATTTTATAAGAACATTTCATGTGTTTGTCCCCCTGGAATACCCAGAAACCGTTATTAAGATTTATGGGATAAAATAAGGGGGCCTGTTGACCAGCAACTCATCCATTGCAGAGGTGGACACACGCTCACTGAAATTGTACCGTTGCACTGTGTCCTTGTAATGTTGATGATGCAACAGACACCCCATACTGGCTGTACAAATCACTCAGACTGGAAATAACACCTTTTTGTTGTCCAGATCCTATTTTTGATACCACTGTACTACAATTAAGCCCTGGATGCACGAAAGGTGAATAGCGCTATCCACCGGATAAATCCTATCCAACGGATAAAACTGATGCAGTTATCCAATAAATTATATCCGTTGGATAAGACTTATCCGGTGGATAGCGCTTACCGTAATTCACCTAGTTTCGTGCAACCGGGGCCAGAACTGCAAATTGGTCCCTGGGTTTCGATGCCTACTCTCCAACTTGGAAATTTACCGTATTGGACAAATGCACATTTTTTCCAGTGTGACTCAGAGGTAGTGACAATTAAAGGCAATGGCTTAGGAAGGAGACTATTGCAGACTGCACAGGCACGGATCCAGGAAAAATGTGACCGTTTTCCGAACCGGCTGTTTTTGTACCTTTAAACAAGTTTTTATGAATAAATTAAACATTCAAGCGAGCTATATTACTGCTACTTTGAAAATATTGACCGTTTTCCGGAAAATGGTGTAAACAGGTCTGGATCCGCGTCTGCTGCACATTAGACTCACATTGATGCTTGATTATATTTGAGCTAAACGACTTTTTTCTTCTTTACTAAGATCACGTTATGTCAAATATGTGGACAAACCAAAAAAGATTCTACAAAAGTCATCTTATTGGGAACCACATCAGACCTTCAACAGCTCCTCCACAACACCACACAACTACGTCCCCACAACCCTACAAAACTCACTTTATCAGTCCGTCATCTATACCATCAACCCACGTACCAAGACCTCTCCTGAAGAGAATGCTCAAGCAAGATTACTTCGGCACAACTATTCCTAGGTATACAAGTCTCTAGTAGATCATTACAGTGGATATACTGTCTTTTGGACTAAACGTGTAGTTCTAATTTTTTGTATGTTTTTTACTCTATTTAATTGGTATGACTTTTTTAACAAATAAAAATACAAACTATTGCGATTGTTGCAGTTTCTATTGCTGATATATAACAAGCGCTTCGACATATTACAGAGGTACGAAGAGACAGGGTAGCAGAGGGGTCATGATCACGCTTCAACATAAATTCACACATCACGCTTGAATTTTTATGAATTTCACACTCCATTTTTTGGTCAAATCATGCGTCACCCCTTTACTACCCTGAAGAGATGGTCCATTAATTGTCCGAATTATTACAGCTGTCTGTGTTAGAGGTGTGTCAGAAATGTCTGCAGGGGATTCTATAGGCATGGGGCGACAAGAGACACGTGCGACACTACTGCTAAAAGCCTTGATAAAATAACTGATATCACGCTCTGATTTGCCAAATGATGCATAATTTTGCCGTTTGTTCTGAGGACACTGTCCACGGTGGGCATAAATGGCTCGAAAATCGCTCATATGAATTTTTTGGAAAATCGCAAAATTGATGTTACTTCGTTGTTCTCGTGATAACTTACCTAAAATCGAAAACCGTTTTGAAATTGGACGAAGGTAACCAGAGTTATGAATATTTTTAACTTGATATTTTTTCCCGGGAAAATTTGGCGGGAAATAATTCATACAAAACCATCGGTAAAATACATCGCTTGGGAAAACTTTTTTGTTTGAAAACATTTTAGCCCCATACTTAGCGTATTGGAAGAACTATGACCTGCGGACATTTTGTTGGTTTTAGAATTTTGATTTTTTGAGTGTAAGTAGTTCAAATAATATTTTAAAAACAATTAAAAAAGTTAACACGTCATTATGACGTCACATATATTTTAAAATATCTCTAAAAGAGTTAATGAACATAAAAATCCGCCACTTTGTAGAATTGAGATACTTCTATAACAATAATCAATGTAAATAAAGTCATTTTACGGATTTCTCTCCCTTCAAACTGTTTTTTTATTTTACCGATGACGTCATAAATAATGACGTCATCAAAACACTAAATCCCTTATAACTCAGGTTCTAATAATCGGAACATTATAAAAAGTTCACCGAAGTGCACAAGATGTTACTATCTTTCAAAATATGCACTTTATTTTATCATTGTGTTTAAACTAAATTTTCACAGCAATTGTAACTTTTTATTATGACGTCATCATTGCATCAGATTTTACCAACGAATAGTTTAAAATACCACACTACCTTTAATAAAGAAACTCTGAAAGTTGTATTTCATTTCATGGAAGACTTTTGAAAATATTAATGATTTTGGAAAAAGAGGACGTTTTCAGTGAGCGATTTTAGGGTCATTTATGCCCACCGTGGTCACAGATATTCAAACATATTTGCAACGTACAAAATTGAAAACTTGTCCGTTGTGCTATGTGCAGTTTTAGAGCTCTTGGGGACTGATCAGAACACTCGAGAAGACTGTGTTGAGACAAAGCGTCCTGCTTCTCCCAACACGTCTCTCGTGTTCTGATCAGTCCCTGTGTGCTCTAAAACTGCACACAGCATGCATGCGCGTTTTATATTTCTTCAGTATAGTAACACGACTATCAAAGACCATCTAGACGCAATGATAAACATTTTAATTGGCTTCTGACATCAAATGGAGATATAGATACCTAAGACTAAATAATAATAAATGATAACTTTTCTAGAACCAAATGTCATTTCACACGGACTGTTCTCTCTCTCACTCCTGCAGTTTTCCAATACTGTCAGTAAGAACAATACTTTTCTGCAGGAGAAAACTTGATGAATTGCTCAAGGTATTTCTATTGTATTGTTCACTATTAGCGCAGCTGTCCACAGCATTGATGCTACATTTACCCACAATCCTTTTTATCATAAACATTACGAGTTTTTAATCAAATTTAGAAACATCAATTGTGTAGTTCATTGATGGCAACGTGTACATAGAGGGCAGTGATACTGATTAAGGTTTGCAAAGGATTGTGGGTAAATATCCAGCCGCCATTATTTCCATTCCAGTGGATGGGCCGATACTGGCGACTTAGGTGAAGAATACTACTGTAACCAACAGTTGCTGGCAGCAGTCCTATATTGTATTCAACGATTTCAATGGAAATAACTGTCGACAAACAATTCTCTCCATCGCTACCTTGTTTACAAGTGACTTTGCTGCAAGCATGTATTCACCTACAGTTACCAAGGTTACGATAATAATTAATTCTATGCTTTAAAGACCAATAAATAAGCAGTTCTAAATATGAGTAATTGAAGACCTTTGTACAGAATAACCGTGCATTTGAAGGTAAAGACACACGGTGTAACATGGCATACAATGTTGCCGCACGATTTCAGCACCTGCGCAATTTGTTGTGCGCAACGTTGCAGAAGTAGGATGTCATTGTACTTGAATAAGTCAAAGCAATCGATGATTGCAGAGGCAGACTGCAAGTACTATTGCATGCAATGTTGCACAGTCTGTCTGTACCTTTAAGCTAGACATTATTTCTATAGAGGGTTAGCTGGACATGTTGTAGTAGACGCGTTTGCTCAGCCTCAATCCAGACAATAACCTGTGCAATTAAAAATGGTTTCTATTGTTGAATGTCAACGCATTCTCGTTGGTATTTGTGAATAATTTACACTGAATTGAGGCTAAGCCTGAGCAAATGCGTCTTTTGTCAAGGAGTACAGCGGTGTCCAAACAACTCGAAACTGGAGTATTAGGGTAAGAACGGCAAGTATGACATCAAAGTTGATGTTACCATGAAACGTTCTCTACATCGCAGAACTTGAATGAACGAAATGAAGATACTGTTGATACGGTAACAGTACAGCGTCAATATCTACTAAATGGACAATAATTCTATCAAAAATATAAAATAAAACCTGTTGCTATGGAAACCAATCTATCATAACTACGCAGGTTGATGGGGAACTGTAAAATCTTACTCATCGTTTCAATTTTTTCGTGAACTAATATTATTAGAAAATCGTAGTGTACATTTTCTGCTGTTTATGGTACACGATTTCCTACTGAAACCCTGGCGTATCTATGACTATTTACACTTTACCCAACCCTATCATCTGCACAAAGGTCTAGTCCATATTTTGCCATAGATAATATTTAAAATAAAATAGCTCTACTATAATATAGTATTTCTTGAAACACTTTTCTTATGGTCTCTTCTTGATTCAATAGTTTAGCTGTAGTCGAATTGGAAGACCTAATTTAGTTTATCCAAGAAACTACTCTTCAATGTGCACGTGAAGAAGATATCATTGTTGGTTGCTTGAGCAAATGTTTGAACACTCCTTAGAATTCCAAATATCTAAAGGCTTGTTATTGCAATATATTGTTTCTACTCTTTACACTAATTACGATTCTCGTCGTGGTAATTCATATGTATTGCTATGGTATAAAACACAACAATGGATCAGCCAAATGTGAGGTTGAAAGTGCAAAACCTAACACTCTTAATTCCAATTAGACATAACGGTCTAGTAGAAATTGCAAAACATTATTTTAAGAAATACTTGTTTCTTGTAAATGTAGAAACGAGATCAAGAACAAACGCTCGTTGTGCTGAGACAAACGTCTAGACGAGACTTTTCCACCTCGTCTTGTGAGAGAAAAGGTCCCAAAAATTTGATAAGAAATCTAGAAAGAGAACGATTTGCCTGAGGACCTCAACTATCCTATTTTCATAATGGTTATAGAACTAATCCTAACTGAATGGATGCATTTCACAAGTGAGAAATTCCTTCATTCTTTTATCATTTAAACTAACTGTAACAAGCTATAACAACAACGTATAGGTCTGCCCTGTAGAAGTTAAGGATTACAAATAAAATGATAGCAACTCAGTGATCAGTTGGCCAGCAACTCATTTACAACTGTGATGTTTCAAAAATGGCCTGCACTATATAACAGGCAGTGGCTGAAGGCCTCAGAATACTTGATCAATGAAAAAAACAAAAAAAACAAAGAAAAGACGTAGAAAATAGACATGACACACATGATGGAACCTTTCAAGGTTGTCCAAGATTTCGTCTCTTAAAAACCTGTCAACACAAGAAAGGGTCAGGTGCGACGTTGGACAATCCTCAGTACATGGTTAGACAGCTCGACGTGCCAACTACGTCGTTAAGACCAAGAGTCTTGATAGCAGGGCATTCCCATTCATTCGCCAATCACTTACACAATATTTGATGTCAGATATTGCCAACAAAGCAATAACACAAGTAGCAGTGGTTTAAAGGCTGAGGAAGCGATCAGTTCCACCAATCCTGCCCACCACCACCACCACCACCACCACCACCACCACCGCCGCCTTGGTAACGGCCACCACCACCACCATATCCTCCATATGCCATGTAGCCACCGCCTCCACCATAGCCTCCATAGCCTTGCATTTGCATGGATCCCATTTGAGAATTACCACCACGCTGCTGACGGTAATCCCTATTGCCACCAATACCACCATATCTAGAATGTAGAATAGAACAATCAATCAATGGGGTACACCACGACCACCACATCAAATCGCACCCACAGTTTGTCAAGGAACTCATAAAAACCACTGTATTTGTACATTTCTCCATGCAAAGTTCTTACCTTCTTCCTCCCCTCTTAGAGCCGTGGTTAACAGACTCACAAGCCATGGACTCCAACCAAGCTGGCACTTCTTGGCCAGTCTCAGTTACCAACGTCAACAAATCTTTGGCAACATTTTTGTTTCTTTCATTGAAGAACGATGTTGCCAGTCCTAACGAGAATAACACACAAATCACGTCACGTTATTATTATGATGACATTCTCCCCAAAACAACTAGTACTCTAAGGGTGTGTTCGATTGACCTTATTCCAGAAAAGGAATACACGGAATAACATCCCTAAATCGCTGTCGCGCAGCTACTGTCCACTGTAAAATAAAACGATTCCTTGTTGTATCATAATAAAGTTACAACGAACAGTTTGGAATTTTAAATGTGCTGAAATAAAAGCATCCAAGTGTTTATTCCGTGTATTCCTATTCTGGAATAGAGTCAATCGAACGCACCCTAAGTATCTATTACTTGAATGAATTTAGTAATACCGTAGAATTCCGATAGTAACGGCCCCCGAAAGTAACACTAGTTTTTGCCTTTCTTTATAAATCCCGAAACTAATGGTCTCCTTCAATACTGAAACCATGTGTTCTTACATGTAAGTGAGATGCAGATGGAAGCTAATATGATATTAACAGTATTATTGAACACTTCAGTAGAACTTTCAATGTGTAGTATACTGGGGTGCTTACCATTTACTCGGAAAAACCGGAAATTCCGGTTGGAAAAACAAATGGTGTGTCATTTCGATCGGAAAGTTTTCGCTTGAGGTAATCCACTTTTCCCGCTCTTTTCGTTTATTTTCCGTAGACGCGTGTACCATTAAACCGATTTTTCCGGAACTTTCCGATCGGAATGACATATACCTTTTTTTTTCAAACCGGAATTTCCGATTTTTCCGAGTAAATGGTAAGCACCCCAGGTGTTTGTTACAGTTTACTTTGTAATCTTGTAGATTGTTGTGAATAAATATCATAGAATTTAGCACGTGGACGAGGCAGATGGGATTGTATTATTACTTGGATAATGTTCCCTAATGAGTGTTACCGATGCACACTTACCAGTATGACCTACACGTCCAGTACGACCAATACGATGGACATACTCCTCAATATCAGAGGGTAGGTCAAAGTTAATGACATGACGTACATTAGATATATCCAGCCCACGTGCTGCCACCTATCACATAAGTGCAATCATAATTAGCATAATTGGCCATTACAAAAAAGAGCAGGGGACTGGGACCAAGTCCGTAAAACTAATTCAATAAGAAACTAGCAAAAGTGGGTATCATTTTCTGAGAGAGCAGACCAAACTTAGCTAATCTGGAAAGTTTGGTGAACTTTGGCTTAATATTGACGATGCTAGAGGGCAACAAAGATGTACATTTTCCCATACAAACTCTGTATTTTTTTACGTTGTCTACCCAAACCATACATTCACTGTAAAATTTCAAAATTTCAAAAGTTTATAATTCCGACAGAATTCACTCAAATCACATCAAACTGATAATTTCAACATGTTGTTCCAAACTTAATTTCGTAATTATATTAATTCTAATAAACTCGCTCCCAGTCCCCTGCTCTTTTTTGTAATGGGCAATAGAACCAGGGTTCTCATTGGATTAATAGTTATTCTATTTTAGTTGACGGGGCTAGCATGTCTAAATAAAGTCTTACTACTACTACTACATATACTACTACTATTAAGCAGCCATGCATGTAATCTTGATTTTGTATCAGTGGGAAACCTATGGCACGGAGTTACGATCATGGCATGGAATCAAAAACATTCAACCAATCATAGCTCAACCTATCAGAATGCTTGGATGCACGGCACAACATTAACCGTACCAAAACCATTTCCCACTCATATGACTCTACCCCACAAATCTTATAGCCAGAACACTCTCTACTTGCATGATCGTTGTCATAAATGATTGAAACTATGACCCCATGGATGTGAAGGCAATAAACACAGGCAGATAAGCCCCACCCATTTCTACATGTACCTATGCACCCATTTCTACATGTACCTATGCACCCATTTCTACATGTACCTATGCACCCATTTCTACATGTACCTATGCACCCATTTCTACATGTACCTATGCACCCATTTCTACATGTACCTATGCCATTCAAAGCTTATCTGTGAGAATATCTGGAAAAGGAGCTGCAAAACTAGGTGGTTTATCTGCCAGTCAGTTTATGGCACTGAAAGACTTACTGCAGTGGCAACCAAGATTGGGGTCTCCCCATGACGGAAGGATCTCAAAGCCCCTTCTCTTTCTTTCTGCGAGCGGTCACCGTGGATTGAGGTACATGCATAACCATCTCTGCTCAAGAATGCTTCTAAGGCGTCTGCACCTTTCTTTGTCTCCACAAACACCAGGGTAAGTGCATCAGAACCTAATAGAAGAGTTTGTTTGGACAACTAATGTTAAATGCGTTTCATTTATTTTGAAAATATTACATATTGTGATTTGTGCTTATTGTTCTCTTGTTTCTTGCTTCTTTAGTTGGTTTTTATCTTGTCTCTATTTTTTTTAATGACTGTTAAGCCTGGTTTTTGACTAGCGACATAAGCATAAACACAAGCTACACACAGGGTAAATGTTGTATCACATCGACCAAAAGGACCTTCAAACAATAGAACAATGAATCTATTGTGTTACTGCCTCGTTCTATTGTTCACAATAGAACAAATCAACAATAGAACACATCTATTGTGTTACTGCATCATTCTATTGTTCACAATAGAACACATCTATTGTGTTACTGCATCATTCTATTGTTCACAATAGAACACATCTATTGTGCTACTGCATCATTCTATTGTTCACAATAGAACACATCTATTGTGCTACTGCATCATTCTATTGTTCACAATAGAACACATCTATTGTGTTACTGCATCATTCTATTGTTCACAATAGAACACATCTATTGTGTTACTGCATCATTCTATTGTTCACAATAGAACACATCTATTGTTACTGCATCATTCTATTGTTCACAATAGAACACATCTATTGTGTTACTGCATCATTCTATTGTTCACAATAGAACACATCTATTGTGCTACTGCATCATTCTATTGTTCACAATAGAACACATCTATTGTGCTACTGCATCATTCTATTGTTCACAATAGAACACATCTATTGTGCTACTGCATCATTCTATTGTTCACAATAGAACACATCTATTGTGCTACTGCATCATTCTATTGTTCACAATAGAACACATCTATTGTGCTACTGCATCATTCTATTGTTCACAATAGAACACATCTATTGTGCTACTGCATCATTCTATTGTTCACAATAGAACACATCTATTGTGCTACTGCATCATTCTATTGTTCACAATAGAACACATCTATTGTGTTACTACTGCATCATTCTATTGTTCACAATAGAACACATCTATTGTGTTACTGCATCATTCTATTGTTCACAATAGAACACATCTATTGTGCTACTGCATCATTCTATTGTTCACAATAGAACACATCTATTGTGCTACTGCATCATTCTATTGTTCACAATAGAACACATCTATTGTGTTACTGCATCATTCTATTGTTCACAATAGAACACATCTATTGTGTTACTGCATCATTCTATTGTTCACAATAGAACACATCTATTGTGTGTTACTGCATCATCATTCTATTGTTCACAATAGAACACATCTATTGTGTTACTGCATCATTCTATTGTTCACAATAGAACACATCTATTGTGTTACTGCATCATTCTATTGTTCACAATAGAACACATCTATTGTGTTACTGCATCATTCTATTGTTCACAATAGAACACATCTATTGTGTTACTGCATCATTCTATTGTTCACAATAGAACACATCTATTGTACTGCATACTATTGCATCATTCTATTGTTCACAATAGAAACACATCTATGTGCTACTGCATCATTCTATTGTTCACAATAGAACACATCTATTGTGTTACTGCATCATTCTATTGTTCACAATAGAACACATCTATTGTGCTACTGCATCATTCTATTGTTCACAATAGAACACATCTATTGTGTTACTGCATCATTCTATTGTTCACAATAGAACACATCTATTGTGTTACTGCATCATTCTATTGTTCACAATAGAACACATCTATTGTGCTACTGCATCATTCTATTGTTCACAATAGAACATCTCTATTGTGTTACTGCATCATTCTATTGTTCACAATAGAACACATCTATTGTGTTACTGCATCATTCTATTGTTCACAATAGAACACATCTATTGTGTTACTGCATCATTCTATTGTTCACAATAGAACACATCTATTGTGTTACTGCATCATTCTATTGTTCACAATAGAACATATCTATTGTGTTACTGCATCATTCTATTGTTCACAATAGAACACATCTATTGTGTTACTGCATCATTCTATTGTTCACAATAGAACACATCTATTGTGTTACTGCATCATTCTATTGTTCACAATAGAACACATCTATTGTGTTACTGCATTGTTCACAATCACATCTATTCATCATTCTATTGTTCACAATAGAACACATCTATTGTGTTACTGCATCATTCTATTGTTCACAATAGAACACATCTATTGTGTTACTGCATCATTCTATTGTTCACAATAGAACACATCTATTGTGTTACTGCATCATTCTATTGTTCACAATAGAACACATCTATTGTGTTACTGCATCATTCTATTGTTCACAATAGAACACATCTATTGTGTTACTGCATCATTCTATTGTTCACAATAGAACACATCTATTGTGCTACTGCATCATTCTATTGTTCACAATAGAACACATCTATTGTGCTACTGCATCATTCTATTGTTCACAATAGAACACATCTATTGTGCTACTGCATCATTCTATTGTTCACAATAGAACACATCTATTGTGTTACTGCATCATTCTATTGTTCACAATAGAACACATCTATTGTGTGTGTTACTGCATCATTCTATTGTTCACAATAGAACACATCTATTGTTACTGCATCATCTATTGTTCACAATAGAACACATCTATTGTGTTACTGCATCATTCTATTGTTCACAATAGAACACATCTATTGTGTTACTGCATCATTCTATTGTTCACAATAGAACACATCTATTGTGTTACTGCATCATTCTATTGTTCACAATAGAACACATCTATTGTGTTACTGCATCATTCTATTGTTCACAATAGAACACATCTATTGTGTACTGCATCATTCTATTGTTCACAATAGAACACATCTATTGTGTTACTGCATCATTCTATTGTTCACATAGAACACATCTATTGTGCACTGCATCATTCTATTGTTCACAATAGAACACATCTATTGTGTTACTGCATCATTCTATTGTTCACAATAGAACACATCTATTGTGTTACTGCATCATTCTATTGTTCACAATAGAACACATCTATTGTGTTACTGCATCATTCTATTGTTCACAATAGAACACATCTATTGTGTTACTGCATCATTCTATTGTTCACAATAGAACACATCTATTGTGTGCTACTGCATCATTCTATTGTTCACAATAGAACACATCTATCATTCTGTTGTTCACAATAGAACACATCTATTGTGTTATTCATTCTATTGTTCACAATAGAACACATCTATTGTGTTACTGCATCATTCTATTGTTCACAATAGAACACATCTATTGTGTTCACTGCATCATTCTATTGTTCACAATAGAACACATCTATTGTGTTACTGCATCATTCTATTGTTCACAATAGAACACATCTATTGTGTTACTGCATCATTTCTATTGTTCACAATAGAACACATCTATTGTGTTACTGCATCATTCTATTGTTCACAATAGAACACATCTATTGTGTTACTGCATCATTCTATTGTTCACAATAGAACACATCTATTGTGTTACTGCATCATTCTATTGTTCACAATAGAACACATCTATTGTGTTATTGCATCATTCTATTGTTCACAATAGAACACATCTATTGTGTTACTGCATCATTCTATTGTTCACAATAGAACACATCTATTGTGTTACTGCATCATTCTATTGTTCACAATAGAACACATCTATTGTGTTACTGCATCATTCTATTGTTCACAACACATATTGTGCTAATCACATCTATTGTGTTACAATAGCATCATTCTGCATTTCTATTGTTCACAATAGAACACATCTATTGTGTTACTGCATCATCATTCTATTGTTCACAATAGAACACATCTATTGTGTTACTGCATCATTCTATTGTTCACAATAGAAACACATCTATTGTGTTACTGCATCATTCTATTGTTCACAATAGAACACATCTATTGTGTTACTGCATCATTCTATTGTTCACAATAGAACACATCTATTGTTACTGGCAGCCTCATTCTATTGTTCAATAGAACAAATATATACCTCTTATTAACTGAGCGCGAGGTCCATACGGGAAGTTATGGACCGTGTTTTTTCGCACAACCTTATGGCCCAATCGCATAGCGCGCGGGCCATAAAGTGGGGGGAAACGAGGATCCATAACTTCCTGACTGTATGGACCGAGCAAGCGGGGTTAAGATGATGTTTATTATAGCTCTGCCTTACTTTTTGTTTTGAGCAGGCCGTACGGGAAGTTACGACCCACTTATTGACCAATAAGAGTGCGCGTAGTATCTGTGCTATATAATAAATTGTGTTACTGCCTCGTTCTATTGTTCACAATAGAATGAACAATAGAACACATCTATTGTTACTGCCTCATTCTATTGTTCATAATAAATTAATTTTTAATTTATCCCAGTAATTATAATTACTTGTAAAGCGCTAATGGACTTTACGGAATTAGCGCTATAAAAATAACACTTATTATTATTATTATATTTGTTCTATTGTTTGATTCATTCTATTGTTTGAAGGTCCTTTTGTCCTACATGTGTTGTGTTCAGTTCATTTGTTATTCAAGGTGACTGTAAGCTGCAAAGCGGCTATCGTAACATTTCCCACAACAGACAAGAATGCTGTATGTACCTGATGCATTAAGCAGATCCAGCAGAAAGGAACGTTTGTCATTCTCATCCACCCACACAATCTTCTGGGTGATGTTCTCACTGGTGGAGCCGACACGCCCAACAGCCAGGAAAATGTAGTTGTCCAGGAAATCCCTGGCAAGCATCTAAAGCAAATCAAAGTTGTGGTAAATGCATGGTAAATATGGTAACACTATCACATATGTACAGTATAATTATTGCAGGGCTCATGGTAGGATGCCATGGTAGAATCAAAATTATGGCATAATCGGGGGAAATTGCCGAAATTATGCGGGAAATTATGCAGGATGACGTCCAAAAACGTAAACACAGAGAGTTTTTTCTATTCCAAATCGCCACTTAGGAAACCTTGTCTCTAGCATTTCCACCAATAACGAGGCACGTTCTATCGAGATTTAGACAACAGGCCCCCACGGTTTTCAACAAAATAGATATCTGTTTTATGATTTTCTCCAAATTCTGCGGGAAATGCCAGACTATGCGGAGCAAGGCAAATTATGCTGGTCCGCATCCACGCATAATTCCATAAGCCCTGTTATTGGGTGTAGATTCTTCATATATATTATTCCCACTGGGAATCGCTTAGTATAAAACAATATTCACTGAACCAACAAAGGATAATACACCCTATGCAATACTTGATTTCTTGAATTTGCATAAATTTGCAAAAACTGAAAGAATAACGAGTTAAGTAAAGGTAAAATAATAGATTGAAAGACCATCGACAGTTTAGTAATTACCCCAAAAGTGAATAAAAATGAAACTATCATAAAGTAATAAGCGTTTGAAAGGTGCAAAATACATGGAAACGAGGCATTTAGGGCCAAAGTCCAGTTTCTGGCACAAATCTTTGTAATTTCAAGTCACTATATCTTTTCAAGATTTCGTAGTACAGCCCTAAAATTTGGTGTGTTTATTTTTGATAACACTCTCTTCAAAGAGATTGTCAGATATTGCTGTAACATATCCCCAATAACAAAGTGAATGTGATTTTACTGTACAATAGCAGTAGGCTATAAGCCAATCACAGGCCGCGTTTCATTCAATTTGGTTAAATGATTGGCTAGATTTTAGCTTTGTTATTGTGTTGCTATGCGTCGCACATGGGAATTCAAAATGGCGTCCGAAGTGAAGCGAAATCGTTCTGCTCAGGCATTCAATTTCATGACCCAAAGAGAAGA
This sequence comes from Actinostola sp. cb2023, assembly GCA_033675265.1. NCBI lineage: Eukaryota > Metazoa > Cnidaria > Anthozoa > Actiniaria > Actinostolidae > Actinostola > Actinostola sp. cb2023. The sequence goes on along the minus strand of JAUJYZ010000073.1, from coordinate 619,144 downwards.
AATGCTTGATTACCTTCAAGATAATGATGACGACAGTGATTTTCAAGGGATAAGCAGCGACGAAGAGTCCGAAATAAACGACCAAATACTCCAGTTTCGAGTTGTTTACGCACCTTGACAAAAGACACATTTAGCCTCAATTCAGCGTAAATTGTTCACAAATACCAACGAGAATGTGAAAATTTTTGACATGGGACAATCGAATCATTTTTTAATTCCACGGGTTATTCTCTGGATTGAGGCTAAGGCTGAGCAAATGCGTCTTTTGTCAAGAAGTACAGCAGTGTCTAAACAACTCAAAACTGGAGTATTTACGATTTGGATGGCGACAGAAGGTGAGTTGTTTTGGTTTCATGCGTGAATTACTTTCATTGTTCTAATACCCGAAATCTAGAGCTTTTCTTTGTTTTTTTTTTCATTTCCATGGACTGCATTAGTGTTTGAAGTTGCTCATTTGATGAATTGGTTGGCTTAGTAAAGTGTATAATAGCTAAAAAAGAAATATAATGTCACTCGACTTGTAACCTCGTGGCTTTTGAAATACGATCGCAAGTTGACCTAATATATGTTCTATTTACATTTTCTCGGCCAAACTTTCTCTGGACATTCCCCATACATCAGCCTAACTTTTTGGTTTGACATGTTTTTCATTCTTGCAGGTTTGACATTCATCATATGACATTCATCATATCCAAGATTTTCAATTTCATAACTTAATTTATGCTAATTTATGCATGTGTAATTTGAATAAAGTACAACTATAATAAAATTATGATATTTCGAAAGATTATTTATTAATCTTTCATATGAGATATGCTACTTGTTATTCCTGTAAATACAGAATATTTAATTGAATAAAATGCAATAAACCCCACTTTTGGCCATTTTTGGTTCAGTCTAGAAAGAGTTAATGCACTTTTGGGGTAATTACCAAACTGTGGATGATCTTTCAATGTATTATTTTACCTTTACTTAACTTGTTATTCTTTCAGTTTTTGCAAATTTATTCAAATTCAAGAAATCGAGTATTGCATAGGGTGTATTATGTCAAATTATGTTTGGTATGTAAAGATTGTGTAGAAACAAGTTTTATACCTGGATCTCTTTAGGGAATGTTGCACTGAACATTAAAGTCTGTCTCTCTCCTGCTTTAGGCATTGTATCCTGATCAACAATGCGACGGATCTGTGGCTCAAAACCCATGTCTAACATACGGTCAGCCTCATCAAGAACCAAGAACCTATGGGAACATCCATACGTTAGTCAAAGACATAGGGAATGCTGGCTTGTTTAAAACAACATCCATACGTTAGTCAAAGACATAGGGAATGCTGGCTTGTTTAAAACAACATCCATACGTTAGTCAAAGACATAGGGAATGCTGGCTTGTTTAAAACAACATCCATACGTTAGTCAAAGACATAGGGAATGCTGGCTTGTTTAAAACAACATCCATACGTTAGTCAAAGACATAGGGAATGCTGGCTTGTTTAAAACAACATCCATACGTTAGTCAAAGACATAGGGAATGCTGGCTTGTTTAAAACAACATCCATAAATATTTTTAATCAAATTAATGGAAAACGTGAACTTATTATCTTGTGATTGAGTGTCCATAATATTTTAAGTAAACTAATGGTCCATAATAATATTTTATAAAATAACTATGATATAATGCCACTGATTGGTCAAAGGATGCGTATGCCTGGTGCTCTATGAAAGCAAAACACACAGCAAGCGCAGATATTACAACATTTTTGTAACGACTGAAATTGAAAATATGCCTTAAAATCATAATTGTATTTTATAAAAGAAATAGAAAACTTGTCCACTGTGTAGTTATATTTATAGAGCACTTGGGGACTGATCAGAACACTCGAGAAGTGTCGAGAAGCACAATGCAACCTAACACTTCTCTCTTGTTCTGAATCTCTGGAAATGTTCGCTGCACTCGACATATTTCTCATATCTCCACACAGCCATGTAATATCCTCTATATATTTGCAACTGTACTGTATGGGAATAGACCTTTTCACCAATGTGGCAGCCATATTGAATTAAGGGATGCCCAGGGTGCAAGCTAGTAACCATTTGGCCATAAAAAAAACTACGAAAACTTAATTTAAAGCAATGAATTTGTACAAAATTATACAACAATACACAACACATGTAGATAGTAAGTCATACAACACTATGGTTAGAGTGAAATAGATAAATAATATATAGGCGCGACTCCACACTGTACAGTTTTTGGGTCATTTGCACCCTGAGCATCCCATAATGTATTAGCCAAAACAATAGAATCCAAAATGGCCACCGTATCCTGCATTCCCCAGGGATTAGGAAGGAGCAGCGCCATGCGCCATAGTCGCATTTGCGCGTAAAATGGCACATTGAACGAGCACTGCTCTGCACCAATGGGTCCTTCACCTTGACTGTCATCTGTCTGGTTATTCTACTTTGTCTTTCAAATAAAAACTTGTTTGAAACTTCTTTTTGTTGTGGTTATATCAACGTAAATAAACAACATAACATGTGCCGATAGAAGTCCGCTATTTTTCTTTGGGTTGCCTGTGATTGATGGACGAGATAGACTGGATCTAACTATTAAATGAAACAAGGTCTCTTATTGGTTAATTTCCCACCAGTCAGAAGTTATGTTATAACAAGGGTTTTCCTGCCAGTTTCCCAATCAAATGATCTGGAATTCGAAGTTTTGTTTTCAATAGCCTTAAAAAAAGCGAAAATGCCACCCAAAAAAAAACCTAAAAGAGACAAAAAAAGGGAAAAAATCAATTTATTTGATGTTTGGTTCCAAGGGACTAACGAATGAGCAGACTGAGCAAGAAAACGATCAAGAAATCCTCTTTGAGAACGATGATTTTATTGATTACATCGGATTAAGCTGGCTCAGATAGCCCTTACCCTGCACACAGCTGGCTGTGAGAGGGTTTTCAGCCAGCAAAACTTGATTGTCACAAGAATTTCCCATACAGTAAGGTTGCTAATATTGCATCTATTACTTATTGATTGTATGAGCAGGCAACAATGTTGCTAAATGAAGGGCTCCCTGCAATAACTACGTAAGTGATCTCTGATCAAAATCTAAATTCTCCTCGAGATTGTTTGAATTTCAAAGGAGAATTTGGGTTTTGATCACAAGTCACTTACTCTGTTCTTGCAGGGAGCCCTTCAAATGTTGCCTCAGCATGTCATGTAATGAGTAGTCTTACTTGATAACATCCAGGCCAATACGTCCTCTGTCCATCATGTCAACCAAGCGACCAGGAGTGGCTACAAGAAGATGGCAGCCTCTATCAAGTTCACGCAGCTGGCTACCAATGTCTGCCCCACCATACACTACACATGGCCTTACAAGGGATCGGTACGCAAACTGTGCAGCAAACAATTAGCAAAGAATATTGGAATGACTTACAAGTTGAAATGGTGAGTGAGTTTTTTGGGTACCTTTCGTGCTTCATCAAAAATCTGCACAGCCAGTTCTCTAGTTGGTGCCAGAACAAGACAGACAGGATACTGTCTTCGTCGTGTTGTATGCTTAGCCTGTAACAATAATATTATTTGGTACATAATGAGGCTTCTTCCACGTGAATTTAAATACCAAATATGATTCCCACGTACAAAGAAATGTTAGATTTAATAATATTATTGTCAAGAGAAAATATTAATTATGAAGAGCATTCAAGGGATACATAAATATGGATCAGTACTACGAGCTCTGTCATCATCATCATCTCTCAGCAGTACTACGAGCTCTGTCATCATCATCATCTCTCAGCAGTACTACGAGCTCTGTCATCATCATCATCTCTCAGCAGTACTACGAGCTGTCATCATCATCATCTCTCAGCAGTACTACGAGCTGTCATCATCATCATCTCTCAGCAGTACTACGAGCTCTGTCATCATCATCATCTCTCAGCAGTACTACGAGCTCTGTCATCATCATCATCTCTCAGCAGTACTACGAGCTCTGTCATCATCATCATCTCTCAGCAGTACTACGAGCTCTGTCATCATCATCTCTCAGCAGTACTACGAGTTCTGTCATCATCATCATCTCTCAGCAGTACTACGAGCTCTGTCATCATCATCATCTCTCAGCAGTACTACGAGCTCTGTCATCATCATCATCTCTCAGCAGTACTACGAGCTCTGTCATCATCATCATCTCTGAGCAGTACTACGAGCTCTGTCATCATCATCATCTCTCAGCAGTACTACGAGCTCTGTCATCATCATCATCTCTCAGCAGTACTACGAGCTCTGTCATCATCATCATCTCTCATCAGTACTATGAGCTCTGTCACTATCATCTTCTCTCAGCAGTACTACGAGCTCTGTCATCATCATCATCTCTCAGCAGTACTACGAGCTCTGTCATCATCATCTCTCAGCAGTACTACGAGCTCTGTCATCATCATCATCTCTCAGCAGTACTACGAGCTCTGTCATCATCATCATCTCTCAGCAGTACTACGAGCTCTGTCATCATCATCATCTCTCAGCAGTACTACGAGCTCTGTCATCATCATCATCTCTCAGCAGTACTACGAGCTCTGTCATCATCATCTCTCAGCAGTACTACGAGCTCTGTCATCATCATCTCTCAGCAGTACTACGAGTTCTGTCATCATCATCATCTCTCAGCAGTACTACGAGCTCTGTCATCATCATCATCTCTCAGCAGTACTACGAGAGCTCTGTCATCATCATCATCTCTCAGCAGTACTACGAGCTCTGTCATCATCATCATCTCTCAGCAGTACTACGAGCTCTGTCATCATCATCATCTCTCAGCAGTACTACGAGCTCTGTCATCATCATCATCTCTCTCAGCAGTACTACGAGCTCTGTCATCATCATCATCTCTCAGCAGTACTACGAGCTCTGTCATCATCATCATCTCTCAGCAGTACTACGAGCTCTGTCATCATCATCATCATCTCTCAGCAGTACTACGAGCTCTGTCATCATCATCATCTCTCAGCAGTACTACGAGCTCTGTCATCATCATCATCTCTCAGCAGTACTACGAGCTCTGTCATCATCATCATCTCTCAGCAGTACTACGAGCTCTGTCATCATCATCATCTCTCAGCAGTACTACGAGCTCTGTCATCATCATCATCTCAGCAGTACTACGAGCTCTGTCATCATCATCTCTCAGCAGTACTACGAGTTCTGTCATCATCATCATCTCTCAGCAGTACTACGAGCTCTGTCATCATCATCATCTCTCAGCAGTACTACGAGCTCTGTCATCATCTCTCAGCAGTACTACGAGTTCTGTCACTATCATCATCTCTCTTCAGTACTGACCAGTCATCATCATCATCTCTCAGCAGTACTACGAGCTCTGTCATCATCATCATCTCTCAGCAGTACTACGAGCTCTGTCATCATCATCATCTCTCAGCAGTACTACGAGCTCTGTCATCATCATCATCTCTCATCAGTACTATGACCTCTGTCATTATCATCATCTCTCATCAGTACTACGAGCTCTGTCATTATCATCATCTCTCATCAGTACTATGACCTGTCATTATCATCATCTCTCATCAGTACTATGAGCACTGTCATCATCATCTCTCATCAGTACTATGACCTCTGTCATTATCATCTCACATCAGTACTATGACCATTGTCATCATCATCATCTCTCGTCAGTACTATGACCATTGTCATTATCATCATCTCTCATCAGTACTATGACCTCTGTCATTATCATCATCTCTCATCAGTACTACGAGCTCTGTCATTATCATCATCTCTCATCAGTACTATGACCTGTCATTATCATCATCTCTCATCAGTACTATGAGCACTGTCATCATCATCTCTCATCAGTACTATGACCTCTGTCATTATCATCTCACATCAGTACTATGACATTTGTCATCATCATCATCTCTCGTCAGTACTATGACCATTGTCATTATCATCATCTCTCGTCAGTACTATGAGCACTGTCATCATCATCTCTCATCAGTACTATGACCTGTCATTATCATCATCTCTCATCAGTACTATGAGCACTGTCATCATCATCTCTCATCAGTACTATGACCTCTGTCATTATCATCTCACATCAGTACTATGACATTTGTCATCATCATCATCTCTCATCAGTACTATGACCTGTCATTATCATCATCATCTCTCATCAGTACTATGAGCACTGTCATCATCATCTCTCATCAGTACTATGACCTCTGTCATTATCATCTCACATCAGTACTATGACATTTGTCATCATCATCATCTCTCATCAGTACTATGACCTGTCATTATCATCATCTCTCATCAGTACTATGAGCACTGTCATCATCATCTCTCATCAGTACTATGACCTCTGTCATTATCATCTCACATCAGTACTATGACATTTGTCATTATCATCATCTCTCATCAGTACTATGACCTGTCATTATCATCATCTCTCATCAGTACTATGAGCACTGTCATCATCATCTCTCATCAGTACTATGACCTCTGTCATTATCATCTCACATCAGTACTATGACATTTGTCATCATCATCATCTCTCGTCAGTACTATGACCATTGTCATCATCTCTCATCAGTACTATGAGCACTGTCATCATCATCTCTCATCAGTACTATGACCTCTGTCATTATCATCTCACATCAGTACTATGACATTTGTCATCATCATCATCTCTCATCAGTACTATGACCTGTCATTATCATCATCTCTCATCAGTACTATGAGCACTGTCATCATCATCTCTCATCAGTACTATGACCTCTGTCATTATCATCTCACATCAGTACTATGACATTTGTCATCATCATCTCTCGTCAGTACTATGACCATTGTCATTATCATCATCTCTCATCAGTACTATGACCTCTGTCATTATCATCATCTCTCATCAGTATTACGAGCTCTGTCATTATCATCATCTCTCATCAGTACTATGACCTCTGTCATTATCATCTCACATCAGTACTATGACATTTGTCATCATCATCATCTCTCATCAGTACTATGACCTGTCATTATCATCATCTCTCATCAGTACTATGACCTGTCATTATCATCATCTCTCATCAGTACTATGAGCACTGTCATCATCATCTCTCATCAGTACTATGACCTCTGTCATTATCATCTCACATCAGTACTATGACATTTGTCATCATCATCATCTCTCGTCAGTACTATGACCATTGTCATTATCATCATCTCTCATCAGTACTATGACCAATGCCATTATCATCATCTCTCATCAGTACTATGACCTCTGTCATTATCATCATTGATCTCTCGTCAGTACTATGACTATGTTATTTTACTTGTAAAGCTGTCATATTTCTTGTTTTAAAGATGGCCAATCAAGTTATTATTATGACTACACTGTCATCATGGTGATAACTTACATCAGGTAATATTGGGGGTCCTTCTAGGAATATCCTACTGAGTATAGGAATCAAAAATGCTGCAGTTTTACCAGAACCTGAAAGGAAAATCAACAAAGCTCTAAATCTACTTGACATAGTATTTTATCAATCATTATAGTTATAAATGTAGTTTTTTATCAATGATTGTAATGTGCATTAGATCATGAATCCTTATTTCAAAAACTCATGCATAATTAATAAGCAATTCGTCCAATCAGAAGGACAAAATCCATCACGTGCATGTACCTTTATACCCGGTAATGCACTGCTTATTCAGTATTCTTTATATAAAGAATTCTAATGAGGATGGCTTTATATATATAAAGCCATCCTCATTAGTATTCTTTATATAAAGAATACTAATAAGGGAAGGTCTCATATTGGTGTCGTATCATTGACCTCCCTGTTCCCTGTACGGGACGACATGTACATGTGTATATGTTGTCTGGAAAGATTGCTCCTTGGTCACACTTTCGGACCGTCGTTCAAATGTGGGATCTTTTTGAGAGTATTAGTAGTATCGGTGCGCATGTGTGAGGCGTTAGAAGCAACACGATACTGCTATGTTTGTGTTTTCCTTGCTGTTTTTTTTTACTGAAATCATCCTAAAATGTATTATTTTGGAATATCATTTTTGAAGCTGTCCAATAAACTTGCAGATCGTGTTTTATCGGGTCTAAAACCACTCGGCTTCACCTCGTGGTTTTAAACCCGATAAAACACTCCTGCTCGTTTATTAAACAGTACGTAATTTGTGCAATATAAGTGATTATATTACTATTATTACCCAATAATGGTCACTGTACATGTATATGAATCTCTTATCTCATGCAGAGATAATTCAAAATAAAATATACAATAATGTCATACAGTGTATGCGTTACAACCAGAAGTCCAATGGATCTACAGTGTTCAACAAAAGTCCACAAACACTTAGTTCTACAGTGATCCCCTTTCTCCCAATTCAATGTTGCTTTTCAAACTGCTGCACTATGTAAGTCTCCAACATTGGACATCGGGGGAGGGGTGTTCATGATACTTTTGTCAACCACTATAGTACTACATGTACTAAAACTGTTCCCTATATTAGCGCTATATAAATAAATTATTATGATATTATTATTCCCTTTAAAATCTAACTCATAAATACCTGTTTGTGCACAAGCCATCAAATCTCTCTTGTGCTTGACAATTGGAATGGCATACTTCTGGACTGGTGTTGGCTTCTGGTAGTTGGTAAGCTGTGGTTATCACAAAAAGAGCTTTAAATATGATACAAAGGTCCTTTCTGATACTGACAAAGGTTGTCAGAGAGAAAGGTGATAGAAGACAGGAGAATGTGTGAAATATATGTTAGCATGCATAAGACTGTTTTGGGGGGAATTTTAAGTCAGAAACTGGCACTATAATTAGTCATTTTGTAGTTGGTGTTCGAAAGGAATTGTGGGGCTGTTTTGAGGGACACCATTGCTGTCTATTTACTGTAAAACACGAGGAAACGACTGGGAAACATAATTATTGTGTGCCAAACTCACTTACTTCAAACTTTGGTACATCACTATTCAAACTTGTCGCCATATTGAACACAAGGTGTCCCCCTAAAAGCAGTCCCACAAACATCAACTCCGAAATGCCTAATTAATCCTTTCAAGTATTTACCTCAATGTTATTCCCCATAATCTCACCAAGATCCACATCACTGAACTACATAAACCAAAGAAGGGTTTAATGAATGAAATAACAGGACTTCTTGAACTTGTTTTAAATTAGCAAAGTAGAAATGTAGGCAGCGAAGCAGTGCTGTTGTCTAGCTAATTCCGATTGGCTACAGGCAATACAAATAAACATAAATTCGCACAGAGGTGAAATACTGGTACAAATTGTCATCACACGGATTTCAAGTGCAATTTGGGATTAATTCTGTGTTTCATAAAGCACAAATTGTGTGAACACAGATGTTTTGGAAAACACCGGACTTCAAATTATTAATCCCTAATAGCCTCTTTTCAAGTTCACAGATACCGCTGTAAAACTGCTGTACTTATTGACGACACATTTGTACAGGGTTAGCCTCGAGTCAGTGTAAATTATTCACAAATATCAACAAGAACATGAAAAAATGTTGACATAAAACAATAGAAACATTTTTTTAATTGCACGGACTGTTCTCTGAATCGAGGCTAATCCTGTAGTAAATGCGTCATTTGTCAAGGACAGCGGTCATCTCTAAACAACTCAAAATTGGAGTACAGTGGAACCCGGTTAATGCGGACACCATTGGGACGAGACACAGTGTCCGTATTAACCAGGTGTACGTATTGAATGGATATATTTTATAGGCATTGGTATGAGTTTCGATTCAGCCTGGACAGAACAACATGTCCGTAATAACCAGGTGTCCATATTAATCGGGTGTCCATAAGGCTGGGTTTCACTGTATTGCACTAGAAACCATTTGATTACCTCTACAAAGCCCTTACCGAATTTATGTGAGGAGGACAGTCTTGGCCAGTGGCCTCTACAGGTATGTCATCATACTTCTCAAAGTTGATTCCCGTGTTGTGACCATCAAAGAGTTCCCTACAGATAACAGTTAATACTGCATTTATACACTTATTGGAAGTTAGTCAAAGGTGAGCTTCAAGGGTTCATTTATTTCCACATAGAAATAAAATAATATGATTACAGATAATAATATTGATATCACCCTTAGAATCTCCACTTTAGTTTACAGAACATATGATTTTCTTTGTTATTCATGAATTGAATTGCTCATTATGAATTCATAGGGCAATATCTGGATATTGACTTCATTGTTGCATCATACATGTAGGAACATTGCTATTTGCTAATTACATTGTACTATAAAAACAAGCAGAAAAGCCACACTTGAAAATCATCTTTCGAAATCTGCTTATCTGCGAGGACATCTCGAAAGGATGATAATTTATTCATAAATTGGTGTACTTTTGTGCAACACACGCAGACATTTTCGGAGATCGCTTTTCTTTTATATTCTGATTCACTGTGCAGTGATTATTGCTACATATGAGGTAATTCTGGACCAATCAGAGCATGCGCGCATCTTTAAATACACCTGCGTAATTACACTAAATATATTAGATATACTAGATTATTATTATTATTATTTATCATTGCATACAACACATGTACAAACCTCTCAGTGCGATCGCTCTTTGATTGTAACTTAGACCAGTCTTCTGGACGAATAGTCCTAGCCGCCGAGTCTACAAATGTAATAATAATTTCATAATTAGTTCAATAACTGCAAATTTGAGACTCTTTGAGAGACTTCATACAGACTCTGACAGTAGGATGAAGTATGTCTACACCACACCAGAATAAAGCAATCAAATGACAATGGTTGTGGTCCCACTTGGATGTTACACAGAGTTAACTCTGGTGTTATTAAGTTGCAATTGCACTGGTGTAATACCAGAAGCCCAGTTCCATTGTAAGGCAAGCTACTGTCAAATTAACATTGTGCTAGCGATTCTTGATAATCATTCTTATGCTCTTTTGATCAGCAGAATACTTGAAAAGATGAGCAAAATAATACTGATAATAAAATAATTCTTAAGAGCCACTGGGGCCTCGATGCTTTTTACAATAGAATAAAATACAAAATAATAATGAGTACTTCTTCAAAGGCTTCTTCCAGGAAGAGGACTACATTGTGCAACATCTTGATACACAATCTCTAGTGATTATACTGTAAACATCCTAGTGGAACCTCAGCCAATATGAGAATACATTACGTTAGTTACCTCGTTCGTCATATCCTGAATAGTAGTTCATTCCTCCGCCTCCTCCTCCACCACCTCCTCTCTCTCTCCACGAACCACCTCCACGGCGACCATACCCACCGCCGCCACTGCCACTGCCATAACTACCGCCGCCACCATATCCACCTCTGCCTCCATATCCACCACCACCACCACCACCAAAGTTATTGCCATAGCTCATATCTTGAATAAACAAACATAAGTACACGCATAAGTACATTGATGTGTTGTCCTATGGGTTACACTAATAAGGAACACACTAAAGGGACAGGACATTCTTTATTTGACCTTCCAGGCCCGTAGCACAGGGGAGCACCCCCTAAGAGCTTGTGCCTTTGCCGCTCATCAGATTGTGTCCCCCGATAATTTCCCCATGGTACGGGCCTGTTTCTCTAGCAAAAGTCCAAGCAATAAAGCAAATTGAAATGGAATTTACAACAAGCAAATTTTGTGTGAAAATGCTCTGTTCCTAATACATATTATTATTAAATGTGCCAAAATTGTTAAGACAGCCCATCTTACATATCGATCATCTACATAAATATTGCACATTATTGATTTCAAAACACATTTCAACAATGACAGTTATTCCATTGTAGTCTTCAATACTCCCTTGTTTAATTCCTTCTCAACGATAATTTTTCTCGCACAAGCACTATAAGGTTTCAGTTAGCGATTCTGCCACCAGACGAGGTATAAAAGGTCACGCAAAAATCACACGATTCATATAGACTGTAGAGTGTAGTGTGGGCTTACAGCTTCAAACAAGTAATCTTAAACGCTAATGATTGAAACTGGATTTTCGAAACAGCAAAGATACTTAATGTACAGTATATTACAGGATATTTCACAATCGTAATAGACACGATCAAAGGGTAATTTAGCATTGATCTCACCTCTGCCTCTATAACCACCACCATCTCCTCTTCCACCTCTGAAGTCTCTAGGTTGGTCAGGGCCAGGGGGAAAATTCACTGGATTTCTCGGATCGTTCTGAAATTGATCCTGGGCTTGTGGGGTCCTCCGTAGATGGGGAGGCACATAACGTTCTGTATTGGGCAAATAACGAAGTAGTTCATAGTCAGTCGACTTGTTCTACGCCGTGAAAATAACTCCAAAATTTCTCTGATAAGTTAAATTATACAACACAGAGAAATGCCACATGTTCTGGCAATGTCTTCAACTGGGATTATTGAACGAGATATATTTTCGGGGGGACAGCTATGATTATATATAAGCACATCTTGGAGTCGAACAGGAGTCCAAACATCGCAAGGGAACAAAGAAGGAGTCTGAGTTTCCTGAGTTTTATACTTACGTTGTCTTTGATTTTGCCCAGCGTCGGGGTTATTTCCGACACCGGAGTTCAAGTCTAGTCCAGCAAACTGCAACGGAAAAAACACCCACCACTAAAGCCACGACTAGATCACCACACTACCAACTCACGCTGTACCGGTAAAGTGCTCTCCGATTCAAAATGGCACCGGTTGAGAAAACGAGAGAAAAAAAGTTTTTTCAAAAAGACACTTACTCGCTGGTCTAGACTCTGTTGATTCCCTGGGGCCACATGACTCATAACTGAAATGATCCTGATTCTGTTCCTGTCGATGAAAGGGCGATACTGACGAGAAAAAAGGTTTTTTAGTGCAAGTAACTCAACAGTCTACTTTATCGTGTTCACCTTGATGAAGTGAAGTGACGGGAAGGCAGCTGAGGAACCAGCCACCTATCATGACGTCACTAGACGAGCACGTGGAGGCCGGAGGAGAGGGGGACTGGGTAGATCGTATATCGGTTATATAATCAACGAGATTTATATTAAAAAAACTACATTGCTAAAAAAGCTACTCTACAGCAACCGAAAATAGCAACCTATTTCTTTTATCCTACCAATTTAAGCTGAAATATAGAAATTTTAAGAAAAGTTTCTGACTAGTTACCAGACTATGCTCAGCCCGGAAAGTGTTCGGGAGTGACGCCTGTCATATATCAGCTTTCCAGTGGATTGTCCACTGTAACAGACTCGTCTGCCATGTTTGTGAGTAGATTGCTTGCAAATCGCTTTGTTTTTACACAAAATCTACTTGGATTTAGATGCCGGACTTTTGAATGGAGGTTTTTGGTTTGCAGGCAAACGCGCCGCCAGATACAGACACGAGAAAGAGTGAAACTCGAGAGAATCCACAAGAAACAGCAAGACTCCATTTCAAGGTCTCGAGAAGCGCTTCGCAAACTGAGGAATAAAAAGCTGGAGGGTCTGTCTGTTAGTACCGTGCCAAAACACGTTGAATTAGGCGAGAAATTGTCAAAGGCTAGATCCATTCGCAGGCTGTTGTATTTGTACAATTACAACAAAGACGACGAAGCGTTGGATTTATCAAACAAGGTCGGTACTTTGAGGCGTCTGGGAGAACTCTACGACAAAGATAAAGAGGAAAGAGAAGCTTTCAAAAAGAAAACTTTCCATCAAAAGCTTGTACATGATGCCATTAACAGCGTTACCGACTCGTGCAAGGAACTTTCCTCGAGGGAGCTTGTTGACGTTGTAGTTGCTCTTTCTCGTCTGGGCATGAAAGAAGAGCAACAATACAGCCCTTTTATTGAAGAAATCCAGGGACTCACTATGAAGACACTTACATCTGACGAAATAGGATTGATGTGCTTTGCTTTCGGAGTCGCAAAGAATGGCCAAGTCATTGAACTAATGAGAAAAATCGAGGCAGAATTGTCTTGTCGTCCATTAGTTTCACTCCCCTGTTCAGTTCTAAGTGAAGTTGCTTGGGCCTTTACTGAGCTTGAGGTTCCAGCAGATAGATTGTTGAGTGACATTTGCACTGAGATTTTATCAAGAGATATTAGCCTTTTCAAATCTAGAGACATAGCATTAATAGGCATTGCATTCTCCAGGGTAGACACACTGGCACAAGGGGTTTCTATTGCTTTGGAGGAGTCGTTGTATTCGGTTATTGAAGCCAAGAAATTTCCAACAAGGGATCTAGTGGCTCTTACCATATCATTCCTTAGAAGTAACAATATCAGTGTGAAGATGTTTAGAAGACTGGATACAATTCTTGTGTCCAGAAGAGATTTTGAAGAGACAGTTTCAAAGGAACTTTTAGAGGAGATATTACTTTTACTAAAAGAGAGCTCTTTTCATTTGTCAGAAAGTAGAAAAATTATTGAAACTGTTCTTCGTCCAAACTCTATAAACTCGGTTTTTGATGTATTATTTAGGCCAAGGATGTCTTGGAAAACAAAGGTTTTCAAGCAATCTTGGTTCAAGGTATATTGACATTGAATATAGTCGTTTTTGTACGAGTTGTAGCTATGATTTTGCTAGTCCAGTCCCGGACTCACTTTCTATCCGCTCCGACAAGCTGACGCGGAGGAAAGAGAGTCCAGTATAACTTGCATGCGCATGGCAGCTTAGCAGCCAATCAGATCAGGCTCAATAGACCAAATCGACTAACACAATGTTTACATTCATCTACATTCTTTGACCCATTTCAGATCTTTTGGGAATGCGGTTCTTTGTCTGTTGTGATTTCGATAGAGCATTGACATGGAAATGAATGGAAAGTTGTTTGCAAAGGTTTCGAATTGGGTTAAAGAATGCAAACATTGCATCAGCCGATCAGTTTGTCTATTTTCAAAGCCCGCAATGTAATATGGCCACATATGTATGGTGGTCGCCTGGCTGCTAAGCTGCCATGCGCATGCAAGCTATACTGGACTCTCTTTCCTCTGCGACTTCAGCTTGTCGGAGCGGATAGAAAGTGAGTCCGGGACTGGACTATGATTTTGCATGCTGTGATTCATTTATGGTTGAATACATGTCTTTGAATCTGTACTGTGACCAGAACTCTGTAGGTTTCTCACTCATACGACACAAACAACTATATTGACAATATTATTTGTATGTTCAATTAAATATTGTACCATCACAAACACATAAATTGTGTACCATAGTCTCCTGTTTATGCTTTGGTGAAAAAAAAAAATTGGTGAAAGTGTCAAAACTTAAATGGTTTATAAAGCAATAATGTTCAAAACATAATACTTCACCAACAATAACTTGGACACATGTCCAAGTATACATACTATTTTATACATCTTATTTAGATAGTTACAGTATTTCACCACTTCTATTCTTGAGGATTTTATTCATATTATCATTCTAGGCGTATACTGTAAAGCATACTGTCAGTGGCGTAGTGGGGTTCCAGAAACACTACTTTCTGCATTTTAAAGACAAACCACAATTTTAACTTCATTCTACTTAACATAAAGAATGTGATTGGCTTCACAAAGGGGGGTTCCATGGATTCACCACTGGTGGTATATACACTATATTAATCAATAATATTATTATTATTACACTATCAAAAGGGTAGGGGTGACCATCGGAAAACCTCGAAAAATACCCTAGAAAATACGAAGCTGTGAAAAAATTTCCACCCTAAAAATACCATCGGATCGCTCTCTAGGATACCACTATTCAAGATGGAATGCTCTTGTTCCAAGCTTCAAACTTTAAAAAATACCAACTCTTTTAAATAAAAGTGGATTTCGCTTGACCAACCACTACAAATTACTGGATTGACGATTTCAAGCCCTAAAAAAAATCCTACAATAATTTATTATCCCTACCAGCCGAAACTAGGAAGACTGACATTGTGAACAATTTTTGATCATTGTATATAGCTAATTGCATAATCGTTGTCGGGTTGAAAATCATAAATCATAGAAGCTGAGACCGCAAGGATGGATGGAAAATCAGTTCATGAGCCGCATTACATACAGATATATTCAATGTTCTCGTAGTTTTGAAAATATATGAGCTATTTAATTAAGATCCTACAAGTCTGGATAAAAAGATCGATGATTTGGTACGTTATTTGAGAGTTTTAATTTCCCAGAATTCCTTTTGGTCATAGCTTTCATGATTTTCAACCCGACAACGATTATGCAATTAACTATATACCGGTATTTGTAAGAAATACAGTCAACTAGAGAAAATACTTCATATAATATTTATTGATGATTCAAGAGGACAACACAATAGAAATCATAATCGTAACAGAGCTTGTACTTCTGATACAAAATCATCTTCATTTGTATAAACTTTAACATTGATTTTCTTGGCCAAGCTTACAGGTATCTTGAAAATTGTGATAAAACCCTATAGTGCATATGATAATACAATATTTGCATGCATGTTGTATGGGAATTACAATAGGGAGTTTAAACTTTGCAAAATTTATGACAGCGACATCAACCGGAAGTGTAAATAACTTCTGTTCGGGATTTTGTACATTAGATATTTAGTCCAAGCCTAAGAGGTTACTTAATCCACAGGGAATACCAACTACGAAGGTATGAAACTCTGAACAGAAGTTATTCACACTTCTGGCTGACTTCGCCATCACAGAATTTTAAACTCCTCGATGTCTTGCCTGTGGCGCTGTGGCTGCTCATATTGTATCACAATGAATTGGAATAACATTACCTCAATGTGAACAGTACATGCGTGAACAATACATGCGCATTTGTATAGAGAAAAATAAGGTCTTCAGGGTCGGATCCCGATATTTTGCAAGGGGGGGGGGGACATTGGTTTCAGCCAAATTCTATGCAAAAAATTTTTTTTGGCAAAAAAGGTATTTGAATTTCCAAAAGGGGGTATATGCCTCCTTCGCCCCACCCTAAATCTGCCCCTGGTCCTATGATTGTGTGCATCTTGCTTTCTTTCACTGCATTTCTATATCACACTAAAATAACTTAAGCACTGTTTATCAATGGTGAGAGGGGAACTTCATGCTTTGTCTTGCGCTACTAAAACTCCAGCAGACTTATCGGGAGTTCTAGTGTCTGGGTTACTGTCCTTTTCTCCCTTCATTCTGATATTGTATCTCTCTTTGAAGATATTGAGGTCTTGCTCTTTCGATGTCATAGTCTTCTTTAGATGCTCTAGCAGGACTCCCATCTAAAAATATAAAGTTATTATTGGTATAACAACAACAACAACAACAACAACAGCAGCAGCAACAACAACAACAGCAGCAGCAACAACAACATCAACAACAACAGCAGCAACAGCAGCAACACCAACAACACCAACAACAACAAGAGCTTCATTACCCTAAACTAATAAAATTACATGAACAAATTCAGATACAATAAAGAAAGTTTACCAGTAAATCTCACTCAGAATAACTAAAAAGCTAATCTAGCTGCGAGCCCTGTAGAAAGAATCATCCAATACCTGTGAACGGTTGTTTTCTAGAGCTGGTAAGACATCACCTACAGTTCTCTCTACAAGCACTCCACCTATCATTCGAAAACATTTTCTAGACGAGTCCACATCTTTTAGCGCTTCTATCACAACACTAGACACAAACAAAACATAATTAGCATTATTACACTACTGCAATTAAACAGTCCTGCAAAACAGTCACTACTATATTTTCTACTCTTTGTCTAGCCTGCGTAGCAAGCGTTTTTTAGGCCGTGTGGAAGATTTTTTGTTTTTTTGGCCATGCGAAAGTTGGGGCGAGAGCAAAAAGGAGAAGGACGGGGGAGGGGCAACTTTTGCACGGCCAAAAAACGAAAAATCTTCCACGTGGCCTAAAAAACACTTGCTACTCTTTGTCTGGGGCGTAGTGTGCATTTTTTCCAATGTACGCACTAGAGCCTTGGAAATATGTTTCTTTGTTTTCCAGCAGACTTTCTCGCTACATAAAGATATATAGTAAAATGCTGATCATCAATAATTTGTTTTGTAGTTTATTTTGCTTGAGACTGTTCACTGGGGCTGCTTCTAACTACAATAAATTAATAATCATGTACATCTGGAATTATCAATGTAGAGGCCATAGGCTGAGGCCAATAACATTTGCTGAGACATTGATAATAGTCTAACCTGAGTATCAGGCCTTCAAAAAGGAAAGGGGAGGGGGAGAGGCCCGGGGAGAAGAAAGAGGAAGAAGGCCTGACACAAGGGCATTGAATTGCCCGTGTCATGCGTCCAGATTCTGGACGTTGATATGATTGGATAAAACACAAAGGCTTGAAACGTCCCCAGGGAAACGTCACAGCCGACCGGAAATGATACATCGTATTCTACAAGAATAAGCTCGATTTCCTTTTATTTATGATTGAAAATAATTTAGACAGGCTCTAGAAGGAGCTATGAAGCCTTTCCTGGAATTGAATTGAAGAAATAACAAGAACTTTGTCTTCAAACTAACAAAAACGACGTGCTTGGGGTTTTGCCGACAGGCCGATTTATCAGCTGTTTCTTAGTTTCATCTAGTTGTAAGTAAGTAAGTAAGGACTTTATTTAACGAGGGTAGCACGATAAAACCAAATTGAAGAAGATACAAACGGTGCTTGTAGAACGTACTGAAACGGTTTTAAAAACTCCAACAGCACTGAAGGTCAAGCTCCTTGACATACGACAGTCTTGACATGACAGTTGGCAAAGCGGAAGTGATTTTGATTGGTTGTTATTTCCAGATATATGTATCGTGCTGGGAGGGGGCGGAAGGCTCAAATCAATAGGTCTGTGTCAGGCTTTTCTTCCCTACTCTTCCTCCTTTCTTTTTCTCTCCCCCTCCGCCAAAACAGACTGATACTCAGGTTAATAATAGTCCCTTTTCGCGTTCACAGATCCCGTTGTAAAACCGCTGTACTTATTGACAACAGACGCATTTGTACAGGGTTAGCCTCGAGTCAGTGTAAATTATTCACAAATATCAACAAGAACATGAAAAAATGTTGACATGAAACAATAGAAACATTTTTGAATTGCACGGACTGTTCTCTGAATCGAGGCTAACCCTGTACAAATGCGTCTTTTGTCAAGGACAGCGTTTTATTATACATTGCCTATGTTGATGACTCATACTACAAGATATAAGCAATCCAACAACAAATGAATGAAAATGACAGCACTGTAGTAACCTACAGATAACAACCAATCTGCTGACCTACGCAGGCTTGTTTTTTTCAGATAACTGCCTACAGATAACCACCAGGACCCGGTTGCATGAAAGGTGAATAGCGCCATCCACTGGATAAGTCTTATCCAATGGACAAAAAATGATGCAGTTATCCAATAAATTTTATCCGTTGGATAGGACTTGTCCGGTGCAGACCGCTGAAATATTGCTGGCACGCACTGATAGTTAGAATTATCTGTAGGCTCTCAACCAATGAGAATACAGATTCTACAATGTATAAATGCTGTACTGTACACTTGCTACATGATGTCTCAAAGGTGTGACATTCCATTGGCATTGTCCAGACCTAGACGACAGTCAGTACTGAGTATTGCAGTTCCAGGGGGGGTACTCAGGGTTATCAGTGACGGGGAGGTGCGAATACCTTTTTGGGGTTTGAAATTCGCGGCTTGGGACTTTTTTGGGGTTATCAATTTTCTGGTGCCCTTTTTTTGATATAAAGATTCTGGCAAGGACTTTTTTGGGGGTTGATAAAAATGATATCCTACCATTCTCGATTTTATGCGGAGAAAAATCGAGGTTACGATTAGGGTTACGATTGGGGTTACGATTTTGGGTCATTGGACTTTTTTGGGGTCTTGTTTTTGCGTAATGGACTTTTTTGGGGTTAAAAAGTTTGGCCTCATTCGCACCTCCCCGTCACTGATACCCCTGAGTACCCCCCCTGGGGACCAGACCTAGACGACAATCAGTACTGAGCCTTGCAGGCTGTTTATTGCACAGCCAGGTAAAGTTCTATTTTACAACATCTACTAAAATTATAAATCTGATACGAATTGTATAACTTAAGTTATAAGTTTCTTCTATTTTTAAAATCTTTACCTTTCAATTCACGTGTTTGACAATGACGTTTATCTGTTTGCAAGTTTTCCCCTTTCTACACTCACCTGTGCTCGTTTTGGTCCATCTCTAGCTCGTGTATTTTCGATAAGATGTTAGTTAGATCTTGTCTCATTTGATTAAACAGTTGAATAACTTGTTCTTGTGAAGGTTGAACATTCCCTTTTACCGCCCCACTTGTGGTCGCCATCTTGGATTCTCCTGCTATACCCAGGCTCACGCAACCACAGGAAGCCCAAAGTCTTCCTGGTCAAATCGAATTTAATCGTTTGACTTTTAACTGATTTGTGGATTTGTGTTATTGTGCCCTTCTGGGGTCGATTTGTTCATCAAAAGCGTTCAAATGAAATCGAATGTTCGGTGCGATTCCGTTCGATTGACTACGTCTGGACAATATAACCGACACCTAACCATGTTATATTTTCAATGTTTTTACTGTTTTCTTTGTATCATTACCATCTTAGTAACATACGTTATGTAGGTGTAGATAAATATTTTACAATCCCCAACGCTCATCTATTTTCATTACTGAAAAACTCCGTGAAATACCAACGGATGCGAATCATGAGTCTCATTTCCCTCGGGAGGGTTTGTTGGAATGCCCTGCATCACCACGTGCTTTTATTCGGGTATTTAAGAACCAAATTATTCAATTTCGGGGCTTTTACACGATCTTCTACAAGGACGACGAAAAGATTTTTCCTTTTTGATTTTTTCCTGTCGCCGAAGCCGAATATCCGCATGGCAGCTGCTCAGAACGATCTAAACCAGAAGAACTGGCTACCCTGCAACGCCAACTCCAAACCGCTGTAGTCGCAGAACCCGCTGTAGTCGCAGAACCCGCTGTAGTCGCAGAACCCGTTGTGGTCGCAGAACCCGTTGTGGTCGCAGAACCCGTTGTGGTCTCGAAGCTAGCAGTTAATAACGTGCAAAATGAGGTAGTAGGTTGTTTCTTTCTTTTCGTATCCCGCGTTTAGTTGGTCAGTACTCATACGTTCCGTCAACGATATGTATTTGTTGTCACTCGAGTCACTATCGAGGTTTTTATGGTTCTAGGCTTTGTTTTCCCCTCGCTCTAGCCGCCGTATTTTCGCTCCCTTACTTCAGTATTTTCACATTTGCCTCATGAGGTTGCATCTCTTTCTGTTCGAGGGCCTGGGTATTTCAGGGTTAACGATATCGCCCATAACTAAGAGTCTCAGTTTATCGTAATTATAATCCTTGCTTCAGTAATTTTGTGTTACAGCTTGAGTATATTTGGTTGTAGTATTCTATACGTTTATTATTTATCGTGGTTAGCACTATTTACCCATGTCTTGTTATCTGTAAGCATTTACCGTTATTTATGCTTCAGTCATATGTTTATAGTTCTGTAATAGCCGTGTGTCGGCAGAATTGGCGTGGCCGTGTGTCGGCATTACCAAAATTGCATTCGGCACGTGATATATGTAAATAGCCGTGTGTCGGCAGAATTGGCGTGGCCGTGTGTCGGCATTACCAAAAGTGCATTCGGCACGTGAAATATGTGAAATAGCCGTGTGTCGGCAGAATTGGCGTGGCCGTGTGTCGGCATTACCAAAAGTGCATTCGGCACGTGAAATATGTGAAATAGCCGTGTGTCGGCAGAATTGGCGTGGCCGTGTGTCGGCATTACCAAAAGTGCATTCGGCACGTGAAATAGCCGTGTGTCGGCAGAATTGGCGTGGCCGTGTGTCGGCATTACCAAAAGTGCATTCGGCACGTGATATATGTGAAATAGCCGTGTGTCGGCAGAATTGGCGTGGCCGTGTGTCGGCATTACCGAAAGTGGTCTAGTTGTGTGTTTATAAAATTATATGAAGTGTCCGTTGTCGACGAAAGGGGCGTGGCCGTTTGTCGGCATTACCAAAAGTGCATTCGGCACGTGATATATGTGAAATAGCCGTGTGTCGGCAGAATTAGCGTGGCCGTGTGTCGGCATTACCAAAAGTGCTCTAGTTGTGTGTTTATAAAATTATATGAAGTGTGCGTTGTCGACGAAAGGGGCGTGGCCGTGTGTCGGCATTACCGAAAGTGCTCTAGTTGTGTGTTTATTAAATTATATGAAGTGTCCGTTGTCGACGAAAGGGGCGTGGCCGTGTGTCGGCATTACCGAAAGTGCTCTAGTTGTGTGTTTATTAAATTATATGAAGTGTGCGTTGTCGACGAAAGGGGCGTGGCCGTTTGTTGGCATTACCGAAAGTGCTCTAGTTGTGTGTTTATTAAATTATATGAAGTGTCCGTTGTCGACGAAAGGGGCGTGGCCGTGTGTCGGCATTACCGAAAGTGCTCTAGTTGTGTGTTTATAAAATTATATGAAGTGTCCGTTGTCGACGAAAGGGGCGTGGCCGTTTGTCGGCATTGCCAAAACTGCTTGAATCTCCCTTCGCGCTGGCAAAGGCTGAATTACATTAGTTATTTGCCGCTGACCCTCATAGAAAATGTAAAGCCTAGTGTGTGCATGGTTGGTTTTGATGTTTCCTCCGGCCGCTTTTTCCAGTAGTGTCCAGTAGGCCCCATTTGGACTAATAGGCATTATTACCAATTATACTTGTGGCCCGTAGAGACCACATCGCCAGAGAATGTATATATGGGGAGTGCTATAAATAGGCGTGGTCGCTAAGGACAGGGTTTACAGGGCATGATTTGTTGGTAAGCGATGCAGTCTGATCATTTCCGTTCGTTTCATGCAATGATTGAAATAAAGTGCTTTTTACAATATAATTTGACTTTTATTGCTATATTTTTCTTCCCGATTGGGTGGATCCTCCTCACTTTCCTAACCGTGGCCAGAAGGGTAAACTAAACTTACACCCTATAACTTGCCTTCGGGCGGGTTCCTGGTCCGGTTTGGCTGGTGGGGGGGCCTTCCCTGAATTTCCCTCGAGGTGTCGGAATGGGTGTGTCCCCATTTCTCCTTCTCATCCCTAGGGTCATTTCTACACTAGCATATTAGAACGTCAGAAACACACGGTCAAGTGGTGTGACTGGGAAGGTCAGCGTCAGCGAGTGGGCAAAGGTCCAATCTCATTCTCCCATAACTTAATCGCACCGAGACAATGAGCGGGGATTTTAGTAGTGAAAATGGTATACTATTTACTGTCGGTTCTTTCTCTCTCGACACAAGTACGAGAGGCGTCATCGCCGGTCTAAAACGCAGGTCGCAGGTCACCTGCGTGTTTCTGCGTGTTTTAGACCCGCCGCCTGCCGAACAGGCGTTCTTAGCGGGGACCGGGAAAGCTGACCCCGGCCCTCAGCTTCCCCACTAAGAACGCCTGTTCAGCAGGCTATGTGAAAACGGGCCTGACGCATGCATCAATATTGCGCGCATGCTTCTGTCGGATCCGTTTTCCACACGATACAAGTTCTAAGACCCGGTTCAAACGAGGACTCAAGTCGACACTAATCGGGGCCGTACATAACCCAAAAATTCAAGGTGTAGTACGTAGTTTTAAAACAGCAAAAATAAAAAATAAATAGTACAGTTGATGTCTGCCCCTCGGTGCTGTGTACGGCCTAGCCTCTTTCCTCCGCCGCCCCCTTCCCTAGCCTTAAGGCCAGGCTACGCAGGCTATATACAGCCCTGCTAATTTGCTTGTACATGTCACATTTGCGTTCGTATCGTTCAAACGAGTCGTCTCATCTCGAAAAGAAATTTGAGCACGTTCAAATTCAAAGCAAGGTTGGTGTTGAAACGTTGGCTTGTGTTTTCGTTTGAACGGAGCCTTAGGGGCCGTAATTTATTCACGGGAGGGGAGAAGGGGTGAGAAATTGGGGGGGGGGGGGGGGGGGGGGGTTAGGGGGCTTGATTATTTTGTTGGATCCATCTGTAATATACTCGTAAAATCTATACTTGAATTGGGGGAACCCTAACATTTGATTTATTTTCATACAGGGGTCCGGGAATTTATTTCGCAATTGAAGCTACAGTCAACTCTCCGCTAACGGACACTCTCGTAAGCGGACAGCTCTACTTACGGACACCTTTTCAAATCCCCGTTTTACCTCCCAGTCAAACTCTGTATTTACACATTCCCGTAAGCGGACACTCTCTCGTAAGCGGACGCGGACACTTTTGAAAATGAAAATTGGATTTTTCTTTTGTTTACGCTCTCTCGTAAGCGGACACACCATATAATAATGGACTTTCGGCAATGGAATTTGTCTTTAATTTGCAATAAATCAACAAAAATATGACCTTTTACAGAGCAACAGAACAGTGGGGATCGGTTTTGTCAAATCTCCATTTGTCCGCGGGGAAGCAAGGTGTACGGTTCAGTTGCTATTTTTCTCTACCGATTAAAACGTAATTAACTCTCCCGTAAGCGGACATCCACCCTATTTTTCTTTGGTGTCCGCTTACGGAAATAGTTCTCATAAGCGGACAGCTCTACTAACGGACACTTTTTTCAATTCCCGAGGGTGTCCGCTTACGAGAGAGTTGACTGTATTTCTCACCCCCTCTCCCGTAAATAATGAACGGTCCCTTATGCTTGTCAGTGTCACTCAACCTCTTCACACTCATCGCAGCAACTGATGTTTTCAGTATATAAGTTACACAAAGAACTGTATCTATACATATATTATATCCATCTACTGGCGCCAGTATTATAGTCACGTGATGTTGGGAATGTCGTTATAAACGCCACTAGCATGTGGCATGTGTGACGAGGGAGGCAGCACGAGGTTCCTGGCCATTTCCATCACAGTGGGGAATATGGTGCATTCACCTGGAATAACAATAGATAATAATAATAATAATAATAATAATAATAATAATAATAATAATAATAATAATAATAATAATAATAATAATAATAATAATAATAATAATAATAATAATAATAATAATAATAATAATAATAATATTTTATTTATATTTATAGTTACATCAAGCAACAAGTTAACAGAGTTAGGCGCATACACTTTTGTAAGAGTCGTTTTCGTATGAGTGGGAAACCTACGGTACGGAGTTACGGTGGTTATGGTACGGAATCGAAGACATCGATTCAACAATCACAGCGCGCAAAATCATTGCTCAACCAATCAGAATGCTCGGACTCGGCACGGTCATCGGCAAGGTCTTCGTGTAGCTGCACAAATTGTCCTGGCTATTGTTATTTATATGAAAACAATACATAGAACGACAATAGAGCAATAGCCAGAACTTTTGTGCAGCTACACGAAGACCTGACCCGGTCACCGCACAGCATGAACCGTACCGTACTACTTCCAACTCATACGAAAACGACTCTATTAGGGACTGCAAGCAAAAAGAGGACGAAAACGAGTTTCAGGCAATTGCTTGTCGAATGCCGTGATGTTCTCTGTGTTGTTGTCATTGCATTATGCAGAGCCCTGCTGAAAAGCACTTATGTGATGTAGGCCGTCTGTTTAAAGATTATTATTATTATTGTATGCGCGTGTCTTTTTTTGATGGGTTTCCTGTGGTAGAGCGCGCACTCAATACGTATTATGTTGGGCTCCCTGTGCTGAGTAACGTCCTATGTTGGGCTCCCTGTGCACTAATGCTATAGAAATAAACCAGTCTTACCAGTTTTAGACGCAGGCGACTCGTTGAATTTCTTCATTACAGCATTCACGGCAGCCATGGACGAGGAGGTCTGGGCACTACTAGGCTGACGCGTGACGTCAGTTTGTTGGTTGGTACCAGACGAGGAGGTCTGGGCACTATTAGTCTGTCGCGAGACATCAAGTTGTTGAGTGGTGTTGGTGGTTTGGTCATACACTAGGGGGATCACTATCGAGTCGTACGATATAGTCCCTTGGGGAACTGCTCGGGTCAGCTGAATCTAATAACAAAGAAACGTGATACCTTTAGAACATCAACTGAAGAGAAATAGCCTGGGACCCTTCGGTTAGTTATCACATTAAAAAAATAAAAAAAAAAATATAAAAAAAAAAAAAAATAAAAAAAATTCACATTATGACTGCGCTTCCAGCATGGTTGTACCTTGTGGTGTAGTGGTAACACATCGGACTAGCATTCTGAAGCTGTGCGTTCGAGTCCCACCAAGGCACACATTTCTAATTGTTTAAATTATTCACTACATACAGTGAACTATTAAGCGGCCACCCTCTACTTAGCAGCCACTTTTCAAGGTCCCGATTTTGTTGTCAGTCAAGCTCTGTAAGTTATACCTCTAGTAAGCGGCCACCTCTATGTAACGACCACTTTGCAAAGTCCCGAGGGTGGTCGTTATATAGAGGTTCCACTGCACACCGACGCAGTTTCTATCTTCCTTTAGAAAATGTTAAGGTTTTTACATACGGGCAAATAATGCTGCGACTTGTGATGAGCTTTTGACATAGCCGCCATTTTTAGAAAAGTGAATTGATATAGGCGGGCGATAGCACACAAATTGTCATCAGCATCAACCTTTCCATCATCATCATCATCATAACCAGCAGCAGCATTATCACCATCATCATCATCATCACCATCATCATCATCATCACCACACCATCATCACCACACCATCATCATCATCACCACCACCATCATCATCACCACCACCATCATCATCATTATCGCCATCACCACAATCACAAGCAACGACATCATTACCAACAGCAAACGAAACTACTTCACGTTTTAACTGATCTCTAGATAATACTGCATTGGTGTATTCTATTATTATTCTATCAGTCAACGACACCATTACCAACAGCAAACGAAACTACTTCACGTTTTAACTGATATCTAGATAATACTGCATTGGTGTATTCTATTATTATTCTATCAGTCAACGACACCATTACCAACAGCAAACGAAACTACTTCACGTTTTAACTGATATCTAGATAATACTGCATTGGTGTATTCTATTATTATTCTATCAACGACACCATTACTAACAGCAAACGAAACTACTTCACGTTTTAACTGATCTCTAGATAATACTGCATTGGTGTATTCTATTACTATTCTATCAACGACACCATTACTAACAGCAAACGAAACTACTTCACGTTTTAACTGATCTCTAGATAATACTGCATTGGTGTATTCTATTATTATTCTATCAACGACACCATTACCAACAGCAAACGAAACTACTTCACGTTTTAACTGATATCTAGATAATACTGCATTGGTGTATTCTATTATTATTCTATCAACGACACCATTACTAACAGCAAACGAAACTACTTCACGTTTTAACTGATCTCTAGATAATACTGCATTGGTGTATTCTATTATTATTCTATCAACGACACCATTACCAACAGCAAACGAAACTACTTCACGTTTTAACTGATATCTAGATAATACTGCATTGGTGTATTCTATTATTATTCTAGCAACGACACCATTACCAACAGCAAACGAAACTACTTCACGTTTTAACTGATATCTAGATAATACTGCATTGGTGTATTCTATTATTCACAATCACAAGCAACGACACCATTACCAACAGCAAACGAAACTACTTCACGTTTTAACTGATCTCTAGATAATACTGCATTATTGGTGTCTATTCTTATTTATTATGCATTATTATTCTATCAGTCAACTGGCTACCCTGCAACGCCAACTCCAAACCGCTGTAGTCGCAGAACCCGCTGTAGTCGCAGAACCCGCTGTAGTCGCAGAACCCGTTGTGGTCGCAGAACCCGTTGTGGTCTCGAAGCTAGCAGTTAATAACGTGCAAAATGAGGTAGTAGGTTGTTTCTTTCTTTTCGTATCCCGCGTTTAGTTGGTCAGTACTCATACGTTCCGTCAACGATATGTATTTGTTGTCACTCGAGTCACTATCGAGGTTTTTATGGTTCTAGGCTTTGTTTTCCCCTCGCTCTAGCCGCCGTATTTTCGCTCCCTTACTTCAGTATTTTCACATTTGCCTCATGAGGTTGCATCTCTTTCTGTTCGAGGGCCTGGGTATTTCAGGGTTAACGATATCGCCCATAACTAAGAGTCTCAGTTTATCGTAATTATAATCCTTGCTTCAGTAATTTTGTGTTACAGCTTGAGTATATTTGGTTGTAGTATTCTATACGTTTATTATTTATCGTGGTTAGCACTATTTACCCATGTCTTGTTATCTGTAAGCATTTACCGTTATTTATGCTTCAGTCATATGTTTATAGTTCTGTAATAGCCGTGTGTCGGCAGAATTGGCGTGGCCGTGTGTCGGCATTACCAAAATTGCATTCGGCACGTGATATATGTAAATAGCCGTGTGTCGGCAGAATTGGCGTGGCCGTGTGTCGGCATTACCAAAAGTGCATTCGGCACGTGAAATATGTGAAATAGCCGTGTGTCGGCAGAATTGGCGTGGCCGTGTGTCGGCATTACCAAAAAGTGCATTCGGCACGTGATATATGTGAAATAGCCGTGTGTCGGCAGAATTGGCGTGGCCGTGTGTCGGCATTACCAAAAGTGCATTCGGCACGTGAAATATGTGAAATAGCCGTGTGTCGGCAGAATTGGCGTGGCCGTGTGTCGGCATTACCGAAAGTGGTCTAGTTGTGTGTTTATAAAATTTATATGAAGTGTCCGTTGTCGACGAAAGGGGCGTGGCCGTTTGTCGGCATTACCGAAAGTGCTCTAGTTGTGTGTTCATAAAATTATATGAAGTGTCCGTTGTCGACGAAAGGGGCGTGGCCGTGTGTCGGCATTACCGAAAGTGCTCTAGTTGTGTGTTTATAAAATTATATGAAGTGTCCGTTGTCGACGAAAGGGGCGTGGCCGTTTGTCGGCATTGCCAAAACTGCTTGAATCTCCCTTCGCGCTGGCAAAGGCTGAATTACATTAGTTATTTGCCGCTGACCCTCATAGAAAATGTAAAGCCTAGTGTGTGCATGGTTGGTTTTGATGTTTCCTCCGGCCGCTTTTTCCAGTAGTGTCCAGTAGGCCCCATTTGGACTAATAGGCATTATTACCAATTATACTTGTGGCCCGTAGAGACCACATCGCCAGAGAATGTATATATGGGGAGTGCTATAAATAGGCGTGGTCGCTAAGGACAGGGTTTACAGGGCATGATTTGTTGGTAAGCGATGCAGTCTGATCATTTCCGTTCGTTTCATGCAATGATTGAAATAAAGTGCTTTTTACAATATAATTTGACTTTTATTGCTATATTTTTCTTCCCGATTGGGTGGATCCTCCTCACTTTCCTAACCGTGGCCAGAAGGGTAAACTAAACTTACACCCTATAACTTGCCTTCGGGCGGGTTCCTGGTCCGGTTTGGCTGGTGGGGGGCCTTCCCTGAATTTCCCTCGAGGTGTCGGAATGGGTGTGTCCCCATTTCTCCTTCTCATCCCTAGGGTCATTTCTACACTAGCATATTAGAACGTCAGAAACACACGGTCAAGTGGTGTGACTGGGAAGGCAGCCCTACTGGCTGGGCCGGACCATTCCCGCCCGGCAAGGCAAACGACTAGGTCGCCGCCTCTCCGCGTAGGGTCACTACAGGTTCCGGGTCCTAAATGCTTTCACAGCTGGAAATGTCAGTAATTATTAATTGTTATTTAAATGTATATAATTTCACCATGGTCGTTTTTTCTGAGTTTCGGGAGGATCCCCATTTATACACCTTTTCCCTCGTTTGGGGCGTATTCACGTTGAGTTCGAAAGGTAGCGGAAGCAGCGTCAGCGAGTGGGCAAAGGTCCAATCTCATTCTCCCATAACTTAATCGCACCGAGACAATGAGCGGGGATTTTAGTAGTGAAAATGGTATACTATTTACTGTCGGTTCTTTCTCTCTCGACACAAGTACGAGAGGCGTCATCGCCGGTCTAAAACGCAGGTCGCAGGTCACCTGCGTGTTTCTGCGTGTTTTAGACCCGCCGCCTGCCGAACAGGCGTTCTTAGCGGGGACCGGGAAAGCTGACCCCGGCCCTCAGCTTCCCCACTAAGAACGCCTGTTCAGCAGGCTATGTGAAAACGGGCCTGACGCATGCATCAATATTGCGCGCATGCTTCTGTCGGATCCGTTTTCCACACGATACAAGTTCTAAGACCCGGTTCAAACGAGGACTCAAGTCGACACTAATCGGGGCCGTACATAACCCAAAATTCAAGGTGTAGTACGTAGTTTTAAAACAGCAAAAATAAAAAATAAATAGTACAGTTGATGTCTGCCCCTCGGTGCTGTGTACGGCCTAGCCTCTTTCCTCCGCCGCCCCCTTCCCTAGCCTTAAGGCCAGGCTACGCAGGCTATATACAGCCCTGCTAATTTGCTTGTACATGTCACATTTGCGTTCGTATCGTTCAAACGAGTCGTCTCATCTCGAAAAGAAATTTGAGCACGTTCAAATTCAAAGCAAGGTTGGTGTTGAAACGTTGGCTTGTGTTTTCGTTTGAACGGAGCCTTAGGGGCCGTAATTTATTCACGGGAGGGGAGAAGGGGTGAGAAATTGGGGGGGGGGGGGGGGGGGGGGTTAGGGGGCTTGATTATTTTGTTGGATCCATCTGTAATATACTCGTAAAATCTATACTTGAATTGGGGGAACCCTAACATTTGATTTATTTTCATACAGGGGTCCGGGAATTTATTTCGCAATTGAAGCTACAGTCAACTCTCCCGTAAATAATGAACGGTCCCTTATGCTTGTCAGTGTCACTCAACCTCTTCACACTCATCGCAGCAACTGATGTTTCCAGTATATAAGTTACACAAAGAACTGTATCTATACATATATTATATCCATCTACTGGCGCCAGTATTATAGTCACGTGATGTTGGGAATGTCGTTATAAACGCCACTAGCATGTGGCATGTGTGACGAGGGAGGCAGCACGAGGTTCCTGGCCATTTCCATCACAGTGGGGAATATGGTGCATTCACCTGGAATAACAATAGATAATAGATAATAATAATAATAATAATAATAATAATAATAATAATAATAATAATAATAATAATAATAATAATAATAATAATAATAATAATAATAATAATAATAATAATAATAATAATAATAATAATAATAATAATAATAATAATAATAATATTTTATTTATATTTATAGTTACATCAAGCAACAAGTTAACAGAGTTAGGCGCATACACTTTTGTAAGAGTCGTTTTCGTATGAGTGGGAAACCTACGGTACGGAGTTACGGTGGTTATGGTACGGAATCGAAGACATCGATTCAACCAATCACAGCGCGCAAAATCATTGCTCAACCAATCAGAATGCTCGGACTCGGCACGGTCATCGGCAAGGTCTTCGTGTAGCTGCACAAATTGTCCTGGCTATTGTTATTTATATGAAAACAATACATAGAACGACAATAGAGCAATAGCCAGAACTTTTGTGCAGCTACACGAAGACCTGACCCGGTCACCGCACAGCATGAACCGTACCGTACTACTTCCAACTCATACGAAAACGACTCTATTAGGGACTGCATCCAAAAAAAGAGGACGAAAACGAGTTTCAGGCAATTGCTTGTCGAATGCCGTGATGTTCTCTGTGTTGTTGTCATTGCATTATGCAGAGCCCTGCTGAAAAGCACTTATGTGATGTAGGCCGTCTGTTTAAAGATTATTCTTATTATTGTATGCGCGTGTCTTTTTTTGATGGGTTTCCTGTGGTAGAGCGCGCGCTCAATACGTATTATGTTGGGCTCCCTGTGCTGAGTAACGTCCTATGTTGGGCTCCCTGTGCACTAATGCTATAGAAATAAACCAGTCTTACCAGTTTTAGACGCAGGCGACTCGTTGAATTTCTTCATTACAGCATTCACGGCAGCCATGGACGAGGAGGTCTGGGCACTACTAGGCTGACGCGTGACGTCAGTTTGTTGGTTGGTACCAGACGAGGAGGTCTGGGCACTATTAGTCTGTCGCGAGACATCAAGTTGTTGAGTGGTGTTGGTGGTTTGGTCATACACTAGGGGGATCACTATCGAGTCGTACGATATAGTCCCTTGGGGAACTGCTCGGGTCAGCTGAATCTAATAACAAAGAAACGTGATACCTTTAGAACATCAACTGAAAGAGGGCACCCTGGGACCCCCCTCTGCCTACGCCCCTGTACATATACATAATCATTATACATATTGTGATAATTAATTATCACCCCCTCCACCACCATGATCATCATAACCAGCAGCAGCATTATCACCATAACCATTATCACCACCACCATCGTCACCACCACCATCGTCATCACCACCACCATCATCATCATCACCACCACCACCATCATTATCATTATCGCCATCACCATAATCACAAGCAACGACACCACCACCATCATCATCACCACCACCATCATCATCATCACCACCACCATCATCATCATCACCACCACCACCATCATCATCATCATCGCTATCACCATAATCACAAGCAACGACACCATTACCAACAGCAAACGAAACGTTTTAACTGATATCTAGATAATACTGCATTGGTGTATTCTATTATTATTCTATCAGTCAACGTTGTAGACAACTGTTATCAAATACTTACAAATATCAACAGCTTGGTTTTATAGACGACAGAGACAGTGCCGATAGTAAATGGCATCTTGGGTCCATTTGGGGGTATCGTGAGACACCATTCCACTCGCCACTTATTGCTGGGGTCAGGGTTCTGTACGTAAACCAAGGTTAGTAAGACGACACAGAAAACTCTTCTCAAAGTCATACAGTCTGACCTCTATTAAGCGGCCACCCTCTATTAAGCGGCCAGTTTTCAAAGTCCCGAATTGAGTTTCACCCATACAAACTCTGCATTTGCCGCCTCTATTAAGCGGCCAACCTCTATTAAGCGGCCAGTTATCAAAGTCTCGAGGGTGGCCGCTTAATAGAGGTTGGACTTTAGTAGAATTGGACAAGACAAGAGAGGGGACTGGGTACCTACCATTTCTAGTCTAATGATTCTGATCAGATCTTTCAACATGTTGGCAGGAACTGTGAGAATGCGTGCAAACGAAGTCAGACTGTTGGCCTTGTAGGGAGCACATGCAACCTGTAAACACAAACGACGAGTATAAAATATATCTAGATTAACTACAATGTCAATAACGAGAAAAGTAGGCCTTCACGTACCCTGGTTTCAAAGAACCTCTCCAGGACATTCAATTCATCGCGCATCCAAACGTTTTCTGTATAATTGAATAAAGATTACAATGGCATCAGTACATTTTGCAATGAGGGAGAACCCAGGTACCTTTGAATACAATAATGAAAGGGCAATACAGTAACATTAAAAGAAACTGATGGTGGAGAACCCAATATACTTTTGTGCCTTTGATGGTAAACAGCATTACAAAAATATTTATTTTGTAATAAGATACCTTGAATGGATTTGACTGTCAACCTTAGCGATGTATAGGTGGTTGGGTCTACCTTGACTATACACTGTCAAACCTAAAAGACTTTACCTTGAATGGATTTGACTGTCAACCTTAGCGATGTATAGGTGGTTGGGTCTACCTTGACTATACACTGTCAAACCTAAAAGACTTTACCTTGAATGGATTTGACTGTCAACCTTAGCGATGTATAGGTGGTTGGGTCTACCTTGACTATACACTGTCAAACCTAAAAGACTTTACCTTGAATGGATTTGACTGTCAACCTTAGCGATGTATAGGTGGTTGGGTCTACCTTGACTATACACTGTAATGTGTTGGTTTTGAATGCCACAAGGTTTGCGTCGGTCTTAAGGTGCTGAATCTGAAGATAATGAGCATCACTGTATAACATGCTAGTTTAGATGTACCATGCACCCCTCCCATAACTTACTAATTCTTAAGCTTGCACAGCATGACTCTCCTTACCCACCCCTCCCATAACTTACTAATTCTTAAGATTGTACAGCATGACTCTCCTTACCCACCCCTCCCATAACTTACTAATTCTTAAGATTGTACAGCATGACTCTCCTTACCCACCCCTCCCATAACTTACTAATTCTTAAGCTTGCACAGCATGACACTCCTTACCCACCCCTCCCATAAC
This sequence comes from Actinostola sp. cb2023, assembly GCA_033675265.1. Lineage (NCBI taxonomy): Eukaryota > Metazoa > Cnidaria > Anthozoa > Actiniaria > Actinostolidae > Actinostola > Actinostola sp. cb2023. The sequence continues at coordinate 585,053 of JAUJYZ010000073.1, read as the reverse complement.
TTACTAATTCTTAAGCTTGCACACCATGACACTCCTTACCCACCCTTCCCATAACTTACTAATTCTTAAGCTTGCACAGCATGACACTCCTTACCCACCCCTCCCATAACTTACTAATTCTTAAGCTTGCACAGCATGACACTCCTTACCCACCCCTCCCATAACTTACTAATTCTTAAGCTTGCACAGCACGACTCTCCTTACCCACCCCACCCCTCCCATAACTTACTAATTCTTAAGATTGCACAGCATGACACTCCTTACCCACCCCTCCCATAACTTACTAATTCTTAAGCTTGCACAGCATGACACTCCTTACCCACCCCACCCCTCCCATAACTTACTAATTCTTAAGATTGCACAGCATGACACTCCTTACCCACCCCTCCCATAACTTACTAATTCTTAAGCTTGCACAGCATGACTCTCCTTACCCACCCCACCCCTCCCATAACTTACTAATTCTTAAGCTTGCACAGCATGACTCTCCTTACCCACCCCTCCCATAACTTACTAATTCTTAAGCTTGTACAGCATGACTCTCCTTACCCACCCCACCCCCCCCCATAACTTACTAATTCTTAAGCTTGCACAGCATGACTCTCCTTACCCACCCCTCCCATAACTTACTAATTCTTAAGCTTGCACAGCATGACTCTCCTTACCCACCCCTCCCATAACTTACTAATTCTTAAGCTTGCACAGCATGACACTCCTTACCCACCCCTCCCATAACTTACTAATTCTTAAGCTTGCACAGCATGACTCTCCTTACCCACCCCTCCCATAACTTACTAACTCTTAAGCTTGCACAGCATGACACTCCTTACCCACCCCTCCCATAACTTACTAATTCTTAAGCTTGCACAGCATGACTCTCCTTACCCACCCCTCCCATAACTTACTAATTCTTAAGCTTGCACACCATGACACTCCTTACCCACCCCTCCCATAACTTACTAATTCTTAAGCTTGCACAGCATGACTCTCCTTACCCACCCCTCCCATAACTTACTAATTCTTAAGCTTGCACAGCATGACACTCCTTACCCACCCCTCCCATAACTTACTAATTCTTAAGCTTGCACAGCATGACACTCCTTACCCACCCCTTCCATATCTTACTAATTCTTAAGCTTGCACAGCATGACACTCCTTACCCACCCCTCCCATAACTTACCAATTCCTCAGTCTGTATAGCCCGGCACAAATGCTTTTTCAAAAACATTGAACCAAGAAACATTTCAAGTTGGCTGAGGTTTGCAGCACTGTCATAGCGAAGTTGTGTTCTCATCGGAGTGCAAAGTCGATGGAAGGCAGTATGGGACAATATGGTAGGTGAGGTGGATGCCCAGGACTTGGCGATTAATGGTCTGGGTGGAGTGGATGGTTGCTTAGATGGTCCACTTACTGGCGGTGTTTGCCTGGGGTCAATATTAAATATGACTAATATTAGGACTGGCTAAACTTATTGCCCTAACATCAAAATAGCTGTACTTGTAGACCTGACACTGAGTCAATACCTGTACTTGTAGACCTGACATTGAGTCAATACCTGTACATATTGACCTGAGAGTAAGTCAATACCTGTACTTATTGACCTGACATTAAGTCACTACCTGTACATATTGACCTGAGAGTAAGTCAATACCTGTACTTATTGACCTGACATTGAGTCGATACCTGTACATATTGACCTGAGAGTAAGTCAATACCTGTACTTATTGACCTGACATTGAGTCAATACCTGTACATATTGACCTGACATTAAGTCAATACCTGTACAAATTGACCTGAGAGTAAGTCAATACCTGTACTTATTGGCCTGACATTGAGTCGATACCTGTACATATTGACCTGAGAGTAATTCAATACCTGTACTTATTGACCTGACATTGAGTCAATACCTGTACATATTGACCTGAGAGTAAGTCAATACCTGTACTTATTGACCTGACATTGAGTCAATACCTGTACTTGTAGACCTGACATTGAGTCAATACCTGTACTTATTGATTTGACTTCCACCTGGTAGGGGTGACCATGGTCCTGGTGACATCATCTGCATGTATGGATGGGGAGAATGACCCATGAAGGATGCTGTATGAAACAGAATACAATAATGACCATCACAACAAGCAGGGTATATTCTAGACTGTGGCAATGTGCCGTACTGAAATTTAAACAATAATTACAATGTCAAACCATGAAAACATTCCAAACGATGGACATAAAATGAGATTCTACCAAGGATTGGTAATGGGTTATTTAGGAGTCAGATTAGTTAGAACAATATTTAAAATCTGAATCCAAATAAAAACAAATGCAATACAAAGCATTAATATCACGAGACCACAATTCCTCAATATTGCCTTCTACGAGGTCCTGAGCACACTGGCTAATGATGCCATATAAGTGAGAGCCAAATGAATCCTTACCAGGGGAGGGGCTGGAATAGGGATTGCTAGGGCTTGGTGCATTCATAGGGTTTGGCGATGGAGTGAACCCCGCCCTAGAGGTCGTTGACTGCGCTGAGCTACTAGGAGACATTCTTGATATGATAGGTGAATTGGTCAGGTTCTGTGAGGATATCGGTTGGGGGGATGTAAACTGGATGTCCATGGCAGACGGCTCAGAGTCCATGTTTACTGGAGATGGAGGGATTTCGTCGTCGGCCTCTGAGCCACGGCGTGATGGGATCCCGCCAGCTTTGGCGATGTCATCAACAAACAGTTGAAGGAAAGGCTAAACAGCAAACACATAAAATACATAATGAATAAATTAATAATAATAATAATAGCATTTGAGGGACTCCCTGCAAGAACAACCTAAGTGATCTCTGATCAAAATATAATTTCTAATTTCGTTGAATTTCAAAGGATATTTTAGATTTTGATCACAAGTCACTTACTCCGTTCTTGCAGGGAGCCCTTCATTTATATAATCTAGCATTATAATGTCAAAACATGTTTGATTGTATGGAGGTTTTCAGGAGTTTTGTATTCATTTTGTCATGAATTCAAATGTTAAGTAAATGCAGACAGATTACTGGCACTTTTTACTAAAATCTATTTATTACCTTAAGATTTGATATCGTAGACAGGAGTGTTTTAGGTTTGGAGGGATCAACAGAACTCAAAGCAGCATCTAATAATAATAATAATGATAATAATAATTAAATAATAATAATGATAATAAAAATAAAAATAATGATAATAATAATAAAAATAATAAAAATAATCTGACATCATCATCATCATTTTGCAGTAAAGTCAAAAAGAACAAAGATAAGATGTCAGTAACTACAATATTTATTATGCCATTTCCTGCTATTAGATTGGAAAAAGGCACTTTATTATATGCATTGGTAAATAAAATTGGTGAATTGTGATTGGTCAATTAGCGGTCCATAACTCCCTGTACGGACCGTAGTGAATGAAAACATCCTTTTTGTGTGTATTTGTTTGTGCAGAAGCCATACAATAAACATGTTATTGACCTCGTTTGCTGGCCTGTACCGTAAGTTACGGATCCTTTACGCTTCCTCCCCCAGCCATTTTTATTAACCGCAAGCTATACTCTTGGGCCATAAGACAGTGAAAAAAATTGCAGTACGGCCCACGCTTGGTTAAAGAGGTATATATATAATCCATATTACTGTAGTTATTTTGTACTTGTTGAATATAATACTGAGCAATGTAATGCAGTACTTCAATTCTAGAAAACACACCTCGTATTGACAGAAGATTCTTGGCTTTGAAGTGGATCTCTAGAGCATTTCTACTTCATGTTAAGGAATGGAAATGTTTTATTTCTAGTGTTCAATGCTCTTTGCTAGGCACTTTGGGTCCACACTCACACAAGATAACCCTGTTTGATGGTGTATTCACATCATAATGACACAAGCACAAGATGCAAGCACAACCACAAGGACAAAAAAGGGGAAAAATTGATCCTTTATGTTTGTGCTTATGCTTGCGTCAGGCCCATTTTCACAGTGACATAAGTCCTATTTTGCTTGCGCTTATGCTTGCGTCAGGCCCATTTTCAAAGTGACATAAGGCCTCTTGTGCTTGTGCTTATGCTTGCATCAGGCCCATTTTCAAGGTGACATAAGGCCTCTTGTGCTTGTGCTTATGCTTGCATCAGGCCCATTTTCAAGGTGACATAAGGCCTCTTGTGCTTGTGCTTATGCTTGCATCAGGCCCATTTTCAAGGTGACATAAGGCCTCTTGCGCTTGGGCTTATGCTTGTTTAATGTTTATGACTGACAGATAAGACTATTGTAAATATACAAGTTGTGATGTTCATCTTATAGCAGTCCTGTAGTAATGAAATCAGTATGCATGTCTGTCTGTCTGTCAGTCAGTCAGTCAGTCTGTCAGTCTGTATGTCTGTCCGTCAGTCAGTCAGTCTGTATGTCTGACTGTCTGTCTGTAAGTTGTAGCAGACAAATGACACAAATAATGATTGTTTTGACAGCAGGATACGACCGGTAGATCAAGAACACAGAGGTGGGTGACTGAGGTAGAACAGAGAAGTTTCGCTGCACCATCAAAGAACGCTGAAGGTAAAAGCATAGTATAAGATAACAACCACAGACAAGTTCTACATGATTCAACCTACCGTCATCACACCCAGTTGTGGTAGTGTTGATAGCTTGTTCAGCGACATCAAAGGCTTCCACGTCTCGTGTAATATCTACAAATACAAGTTGCACAATTGGCAAACATTCCAGGGAGGGGAGGGGGAGAGGGGGGGGGAGGGGAGGGGGGGGCTCTGATGTAAAAGGGGCGGGGATGACCATCCTCTTCCATGACATTACCTGTATTTACACTTACCTGCATTAGATATGGGAGATTGAGTCGTTTATTCAAGTCTTTCTGTAGGTGCTCAGCCATGACATGGTGTGGGTTACCTGTCCCGGTATTTCCACCGTGGGAAAACGATAACACAAACTGGGAATCAGGAACGGACCACTGTATAGTGACCTGACAATGAATGGAACGAAAAAGATATGAAGTGAAGAGAGAACAATAGAATTAATATATTATTTTTTAGTACATATTTTATTATAATTATTGTAAAAGCATCGAGACTCCCGTTAGGTACGTTTTAAGAATTATATATTATTATTATTAAACCAGCTTAAACACATGACTGCACTATAAACAGGAATGGACCAGCTTCATTTCACACTTTTCCTGATCAATAGTATTATGCTCCAAATACCTATTATTATTATTATTATTATCAAACATTCAAATATGGTGAACACATGCAATGTCTTCATAATCAATGATTCAAATGTAATGGTTAATAAAACTTCATATTATCATTCAAAATTACTAATAACTTGGGGAATGTGTGTTCTTGATGTAAAGAATGATTAGTATTATTGAAATTCTTGAGAAATTCAAATTTCGCGCCTGGTCACCTGACCGCGCTGTCACAGCTCTTAACACTTTGACAGATGGCTTGAAGGTGAGAGCTGCCTGGTGCAGGCCCTTTTATAGCTCTCACAGTCTGAGGTCTCTTTTCCACAACTGCCATTATTATGCAACCACTCCAGAAGAAAGCTGCGACTGGCAAGTTTGCACTATTTTACACGTCTATCCTCTGTGGCTTCTTTGATCCTCAAACCCAATAAATAACGATAAACCACTTTCGATACTTGTCATGCACAAAGGTTTCAGTGCGAGGCTACAGGGGAATAATTAAATTTATTCTTTTATCTTTTCACGAATCAGTGAGCATTATTCCCCAGAGCCTCGCTCTGAAACTATTGTACGCAACTAGTGAAGCATATATGGAAGTCGGCTATTACAAAGTCATGAATTTCATATCAGGTGGTTACATAGCAGTACAAACACAGTCAGTGGTAATCTGCAATCTACAAGAATTCTGTACACTTTCACTCTTACTATCTTTCCAGGCCCGTAGCCAGACCAAAATCTCTTCCGAGGCACTTTTTCCGGTGCAGCCGAAAAAAATTAAATAAATGAAAATGAAAACTGTGAAAATCAGTAATGCTCTACCAATGCAACTGCCTCGGCTCGCCTCATGCTAGCTACGGGCTGGCTTTCAGAGATGTTGGTAATGCTTAGTTGCCATCAGGGGCAGATCTAGAGATTTTGAAAGGGGGGGGGGGGTGCACCACTAAGGGGTCGTAAGGCCCCTTCTTCTAGGGGTAGGGGCATGTCCCCCCAGAAAATTTTGAAATCTAGAAGCTCGAAAATGCAATTTCCATCCATTCAGGGCATCAAATGGTGGGGAGACGTGGGCGAATATGTATCAGGCCCAACTCAAGGGGGGGGGGGGGGGGGGGCACCGGCCCCCCATGCCCCCCCCCCCCTTGGATCCGCCCCTGGCCTTTGCTAAGAACACATCCTTTATGTGAAGGACTTACCATGTTTTGTCTGTCTGGTTCGTACAACAAGGTGATATGTTGGTATGTGTACGAACCTACGTGGAACATGTGTCGCACTTGGCTAGTGTTGTCTGTAGAATGAAATCATATTAAAATATACATGAATAATTAATGAGGAAAATACAATAGAAATCGTAACTATGACCTGTGTTTTAAATTGGATAAAGATTCGTCCTAATTTGCAGACACTTTCACTTTGATTTTCTTGGCCAAACTTATTTAATCTTGAATATTTTTGCATGAAGGTACATATTTTTTAAGCCCTTCAATAAACTTGTGGCTTAATTCTAAAAACAATTCTACTCGTTTATTATTAAGTACTTCAAATACAGTCAGCAAAATGAACTGGCAAGTTGGTGGTAATAAAGAGAGTTTTTACAGGAAACATTAGTTTCGGGACTTATAACTGACAGCTTAATAGAGGGTGGCTGTGTAATAGATAGGGTGGCACTTGATGGAGGGTGGCCGCTTAATAGGGGTTCTGACTGTATCTGAAGAAATTTCTCCCATTTACTTTGATCTCATTACAGAGCAACACGAATACAGCAATCAAACTAAATGACTAAATGACAAAAATGACAGGGGAAGGAAAGAACACAGAACACTGCCGATGGACGGTAATAAGTATTACTATAATATTATTGTGAGCTTGCATGACTGGGATGTTGTACCTCTAAGACATAATTCCAGCTCCAAGGTATGTGGGTATAGTTTACACATACTGCACCAGTCATCCAAGAACTGCTGTACAGCACTACGCGATGTATCTTTATTGTCGTTGGTTTGTAAATAATCGTATGTCAGTGCCACCCGTTTAGCCTCTGGCTTGTCTTGGTTGCCTAGATACAAGAAACGATGGATCAATAGTGATCTTCCTTCAACAATAAAAGTTTTAGCAGGGCAACAATGGTTGTCTGGGGATGAGAGGGGAGTATTTAAGAGAGGATGTTAGTAAGAATCGAGATTCGCCGGTCAACTAAAAAAAAAAATCGAATTCAATTTTCTTTCGCCATATCATTCCATTCAATGACCTATTTTAGGGAAAAATACTAAAAAGTTCCAGCGATTTTTATTTTAGGAGAAATTTGCAGTTTTCAAAAACCTGCCTGATGACTGAAAATTTTCGGCTAAATTATAAGGCAACTTTGAACAGTTGGTGTGTGTTCACCTCTAGCACTACAACAACGACATTCAGTACACTTAATAAACGTTTCTTGGTCTTTTCTACTGTAGTATTTATTTTTCTGTAACTTTTGTAGTTATTTTTCAAATTTGGTTTTAAAAAGGTGTACTGAGCACCATGAACAGAACGTTGAAATATAGGCAATATTTGAGGTATGAAAACGGAATCTGGTACCTATTTTTTTGAGGAAAACGCCATGCCCCAGGAAAGTTTCACCTTTGCTCTTTCAGTTTAGAAAGTTTCGAGTTTGAGAATTCAATGTAGCATTTTTGAGAAATAAAACTATTATGCTTGGGACTGCCAAAATTAGCATTAATTTCGACCTATCGCGGACATTTGTTGAAGTAGAGAATGTAAGCTTGCGGTTCTCTGGATGACCAGCTATTCGTTTGTTTATTTTCTAGTACAATTTCCACTGAACGTTCTTCATCTTTCCCGTACATGGCTGGTATACTCTCAAAATATACACTGTTAGTCGCAATGGATGTGTCGAGTCTTCACTTTCTTAAACTCATTTCTTCTCTGAGTGTAAGCACATTTTGCATATCCGCCAAAGATCAAAGAGAAACCATGACTGGTCATAAAATTGGATATTACAGCCGAGTGAGTGAGTGATCCCAAACTTGTCCCAATGTCATCCCTATAACTCGTGGATTGTTAAAAACAGCCACTTTTGTGTTGCTACAATATTCAAACAATGTTGTGGGTGTTACTTGTTTTTGCAAGAGCTCTTCAAAAAAGTGTACAGATAATAATAATAATAATAATAATAATAATAATAATAATAATAATAATAATAATAATAATAATAATAATAAATAAAAATAAAATCAATTCTTTATTTACAGTGGGTGAACAAATACAGCAATTATACACAATACTGGTTGGCCCACTATAGATAGGTAACCTCCATGTTGCTACAACAGTTCTTCTATGCATTACTTTGTTTTAAACAAGGAAAATCAGCGATAGTAGAAAAAAAGAACTATTTTCCGTTTTTCTTTTCTCTTCTTCTTTTCTACTCTTGCTGATCTTCCCATTGAAATGCATATCAATAAACTCTCTACTTCAATTAAACATACTTTGAAAAGGGCCAGAAGTAAAGATCATCTCAAAACAACATTGTCTGTAGTCCTGGCCAGTAAATCTCAGTACACAACTAAGTATGGACTCTTGTAGTGTAGACACTAGGTCAGGATCACAGTCACTAGGGACAGGAAGGTAAAGGATAGGGACACACAGGCCGACACCTGCCTCTGACTGGACACCATCATGGATAACATGGTGTTGACGCAACTGAAATGCAAGAAAACTAGTTAAGAGTTAAACTCAAATTCAAAAACTCACCGATTGGTAATTGTTTTTTTTTGTGGATAGGTAACTCGTTAACTCATGGATATATATTATTATCATTCACATTATTTTCACCGGGATTTTCATGGGTCGAGAGACAACTACGTCACTGCAGATAACTTCCTACAAATAAGTGCTTTCGTTCTCCTCGACAATGGCAGCTCAATTTTTTCCAGAGTTGTTGCTTTAGGTGAGAGAAAATAACGTGAATGATAAAACAATTATTACTGAACTTGGGTTTTGCAAAATATCGTGATTTTGCTTAACCTCATCCAATAATTGCTAATTAACTATCCTTCTACTCACCTCATCACACAATGGCATCAAAGGGATCCTAGAATCACACAAGCACACTAAACCAGCCAAGTGCGCTTGGAAGGAAGACACTGATGCACAGTCTTTGAACAAGTCATTTGTTGTTTTGGGTTTTTTAGTGGTTTGTGTTTCTTCATCGTCATTGTAATCAAACTGAATCACAACAAAACAACATGAGTGAGCTGTTGTTTGCACAAATAAAGTATAAATAAACAGGACTACTGTTCACACAGGTCTGTAAATGTGAGTACATCAGCTAGAGTTGGGTTACACTTGTCACTGATGCAGCACCTGTCACCATGGCAACACCTATCACCATGGTAACACCTATCACCATGGCAACACCTATCACCATGGTAACACCTATCACCATGGTAACACCTATCACCATGGTAACACCTATCACCATGGCAACACCTATCACCATGGCAACACCTATCACCATGGCAACACCTATCACCATCTCCCATTACAGCAACTGCTGTCACCAAAGCAACATTTGTCACCATAGTAACACCTATCACCATGGTAATGCCTATCACCATAGCAATACTATCACCATAGCAATACTATCACCATCATAGTAACACCAATCACCATAGTAACACCGATCACCATAGCAACACCTATCACAATGGCAACATCTATCACAATGGCAACATCTATCACAATGGTAACATCTATCACCATAGTAACACTTATCACCATAGTAACACCATCACCGTAGTAACACCTATCACCATAGTAACACCTATCACCATAGTAACACTTATCACAATGCAACATCTATCACCATAGTAACACCTATCACCATAGTAACACCTATCACCATAGTAACACCTATCACCATAGTAACACCTATCACCATAGTAACACCTATCACCATAGTAACACCTATCACCATAGTAACACCTATCACCATAGTAACACCTATCACCATAGTAACACCTATCACCATAGTAACACCTATCACCATAGTAACACCTATCACCATAATAACACCTATCACCATAGTAACACCTATCACCATAGTAACACCTATCGCCATAATAACACCTATCACCATAGTAACACCTATCACCATAGTAACACCTGTTACTATGGCAATACCGGTGCAATAATATTTCGCTACTAAATGTAGAACCTGTAGTTTGCAGTGGAATACCTTGCGTTTGGTTGTGTTGCTGAGAGCATTCCTTTCACCAAACCCTGAAGTGACAAACATTCAACACATCTTTCCTTTGCTCACTTATGTTCAGTGCACAATCTGGGGATGGGTGGGGTGGAGTAAGGGTAAGGTGGTAAGGTGGTGGGGGGTGGAGGGTAAGGTGGTAAGGTGGTGGTGGGGGTGGTGGGGTGGAGAAGGGTAAGGTGGTAAGGTGGTGGGGGGGGGGGGGGGGGGGGAGCTTTCTTGGTAAGCTAAGGTCTTCAGACCTGGACTCCGTTTTCCAAATTTTTTACTCAACCTGGATTTCTGACTTTTGCAAATGTATTGAAGCTGCTGGATGGGGAATCTCTGACACTATTCTAATGGCACGACAGAGTAACCATGTTGTAGATTGAGATCATGTTTCACTCTAACCTTGGATTAATGATTATTCATAACCCAGATTAACAAATATAACAATGCCTAAAACCTGGATCTCAGACTGCCACACATCCATATTAGAACATTTTCCCATAACTGGGGTTAGGAATGCTAATGAGTTTGCTAAAATGCTAATGAGCTGTATACCGTACTGACAACTAAATCATACCAAAATAATCTGTGTGAAGACGTTTTAATTTTAAAATGTTATTCTTATTGCACTTTCTGTGAACTTGACATGAGTTACGCCTGCATGTAAATGATTTTTTAATGTAAAAGAACTCGCCATCCTGGAAAGCATAGTACGACGTGCTTACATTTGAATTGAGAAGCTGCAGCTAGACCACTGAAAAGGGTATTTCTGTGTAGTACGTTCAGCAGATTATTTCGGTATGATTTAGTTGGCAGTACGGTATACAGCTCATTAGCATATTAGCAAACTCATTAGCATTCCTAACCCCAGTTATGGGAAAACGTTCTACTAGTATATATGTCATTACTGGGAGTACACCTTCACCTCTAAGTGTCGAACCAGGGAAGTCTGTTAGCTGTGTGGATCCTATCTCAACCATTTCCTCAGCTTCTAAAAACAATGGTTGAATAGGTAGACTTGACTGGCCTTGCATGGCTGTACATGCTGACTTGGTCTCTTCTTTCTTGATTGGCTTTAACTCGAGGTTGGTTTGAGGTTTTTCATCGCGTTTGACATCAAGATTATTGACGTCGACACTTTTTGTGCGTAGAAGATAGTACTGCTCGATTACTTTGTCTGTGTTTTCATCGCTTAATACATCAACAACCTTAAAAAGTATTTAGTTTTTTACTTTAGTTGAGGTTTAAACAGAAAAATATCTTTAGTTATTCTTTGATATAGTATAGATGTAGATGTAGATAGTGAATGAATGGATGAATGAATGAATGAATGATGGGTTGATTGTTGGATAGGTATGATACTATATGTAGACTGTCTAGTTTGTAGTTGTGGTTGAATGGATGAACAGATAGGTGGATGGATAGATGGATGAATAAACAGATAGATGGATGGGATGAATGGATGGATAAATGAATGGATATATGGTTGAATGGATACATGGATGAATAATGGATGGATGAACAGATAGGTGAATGGGATGAATGATGGATTTATATAAATGAATGGATATATGATAGAATGAATAGATGGATGAATAATATATGGATGGATGAACAGATAGATGGATGGGATGAAAGGATGGATAAATGAATGGATATATGGTTGAATGTACAGATGGATAAATAATATATGGATGGATGAACAGATAGATGGATGGGATGAAAGGATGGATAAATGAATGGATATATGGTTGAATGTACAGATGGATGAATAATATATGGATGGATGAACAGATAGATGGATGAGATAACTGGATTACAATATTATCAATGTATCTTCACTTACAAGGAAATATTCCTTGTGGTTTTTGAATTGCAGGAAGATGTGATGTTTTCCTAGCTTACTAAGCTTGTGTTGAGTTGATAAAGATATCGGTAAATGGTCATATGGCAACACTGGTAGCATAGCAACAGAACAGCGGCATTTACAGAGATGGAGCTGGCACCTTGAATAAAACAGCCAACAATAAATGAATAAGACAACTCAAAGGTCAAATGTTGTATATATATTATGTGTTACCTGACATCACCAAGCAATACTGGGAACTGTTTTGGGTTAGCATTAAGCGCCTTCTCCATCGCTGAACAGATTGGATTTTCTGTGTTCATAATAAATAGTGGAAAGGTGAGACAGACAGATGGATTGACAGACAGAAATATGGACGTACAGACAGAAAGATGGATTGACAGACAGAAAGATGGATGGACAGACAGATGGACTGACAGACAGAAAGATGGATTGACAGACAGAAAGATGGATTGACAGACAGAAAGATGGATTGACAGACAGAAAGATGGACGTACAGACAGAAAGATGGATTGACAGACAGAAAGATGGATGGACAGACAGATGGATTGACAGACAGAAAGATGGATTGACAGACAGAAAGATGGATGGACAGACAGATGGATTGACAGACAGAAAGATGGATTGACAGACAGATACTAAAATATACAGAGAACATATGGAGATTCTGCAATCTAAATAATAATAATAATAACAACAACATCAACTAATAACTAGACAACCCCCATGACATCATCAATCATCATTGCTACCATCATCATCCAATCATCTATGGTCTAATCATATTACCTTCTCCATCACCAAGTGCAACTCTTAACTGTCCTGACCGAGTATCTATGGTAATAAGCAGCACTTCACATGGAGTAGCATTGTTGCACGTCTGGATTGCAAGAGTGGAGTTCTGTCTGTCCAGCAACACTGCAATAACAAAGCAGGTGCAACATACTGTACATTAATCTCTCTACACTACACTACAACTAACATGGAACAAACCACTGCCAGTGACCAGTCTCAGAACCTGTACTTACTGCAGATGGCCACAAGTTTAAATCAGTTGAATAACTGTCACATGCCTGAAGGGTTTCATGAACTAGTAAGGGTCAACTAGTTGAGTATTGGGTCTTTAGAATGTAGTAAGAAGAGTGCGAGTGATAGTTTGAGGGCCACAGGGTCATGAGTTCAGTAGCTGTTAAGTGCTACCCTGGTAAAATAACACTCTTTATCATTTTGACTTCAACGATTTCCAAGTCAGTTTCCAGAGATATTTCACGAGATGAGATAAAGGAAATTGGTTTTAACTGTTGTGGTGTCCTTGCCTGTATGTTTGCGCAGGCAAAGGCAAATATAAATAAATAAATTTATTTGTTTGTTTTTTTATTGGTAAAGTATATTACTGTTTACTGTTTTACCTTTAGAGTTAACTTTGAGGTCCTCTGACAGCAAATTAAGGAGATTCTGATGAAAGAAGAGTTTATCCCAACACTGAGTTACATGTTGAATGGTTTGCTTGCTGACATGGTTTACTTACCCATAACTTAATGTTTGACTGCAGTTTTACTGTCTGCATCAATAGTTTCTCTATGCACAGTTCTCCAGGCTGGTAAAAAGAATGAATGAATGAAAGGGAATGAGGAAATGAAACAAGAGGATTGAATAGAAGTGGGAAGAACAGGAGTTGTTGAAGAATGAAATGAAGTGGATGAAAGTAGAAGTGGAAGAGAATAGAAGGGAATGTGAGAAATAAAAGGAATTCATGATTACAAGAAAGAAATAGGGGAGGGAGGGAGGATATTGATAACAATTCAGTGAACATTACATACAGGTACAACATCAATCCTGTCTTGTTTTTGATGATGCTTGATTTCTGGTTCATGTACAATTCTTAGAAAAGCTGGTTTGTTGTTGGACTTGTAAGTTATTGTGAACTTATGGATTGGACCTGAAGAAATAGATGAAAAATATGCACAATTAAACAGCATGTTCCTGTTTCACACAAAGCATGAATGGATGAACGAATGAATGGATGGATGAACGAATGAATGGATGGATGAATGAATGAATGGATGAACGAATGAATGGATGGATGAACAAATGAATGGATGGACGAATGGATGAATGGATGAACGAATGGATGGATGAACGAATGAATGGATGAACGAATCAATGGATGGATGAACGAATGGATGGATGAACGAATGAATGGATGGATGAACGAATGAATGGATGGATGGATGAACAAATGAATGGATGGATGAACGAATGAATGAATGGATGGATGAATGGATGGACGAATGAATGGATGGATGCATGGATGAACGAATGAATGAATGGATGAACGAATGAATGAATGGATGGATGAACGAATGAATGAATGGATGAACGAATGAATGAATGGATGGATGAACGACTGAATGGATGGATGAACAAATGAATGGATGGATGAACGAATGGATGGATGGATGAACGAATGGATGAACGAATGAATGGTTGGATGAATGAACGAATGAATGGTTGGATGAATGGATGGATGGATGAACGAATGGATGGATGAACGAATGAATGGATGGATGAACGAATGAATGGTTGGATGAATGAATGGATGAATGAATGAATGGATGGATGGATGAACGAATGAATGAATGAATGGATGAACGACTGAATGGATGGATGAACAAATGAATGGATGGATGAACGAATGGATGGATGAACGAATGGATGGATGAACGAATGGATGGATGAACAAATGGATGAACAAATGAATGGTTGGATGGATGAATGAACGAATGAATGGTTGGATGAATGAATGGATGAATGAATGGATGAACGAATGGATGAACGAATGAATGGATGGATGGATGAACGAATGAATGGATGGATGAACGAATGGATGAACGAATGAATGAATGGTTGGATGAATGAATGAATGGATGAATGGATGAACGAATGGATGGATGAACGAATGAATGAATGGATGGATGAATGGATGAATGAATGGACTAATGAATGGATGGATGAACGAATGAATGGATGGATGAACGAATGAATGGATGGATGAATGAATGAATGGATGGATGAACGAATGGATGGATGAATGAATGAATGGATGGATAAATGAATGAATGGATGGATGAACGAATGAATGGATGGATGAACGAATGAATGAATGAATGAATGAATGAACATTATTTTGAATATAACTAACCTGTACTTTGTGGAGTTAGTAGCTGTTGATCACCAATGTTCCTAAATCAAACATTAGTTATAAATCACAGAGTCCATGCAAGAACATGTAAGTGACTTTCAGATCCAAATCCAAATTCTTCTTTAGAAATCAAAGTGTCAGAAGGAGAATTTAGTTTTTGATCAGAGATCACCAGATAGTGATGAGAACTTTGTTGTTCAAAGAGGGTTGGGTTCTTACTACTCACCGCCAATACTGTAATGTAAAGCGTTGTTCAGCAACATGGTTTTCTATTCTGACATTATCATTCCAACGTTCAAGAATCAGTTGCTTGGCCTGATTAAGTTGAAAAAGTAAGAAGATGTCATTTTATTACTAACATTATTATCAACAACTTGCACCACTACCACTACTATCACCACTACTATCACCACTACTATCACCACTACTATCACCACCACTACTATCACCACTACTATCACCACTACTATCACTACTACTACACACTGCCACCACCACCACAAACATCACCACTGCCACCGCCACCACTGCCACTACTATCACCACTACTACACACTGCCACCACCACCACAAACATCACCACTACCAGCACTACCACTATTACCATCACCACCATAATCTACTACCATCACCACCATAATCTACTGCCATCACCACCACCACCATAATCTACTACCATCACCACCACCACCACAATCTATTACCATCACCACCACCACCACCACCTACTACCATCACCACCACCACCATAATCTACTACCATCACCACCACCACCATAATCTACTACCATCACCATCACCACCATAATCTACTACCATCACCACCACCACCATAATCTACTACCATCACCATCACCACCATAATCTACTACCATCACCACCACCACCATAATCTACTACCATCACCACCACCACCATAATCTACTACCATCACCACCATAATCTACTACCATCACCACCACCACCATAATCTACTACCATCACCACCACCACCATAATCTACTACCATCACCATCACCACCATAATCTACTACCATCACCACCACCACCATAATCTACTACCATCACCACCATAATCTACTACCATCACCATCACCACCATAATCTACTACCATCACCACCACCACCATAATCTACTACCATCACCACCATAATCTACTACCATCACCACTGTAATTCGTAAGGACTATAGAATTGTTGATTAGCACGATTTCCAAACGGATCACACTAGGGTAGACTTGGTGCACAGAATAGTTTTCGAACTCGACAGAATTGAGTGGTAGCAAGGTTTATTGATCAATGTTCAATGTCTCTACAATGATGAGTAGCTGATAGATTGACGATAGATGAATTCGACGATAACACGATTCGGTGATATGACGATATTTGACGATTTGATGGGAAACCTTTGACGGTTCGAACTGAAATAAGATAATTACAATCCTAGATGTAAAACTAGTAGATCATACAATATAACATGAGGTAATTACAAGAATCAATGTTTGCGTGCGTTTGCAGGCCACACGGTTCGCTTCGGTAGCGAATGACGAGAAAACGAGTGTCGCATACATACGCGTTAGCAATTGCATATAACGTGACATAAATCCTTACAAACATAAATGCGATAAAGATATACGTATAACTGGCATAAGATAGATAGCAAATCATTGCATACAAAATGAAGATAATGTCGACTTCAACTTGCTAGCATAATCAATAACAATTCGAGAATACGAATGTTGAATAAGTGTTGAGTAATAAATCCGATTAACAAGTTTCTCTAACATTGGCATATTAAAACGTACTTGATCTAAGATAGCGTGATTACATATAAATCGTTCTTGAATTCTGTGGACTTGCAATAAATTGCGCTCCAATTTATATACGTTTTCCAACGATCTTAACTTAACTGAGCTAGCTTATAAATATATAAAGGAACTAATTACTGTACTTACTTTTGGTCTACACATGCACCAAATGATAGCGGTTTGAGAGTTTAGCGTAGATAGAATATGGTCCAAAACCAAAGTTGCCAACACTGTAGCGTATACACTAAAAACTAAATATTCTCTATGGACCACTTACTTTTATAGTGGGGAAAACGTGCCTGAGGTTGCGTGAGTCGTGCCTCTAGGCGTTTCTAACGGAAATAGCGAGATAGGGTGGTAGGCCTAGCCCTACTACTTTAATCTTGTTAACTTGATAATCAATCAATCAATTTGGGATATCTAACCCTTACGTTCTGTTTATACTAATTAAAGACATCACGTTTCAAAACCAACAACCACCACCACCATAATCTACTACCATCACCACCACCACCATAATCTACTACCATCACCACCACCACCATAATCTACTACCATCACCATCACCACCATAATCTACTACCATCACCATCACCACCATAATCTACTACCATCACCACCATAATCTACTACCATCACCACCACCACCATAATCTACTACCATCACCATCACCACCATAATCTACTACCATCACCACACCACCATAATCTACTACCATCACCATCACCACCATAATCTACTACCATCACCATCACCACCATAATCTACTACCATCACCATCACCACCATAATCTACTACCATCACCACCACCACCATAATCTACTACCATCACCACCACCACCATAATCTACTACCATCACCACCACCACCACCATAATCTACTACCATCACCACCACCACCATAATCTACTACCATCACCACCACCACCATAATCTACTACCATCACCACCATAATCTACTACCATCACCACCATAATCTACTACCATCACCATCACCACCATAATCTACTACCATCACCACCACCACCATAATCTACTACCATCACCATCACCACCATAATCTACTACCATCACCACCACAATCTACTACCATCACCATCACCACCATAATCTACTACCATCACCACCACCACCATAATCTACTACCATCACCACCATAATCTACTACCATCACCATCACCACTGCCACCACTACCACTACTGCAACCACCACTGCCACTATTTACTATTTGTATATTTACCTGAAAATAAAGGACTTGTAACTGTAGCGACAAGCAAAAGGTATCTTTACAGGTCATTAAGGAACACTTCATGTACAGGTTGAGCTGATCAGAGTAGAAATTACTTGTATTTTCATTAGATTCCATATGCAGATTTCATAGTCATTTTACTATAATAGTATATAGTTCTATATAGAGTTCTCTTAATCTTTTGTAAAGTGCCATTGAATACTTGGAGTACTCATTGAGTACCCATTGAGTACATGTTTACTTGGGTGGCGTTTTAAGTAACTGATGTGGACACTCCTCGGTGTTTCTTTCACGATTGTCTAGTGTCAACACACAAGTTCTGTGTCTCATAATTAAATGGGTGTCAAAATACTGTAGAATCCACTGCACCATCATCCTTTCATCAGCTACATTGTACACTTGATGATAAACACACAACCACATAACTATGACAAGGATACGTAGGCTGTTATACAGATCTATGATGGGACTATCTTCTTGGAACAACCTGGATTGCACCAGACGATGAATGTAGTTAATCTGAAATGAAAGACACAACAATAGAACATCAGAATACTCCAGTTTGGAGTTGAACTCCTTGGCAAAAGACACATTTGCTTAGTGCTAGCCTCATTCCAGAGTATATAAGTTATATTTGGGCATAATGTGCACTGAATTGAGGCTGTCACCCATTTTCTACGCACCTGTAAGAGGTGCATAAGGCCTCTAAGGACACTGAATTGAGGCTGTCACCTATTTTCTACGCACCTGTAAGAGGCTAAGGCCACTGAATTGAGGCTGTCACCTATTTTCTACGCACCTGTAAGAGGTGCATAAGGCCTCTAAGGACACTGAATTGAGGCTACAACTGAACAAATAATGTGTCTTAATTGTCAAGGAGTACAAACTTAACTCAAAGTTCCGGTATAAAAGGATGTTGCCCAGGGATACAGCAATGCATTTGTTTAATCAATCTTTGTTAATCGCATCTTCATGTACATATTCATGTAGTGATACAAAGATTAATTAGCAACGTTATTGTCTTACCCCTGGGTAGGCTCCTTTTATACTGAAACTTTGTATTTAAGAAGTCTAAGTGAAGTTTTAATTTTTCCAGTAAGAACTGAGGAACTAATCGATACACTAATCCTAAAGAACAACGAATTCATGCAAATTGATATCATAGCACAGAGTTCCCGGTGTGTGTGGCCTGACCTATAATAATAATAATAATAATTGCTTATATAGCGCCGATACTACTAAGTGTCCCCGATTAGTGGAGCTAGAAGACTAGACACTCAAATAAAGTTGTTATTATTATTATTTATGCTGCAAATCTATAACTTATAATAAACACAACACATTTACATGTGTATAGTACCTGTAGATCATGAACCAAAGGTTTACCATCTGAAAAAAGGATGCAAATATCTCCATCAATGATATAGAACTGTCAAAGGTATCGATCTATGCTGATACATTAGTTCAAAAGGTAACAAATGTAGAGTTTTTAGTTGTAGAGTAGAAAAAAAACCACGTTTTTTTTGTGTGTGTTTGTTTTTGTCAGTATTCTGTTCAATGTGTTGACTGTATTTTCGAAATAATCCAGGACCTTTTTACAGCCTGAACACGACGAGAATGATGTCACTTGCCTCCTGTTTCAATGTCCTGTACAAGAATGTCAATCGACAGCAGTCTCCATGGTAACGAGGGATCGTCACCCATTATCGTCAGTGTTACCTATCACGGCAAAGAATGAAAAGAAAAGTATTAAGAACTAATGCAAACTTCTGGTACTAAATAAAGTCTATGTTTATTTTAAGAACTACAATCCAATTGGATATCAATATACTTTAAAATATAGAGGAGCCATATTTTCAAAACACCCACACTCTGCCCAGTGTAAAGGCCAATTTAGACGGCACAACTTTTGCCTACAACTGTCACATGCAACTTGCTTACAACAGTTGAGAGCAAGTTGTAGGCTGATTTATACAAAGCAATTTGTGTTGTATGTATGGATTGAGCATGCGCAAGCAAGTTGTAGGCTGATTTACACAAAGCAATTTGTGTTGTATGTATGGATTGAGCATGCGCAAGCAAGTTGTAGGCTGATTTACATGAAGCAATTTGTGTTGTATGTATGGATTGAGCATGTGTAAGCAATTTGTAGGCTGATTTACATGAAGCAATTTGTGTTGTATGTATGGATTGAGCATGCGCAAGCAAGTTGTAGGTTGATTTACACAAAGCAATTTGTGTTGTATATATGGATTGAGCATGCGCAAGCAAGTTGTAGGCTGATTTATACAAAGCAATTTGTGTTGTATGTATGGATTGAGCATGCGCAAGCAAGTTGCAGGCTGATTTGCACGAATCAATTTGTGTTGTATGTATGGATTGAGCATGTGCAAGCAAGTTATAGGCTGATTTACAAGAAGCAATTTGTGTTGTATGTATGGATTGAGCATGTGCAAGCAAGTTGTATGCAACAGTTGTAGGCAAAAGTTGTACCGTCTAAATTTATGGGAGTGTTATTAGTTTTCTCATCTTGTAAGAGCATACTTAGAGACTTTGCATTATGCTCTGAATACATATATCAGGAGCTGGTTACCGCCTGTTAAACTATGCTTGTATATTGTAGTACATGTACCTCAAATTCATGGTCAACGTGGAACTTGACTCTTCCATTCACTTCAACACAAAACATGACAAAGTTGAGTTATTTTTTGAATGTACCATGACGAAGCTAAATAACACTCATTCTCTTACAAGAGATAATACAGTACATAGCTACATGTATAGTGTTGCAAGTTAGACTGGTTCACCTATGTTTATGTTGGACATCTGTGGAGGCAGATCTGATGTCACTAGTCTATGTTGTATGATTTGGTTAAGACGATCTAGTGTTGTAGTTTTCTCTGATGCTGATATTGGGTCTGGAGGTACGATTTTATCCTGAAATAAACCACAAGCTGTTACTTTATTACCTATCACAGTCATTGATTCATTAATAGTCCATTCATTCGTCCACTCATCTACCTACACACCCACCCACCAACCCATTCATTCATCCACTCATCTACCTAACCACCCACCAACCCATTCATTCATCCATCCATACATTCATCTGTCCATCCATCCATTCATCGATACATACATTCATCCATCCATACATTCATCTACAATGTACCTACACACCCACCCATGCACCCATTCAACTATCCATTTATTTATTAATCCATTCATTCATCCATCCATTATTATACAATCCATTCCTTCATCCATCCATTCATTCATCTATCCATTTATTTATTAATCCATTCATTCATCCATTCATCCATCCATCCACTCATTCATCTATCCACTCATTCATCTATCCACTCATTCATCTATCCATTCATTCATCTATCCATTTATTTATTTATCCATTCATTCATTCATCCATTCATGTATGTATTCATTCATTCATCCATCCATCCATCCATTCATTCATCCATCCATCCATCCATCCATCCATCCATCCATCCATCCATTCATTCATCCATCCATTCATTCATCCATCCATTCATTCATTCCATCCATCCATCCATCCATTCATTCATCCATCCATCCATCCATCCATTCATCCATCCATTCATTCATCTATCCATTCATCCATCCATTCATTCATCCATTCATTCATCCATCCATTCATTCATCCATTCATTCCATCCATTCATTCATCCATCCATCTCATTAATCTATCCATTCATTCATCATCTATCCATTCATTCATCTATCCATTTATTTATTTATCCATTCATTCATCCATTCATTCATCCCTGTATTCATTCATCCATCCATCCATCCATCCATCCATTCATTCATCCATCCATTCATTCATCCATCCATTCATTCATCCATCCATTCATCCATCCATCCATCCATCCATCCATCCATCCATCCATTCATTCATCTATCCATCTATCCATCCATCCATCCATCCATCCATCAATCATTCAATACAATCCAATTGTTCATTCATTCATACTTTTATCCATTTAATCATTCATTCACACTTCCCTTACCCTTATACATGTTGGTAATCTAGAGTAGGTTCCAGTAGTTAAAACATCCACAGCAGCAGGAAGACAGAATGTTGGCAGCCTGATAACGTAGACAAACATGAGTGAGTACATGTATGTACTACATGTACCACTACCACACTACACATGTACAATACAATAACCTCTTTACAACATTTGTCAAATTTCTCGCACGCTGATTGGATAAGAACCATTGTCGATAAGAGGACAGACGCATAGAATGACGCTTCGCTTGCGCACGGAACCAGCTCCGCGCTTGAATCAGATTTTCTTTCAAATCTATTTGTCGTTTTGGGAGCCTTTTCCGCTTTCCTGAGTAAATATTGTTGTAAAAAAAACAAATCGAAGTCGCTTTTCTATGGTCTGTACTCTTATCGACCATAGAAATGACGTCAGAAAATGATCAAAACTTTGCAGTAAAACCACTCGCGTTATTTAACGAAATAAGAACAATCATAACGAGAGAAAATAAAATATACATGTATAAATAGAGTAGTAATACTGTAAATATAAAAGGTACACATAATACCTGGCCTGTACTAGTGTTTCTCTGGCCATCCTAGCCAACATGTCAGCTGTATCCACAAATACCATGGACTGCTGGTCTAAAAAGCTTGAAATTACCTAAAGAAATAATGTACAGTTGAACCAACCTACAATGGACACGCTCTGTATTAAGGTATCAGGATACGTTTTGGACCCCTATGTCTTTGGACTTCGACAACACGCGCACTTTACAATATTTTACCAAGAAAGTATACATTTTCTGAATGCTGAAAAAATGTAGTTTTTGAGTATACTTATTATTATTATTATTATTATTATTATTATACTTTCATATTTTTAGATTTTGCATCATAGAAATTGTTAGGTGAGTATACACGAAATTCGACCGTAGTGCGTTCTAAAAGTTCGATTGCACACGGAATTTAAGCTTAGTGGACACCTCCCATAAGTGGACACCTCCCATGAGTGGATTATCTATCTAGTGGACACCTCCCATAAGTGGACACCTCCCATAAGTGGACACCTCCCATAAGTGGATTATCTATCTAATGGACACCTCCCATAAGTGGACACCTCCCATAAATGGATTATCTATCTAGTGTACACCTCCCATAAGTGGACACCTCCCATAAGTGTACACCTCCCATAAGTGGACACCTCCCATAAGTGGACACCTCCCATAAGTGGACACTTCCCATAAGTGGACACATCCCATAATTGGACACCTCCCATAAGTGGACACCTCCCATAAGTGGACACTTCCCATAAGTGGACACATCCCATAATTGGACACCTCCCATAAGTGGACACCTCCCATAAGTGGACACTTCCCATAAGTGGACACATCCCATAATTGGACACCTCCCATAAGTGGACACTTCCCATAAGTGGACACATCCCATAATTGGACACTTCCCATAAGTGGACACATCCCATAATTGGACACCTCCCATAAGTGGACACTTCCCATAAGTGGACACATCCCATAATTGGACACCTCCCATAAGTGGACACCTCCCATAAGTGGACACTTCCCATAAGTGGACACATCCCATAATTGGACACCTCCCATAAGTGGACACTTCCCATAAGTGGACACATCCCATAATTGGACACCTCCCATAAGTGGACACCTCCCATAAGTGGATTATCTATCTAGTGGACACCTCCCATAAGTGGACACCTCCCATAAGTGGATTATTTATCTAGTGGACACCTCCCATAAGTGGATTATCTATCTAGTGGACACCTCCCATAAGTGGACACCTCCCATAAGTGGACACCTCCCATGAGTGGACACCTCCCATAAGTGGACACCTCCCATAAGTGGACACCTCCCATAAGTGGACACCTCCCATGAGTGGATTATCTATCTAGTGGACACCTCCCATAAGTGGACACCTCCCATGAGTGGATTATCTATCTAGTGGACACCTCCCATAAGTGGACACCTCCCATAAGTGGACACCTCCCATAAGTGGATTATCTATCTAATGGACACCTCCCATAAGTGGACACCTCCCATAAATGGATTATCTATCTAGTGTACACCTCCCATAAGTGGACACCTCCCATAAGTGTACACCTCCAGGAGCCCATAAGTAGGAGCGTCCATGCTCTATACTGGGTTTTCACAAGTGTGGTTATTTTTAGAACAGTTTTTCCGCGAAAGAAGGTCAATTGACCAATCAGAGAACGTTTCCGGTATGGCGGTTTCATTTCCGGTTTCACGTCAAAAATAAAATGGCGGAATTTCGAAAGACCCGAAGAGATGAATGTACAAATAAAAGTCAGGATTATCCAGTTTTCTTTGTGTCTGATTCACAATTTTATCATACCAACAACAACAAGGCCGCTACTTTGAACCTTGACCTAAAATTCTAGACTGCGTTTCCCGAACGAAGTGAACTTACAGGATTTGAATTGAAGTGATGGCCAGGCGGTTTCGTGGCAGAGTTTCGAGGATAGATAATGTGAACGCGTGTTTTCTGATCAGAAATATCAGTTCCTGTTTACCTCACGGAGAAATACAAACGTATTATGAAGCGTTGTGCCTCTGAAACGTTAGAAAGTCAAAGTTAAAGTCAAGTAAGGTGCATTGAATAGGCAGTTGACTTGTAATTTGGTTTTTCGCTTCTGTCAATCAACATGAAAAATCAGAAAACTTAAAAATAAGTCAGAAGACCCACCAAATGGAAACCAAATATGATTTTGAGCTGCATTATGGATCATTTGGTCGAAGAATGTATCAGTTTAGTTTTCAATTTGTTTGAGTTTTGAATTTGATTAATTGACAAGTTCCCCACAAGTTCCAGCCGACTGTTTGAATGTCTGAGTACCGGCGCAGTATTAAAGAAGGTCACTGAATTTAAAAACAAAGCAATTTTGAGTCAGTTTCGCTCAACTATTCGGCTTTATATTGACAGTGAAGCGTGTGTATAAAATAAAAAACTCAGTGAAACCATTAAATTAAACATCAAAACTTGAATGAAGGTGTTTTTATTAATATATTTCAAATCGGCAGACTCACAAACATATTCACAATCCATTTTTAAGTCATTTTAGGTAACAGAAAAGACACAACAAATGACAACAAACACGCTTACTTTCACCAATCTTATTCGTAATTTGATTCACGCACTCGTCTTGTCGCTCATGCAGTTTCAGCGAATTTGTTTTTGAATAGCCTTGTCAGTCTTCAAACTCCACAACGATAATTACAATGTTACCACTAAACCACATCCAAGAATAAATTGAATTCACTTTCTGACGAAATCAGTAGTTTAGACGAAAATATGTCTTTGAAAGTCTTCGGCTAATTTGCATCCACACGCTACAACAGCTTCTCAGTCGTCCCTTCGTGTTGGAGTTCTTCGAACCACTACTAGCTTTGGATGCCTTTATGCACCTATCAAAGTTAACCCCGTGGGGGGGGGGGGGGGGGGGGGGGGAAAGGGGAAGTGCGGGCAAGGATGTGGGGATCTGATCAAGAGCTACAAAATTTTGTTCAAAATCCCGAGGGTGAGGAAACAAATTCAGATCAAATGATGTATTTTAAAAAAGACCCACCCATGCAAGGGGCAGAAACAACTTTTTCCATATCCATTCAAAACATGTCATCTCTTTTTTTCTCTTTCTCTAGTGAGGGAACAAATAGAAAACAATGCTGCATTCACTCCTCCAATGACTTACATACAGTAACAGCACTGCCAGTGATCTGTGTTTGCATCCCAAGTGCTGGTACATATGGTCCATAGCTGTCTGTCACAGCAAATCTAATTAATTGGCTGTTCTTGGCCATCAGGTAATTCCTTTTGACATGGAATGCACAATCGCTGAATCGGTCGGTCATACATGGCCAGCCGTTTTTAATGTACAACAATGGGACAAGGGATAATTTCTGTCAGTTATATATGGGGAGTACAGACTTCTCAAAGCAAACAATTTCTTGTATGTTATTATTATTAAAATTGCAGATAAAAGTCTCAATAAAAAATCACCTCTTGGTTCTTTTCACCTTGCTGAAAGTACTGGGAAGTACCGAATGTACATTGAAAGCTACATTTCATGTACAGATGTACTGTACCACGCCTGCACACTAGAGCTCAGTCACTTTCACGGTCAGATCAAATATATTTCAAATCGGCAGACGCACAAACAATTCACAATCCATTTTTAAGTCATTTTAGGTAACAGAAAAGACACAACAAATGACAACAAACACCCCCCCTTTCACCAATCTTATTCGTAATTTGATTCACTCGTTGTTGTCGCTCATGCAGTTTCAGCGAATTTGTTTTTGAATAGCCTTGTCAGTCTTCAAACTCCACAACGCACAATGTTCACCACTAAACACATCCAAGAATAAATTGATTCACTTTCTGACGAAATCAGTAGTTTAGACGAAACTATGTCTTTGAAAGATCTTCGGCTAGTTTGCAGTCCACACTTACAACAGCTTTTTGTCGTCCCTCGGATGCCATCTTTAGTTTTCGACCTACCAGCTTTGGATCAAATTCAAAAAAAAGTTCACACAGGAAACGTTCTCTGATTGGTCAAAATTCGCGGGGGGTGGGGTTCTAAAAAAGACTACACCTTTTGTTCAAAATCCCGAGGGTGAGGAAACAAATTCAGATCAAATGAATGAAAAAAGACCCACCCATGCAAGGGCAGCAACTATTATTTCCCATATCCATTCAAAACATGTCATCTCTTTTTTTCTCTTGAAAGTGAGGGAACAAATAGACACACTCCCTTGGACTCCTCCCATGACTCCATACAGGTAGAGCACTGCCCATAAGATCTGGTGTTTCATCCCAACGCAAACCATATGGTGCCAAAGGCCCATAACTGGACAGCAAATCTAATAAATTGACACCTCCCTTGGCCATCAGGTTCTTCCTTTTGGCATACGTGCACAATCGCTGAATCGGTCCATAAGTGGACACCCGTCCCATAATGTGGACACACTTGATATAAGTCCAACACCTACCCATAAGTGGACACTTCCTCATAAGTGGACACATCCCATAATGACACTTCCAGATAAACACAGTCTCAAAAAAATCACCTCATAAGTGGACACAACTGCAAGTACTGAAAACCGAAGTGGACACACATCCCATAATGGACACCTCCCATAAGCAACTAGACACAGTCACACGGTCACATCAAATGCCACATCGACCCTCGGGACGCAACAATAAATGGAATGCCCCACTAAGGGGACCTCCCATAACTTTCAAATCCCCCATAAGTTGCCCGCACTCCCCCCCCCCAGTGGACACTTTGATAGGTGCATTAGTGGACAATCGTCACCACTATCACTTTCAAGTGATTCTGTTGTACCGAATGACTCAATACTGCTCTCACTATAAGTGACGATTCGTAGTTTAGTTCAGTTGACACCTCCCATAAGCTGGATGCCATCTTTATTTACCTGCCATCTCATCATAAGTGGACAAACAGGAAACGTCACATAAGTGGGAAACCTTCTCTGATTGGTCAAAATTCGCGGGACCTCCCACTGTTCCCAAAAGTGGACACCTGTGAAAACGCTGTGACACTACCCAATACCGTATGGACGCTCCTATTAGGGACTCCCATAAGTGGACACCTCCCATAAATGGACACCTCTATCTAGTGGACACCTCCCATAAGTGGACACCTCCCATAAGTGGACACTTCCCATAAGTGGACACATCCCATAATTGGACACCTCCCATAAGTGGACACCTTCCCATAAGTGGACACATCCCATAAGTGGACACTTCCCATAAGTGGACACCTCCCATAATTGGACACCTCCCATAAGTGGACACTTCCCATAAGTGGACACATCCCATAAGTGGACACCTCCCATAAGTGGACACATCCCATAAGTGGACACATCCCATAATGGGACACCTCCCATCCCATAAGTGGACACTTCCCATAAGTGGACACCTCCCATAAGTGGACACCTCCCATAAGTGGACACATCCCATAAGTGGACACCTCCCATAAGTGGACACCTCCCATAAGTGGACACCTCCCATAAGTGGACACCTCCCTAAGTGGACACCTCCCATAAGTGGATTATCTATCTAGTGGACACCTCCCATAAGTGGACACCTCCCATAAGTGGACACCTCCCATAGTGGACACCTCCCATAAGTGGACATCTATCTAAGTGGACACCTCCCATAAGTGGACACCTCCCATAAGTGGACACCTCTATCTAGTGGACACCTCCCATAAGTGGACACCTCCCATAAGTGGACACCTCCCATAAGTGGATTATCTATCTAGTGGACACCTCCCATAAGTGGACACCTCCCATAAGTGGACACTCCCATAAGTGGACACCTCCCATAAGTGGACACCTCCCATAAGTGGACACCTCCCATAAGTGGACACCTCCCATAAGTGGACACCTCCCATAAGTGGACACCTCCCATAAATGGATTATCTATCTAGTGGACACCTCCCATAAGTGGACACCTCCCATAAGTGGACACCTCCCATAAGTGGACACCTCCCATAAGTGGACACCTCCCATAAGTGGACACCTCCCATAAGTGGACACCTCCCATAAGTGGACACCTCCCATGCATGGTCCTAAGGGTGTCTGCTTACAGGGAGTTCCTCTAATATACAAAATCGCTCAATGAACACATATTTCAGACCTTTCAGTAGATAGCAATAACGTACTGATAAGATGATTATTGATGATGATGATGACGTGTTATTTTTACAAATGTATGTGTTGTAGTTCAATATGGATTCTGGTACAATTTGTTTTGAACTGGTACAATTTGTTTTGAACTGGTACAATCTGG
Source organism: Actinostola sp. cb2023 (assembly GCA_033675265.1). NCBI lineage: Eukaryota > Metazoa > Cnidaria > Anthozoa > Actiniaria > Actinostolidae > Actinostola > Actinostola sp. cb2023. The sequence continues at coordinate 555,568 of JAUJYZ010000073.1, read as the reverse complement.
CATTCTTAAAAGGGATTTTATTTTGGGGACTCATTAAAAAAACAGGGGCTTGGATTTTTTTAGGGGGTTCTCAAAAGAACTAGACGACTTCCTGGCACCCACCCCTCCCTTCATTCTCTCCCTACCTACCCCTCCCTTTCCTTTCCTGTCTGCCTACATTAATTCTGTCTATCTGTCTATTTAATACCATATTAACATATTTTTTTCAACTTTTCTCTTACCTTGTCTGGGACTCGAACTCCGAACTCTGACTGTAGACCAGCGTTGACCAGCGCATTAACCAACTATGCCATCGAGGATTTCGATGTCGGTTTAGCATCACATTTACATTTTATTAATGTTTTTCATTTTCTATTACGTCATTATGTCATTTAAATTCACGCATGCGCGCTAGATCAAAACGTGGACTTAGCAATATGGCGGATCACGAACTGATGGGTTGATCGTGAGGCTTTCTAACGAGAAATAACAACCTGAAACAGGAAACTAAAAGTAAACATTCGCTTGTGATTTTCGTACTTGAAGACACATTTTATGAAATGGCAAAGAAATTCCTAAACCGTCAAAGCGTACCTGTCTTGTTCTATATAGTGGCGCCTGGTTCAATTCACGGACCGGGCGCGAGTTGAGTTGTGAGCCGGTTCGTTCTCTCCCTTGCTTCGAGGAATTTTCTCCCGGTACTCCGGTTTTCCTCCCTCGGTAAAAACGAACTAGTGAGATGAGTGTTGGGTGTACAGAATATATAATGTAGTAAGAAGTGAGTGTGAGAGTCTTGTCCCCACTAGCCATACTGATATCAACACTTGACACGTTAAACATGATATTTATTTATTTATTTTACTAGTAGCTGTATTCACATCGAGTGCCTGTATTGCTCTCTAGTAGAACGAAGTAGCTTGTATTCACGTCAACACGTACTCGAACGTACATATGTACCTGTCTTGCTCTCTAGTAGAACGAAGCAGATTGTATTCATTCCTACCAAGCCTACCCCAATACTAACCCTAAACCTAACCCCAAGGTACTTGATTACTATATAGCAATAAAATACAAAGTCTTCCCTATCCCTAACCCTAAACCTAACCCCAAGGTACAAGGCTTCATGATTTTAATAAAATACAAAGTCTTCCCCAATTACTAACCCTAAACCTAACCCCAAGGTACTTCATGATTATAATAAAATACAAAGTCTTCCCCAATACTAACCCTAAACCTAACCCCAAGGTACTTCATGATTATAATAAAATACAAAGTCTTCCCCAATACTAACCCTAAACCTAACCCCAAGGTACTTCATGTTGTACCAGTTCAAAACAAATTGTACCAGTTCAAAACAAATTGTACCAGTTCAAAACAAATTGTACCGGTACAAAACCAAATTGTACCAGAATCCATATTGAACTACAACATATGCATCATCAATTGTTGCCATGGTGATGCTAATATCGTTGATGTTCAAAGTATCTAGATACATATTGTAATGATGATGTTGGGGGTAAAAGTTACAATACTATACAAAACAAAAGGTAGAAACACAATATTACTGGCAATATGATGGCAATGCTTCTTGAATCACAATGTGATCCTACTACTACAATATTACTGGCAATATGATCACAGCACGTGTTCACCTCTGCAATTGTTGTGGCAATGCTTCTTGAATCACAATGTGATCCTACTACTACAATATTACTGGCAATATGATCACAGCACGTGTCCACCTCTGCAATTGTTGTGGCAATGCTTCTTGAATCACAATGTGATCCTACTACTAATATTACTGGCAATATGATCACAGCACGTGTCCACCTCTGCAATTGTTGTGGCAATGCTTCTTGAATCACAATGTGATCCTACTACTACAATATTACTGGCAATATGATCACAGCACGTGTCCACCTCTGTAATTGTTGTGGTAATGCTTCTTGAATCACAATGTGATCCTACTACTGCTACAATATTACTGGCAATATGATCACAGCACGTGTCCACCTCTGCAATTGTTGTGGCAATGCTTCTTGAATCACAATGTGATCCTACTACTATGATATTACTGGCAATATGATCACAGCACGTGTCCACCTCTGCAATTGTTGTGGCAATGCTTCTTGAATCACAATGTGATCCTACTACTACAATATTACTGGCAATATGATCACAGCACGTGTCCACCTCTGCAATTGTTGTGGCAATGCTTCTTGAATCACAATGTGATCCTACTACTACAATATTACTGGCAATATGATCACAGCACGTGTCCACCTCTGCAATTGTTGTGGCAATGCTTCTTGAATCACAATGTGATCCTACTACTACAATATTACTGGCAATATGATCACAGCACGTGTCCACCTCTGCAATTGTTGTGGCAATGCTTCTTGAATCACAATGTGATCCTACTACTACGATATTACTGGCAATATGATCACAGCACGTGTCCACCTCTGCAATTGTTGTGGCAATGCTTCTTGAATCACAATGTGATCCTACTACTACAATATTACTGGCAATATGATCACAGCACGTGTCCACCTCTGCAATTTGTGGCAATGCTTCTTGAATCACAATGTGATCCTACTACTACAATATTACTGGCAATATGATCACAGCACGTGTCCACCTCTGCAATTGTTGTGGCAATGCTTCTTGAATCACAATGTGATCCTACTACTATGATATTACTGGCAATATGATCACAGCACGTGTCACCTCTGCAATTGTTGTGGCAATGCTTCTTGAATCACAATGTGATCCTACTACTACAATATTACTGGCAATATGATCACAGCACGTGTCCACCTCTGCAATTGTTGTGGCAATGCTTCTTGAATCACAATGTGATCCTACTACTACAATATTACTGGCAATATGATCACAGCACGTGTCCACCTCTGCAATTGTTGTTGTGGCAATGCTTCTTGAATCACAATGTGATCCTACTACTACAATATTACTGGCAATATGATCACAGCACGTGTCCACCTCTGCAATTGTTGTGGCAATGCTTCTTGAATCACAATGTGATCCTACTACTACAATATTACTGGCAATATGATCACAGCACGTGTCCACCTCTGCAATTGTTGTGGCAATGCTTCTTGAATCACAATGTGATCCTACTACTACTATTACTGGCAATATGATCACAGCACGTGTCCACCTCTGCAATTGTTGTGGCAATGCTTCTTGAATCACAATGTGATCCTACTACTACAATATTACTGGCAATATGATCAGAGGTGGAAATAATTGTGCACATGTCGCACCATCCTACTTCTGGGGGCACAACAATTTTAGAGGTGGAAATATTGTGCACATGTCCCACCATGTGTCTGGGGGTCACATTAACTCTTAATAATAATAATAATAATAATAATAATAATTTATTTATTCACGTAGAACACAAAAGAGCTTACAATAAAACTCGTGAGAACGTGCACGTGCTAAAAAATCTAAAATATAATATTATAAATAGTGCAAGACCCCTATTGTATGATCTACATGTATAAACACGTACATGTATTTTGTTTCATTGTAAAGCGTATTTGGGCTAATAGGATAAATACGCTAATAATACAAATAAATTATTATTATTATCGTCCACACCATACCTGACACTTGTCCACCCTGTCTGCGCTTGAAGCCCATTTCACCAAAGCAAGCACTCTCACAAACTGTTGACGTGTGCGACTAGCAAACTGGACTATCTCTATTTTTCTGTGAAAAGGTTTTGTACTAAAGTAGTGAGTATTTTGAGAATTGAGTGATTTTGTGATGTCATCTGTATGTCTGTACTCTAATAACACACGGCCATCTACCAATAAAAGCGCATGTACATGTAATATACCAATAAATATTGTATAATAAAGAATATCAAACAATCTAACAGGCCATTATAACAGATTCTTGTATATATTATATCGTACATATGAACTCACACGGCCTGCCTCGATTAGCTTTGCTAGATCTACAGGTCGACGTGAAATATTGTAAATAATTATTTATTATGAAATAAAGATTGATTGATTCTTTATAAAAGTGTGACTTGTCATAGTGTTTACAGCTGTAGTAGTAGTAGTAGTTTATTTAATCACGTGTCATAATTGAGCACAAAACTCTTTTAAACATGAACGTGCTGACAGCTGTCTGTCACAACCAGTCAGTATAGTAGTACTTCCCAACACCTGTTCTTTATGAAGTCCACTATTTACTGGTTGATTAATGTTTTACCTTTCTATGTCAGATTTCCTTGGTAAACTGTAATAAAGCAAAGCAACAGTCAGCGCATTTCAAGATTCATTCGCGTCTTCTTCCATTATTAACACACCGGGATGTTTACAGATGTGTACACTGTAGTTGCATTGCCAAAAGAGAGAGTTTAAGAGTGTATCCATGAGTGGACCAGGCAGTCGTGACACATGACATCTCTCTGATCTCAATGAAACTAAACCAGAAGAAAGCGCTCACCTGAAAACTCATACTGCCAAAGTATGACATTTTTTGATTATTTCAGGGGGGAGTTAGACCACCCCCCCTCGTTTCTGCAGGGGAAGGACTGAATTTCCATAGCAAAATAATACCTACTTCACACACCTCTCTTTCCCTCCATTTACAATCAATTCAGTTCTTACTTCCCCTGAGGAATAAATGGTCCTTTAGCAGCTTACAGAGGAGACTACAGTCGCGTGACTATAATACCTGTCAATTGGGATCTGTCAATCAATATACTGTCACACAACTGATTTGTGTGAAGTCAAAAACCCAAATATTTGACCTCAAATATCTCCAATGAGAAACCTTGTGCAAACCCCAAAACACTTTTCTGTGTTAGATCTACCCTTCAACTAAGAATAACTGAAATAAAATGTTTGGGATATATTTTTTAGTCTTGGTACAATGTGTCACAGCAGGAGTCAACCCAAACAGTAAAATTGTTACCTACTTACAGCGAAAAGCTCGCAACTTACATCCCATAATCAATAAACTAACTCTTTTTCCATGCTTAATCTCGTTTATTAACAACCACTTTCCTTGTACAATACTCAAATATGAGTTATTATTTGAAAGAACAGCAGTCGCTGTTGCAATATCAACTCTAAATTGCACAAACGATTAGATGCAACAATGAGTATTTTGTAATCATTCGATCCTATGTCATTTCAATACAAAAACATTATTGCTGAGTGAATAAGACTTACATATGTTGCTCACCGACGTACGTTCCTTGGTCTCTGCCGTCCAAATCAATAAGATCGCAATTGTTGACCTCACACGTTTCTGGTTGAAATTCGAGAATGCCATTACATCTTCTGAACATTTTGTTGTCAACCGTCTAATGTTGAAGGCCGAGCTTCGTTTAAGTACTCATTTAGCTTTGTCTTGGTAGTACAAATACAATTCCTACATCTTTACTACAGTTTTGCGAAGATTTACGACATTTCTTTCCTGACAAACTTGCGCTGCACTGGATTGCGTGACCAGTATTTGGTCAGCGGTATCTCACATATACAGGTAGCCCATGACACAAAAATAAAGGAAATGGCCGTTTTCGCATGGAAATGATATATAAAATCAAGGAATGTTTTTGTTTTATTCCCATTTTGAATCATTGGTTATAGTTTGTTTTGAAATAATAATAATATAATAATGTATTACTTATAGAGCCCTATTTGGGAACATGAGAACATGACAAAAAGTATGATCGATTTTAGATTTTACAACATTTGTCAAATTTCTCGCGCGCTGATTGGATAAGAGCCTTTAGAGAGCTTCAGATTCGACTACGAGTACAGGGCCGGACACACGGTGCAGCATTGCGCGCAATTGCACGCAACACGTATTGTTGCAGCGTGTGTCCACCTCTGCAACATGTTTGCAACATGTTGCGCGCAATGTTGCAGAAGTAGAATCGAGTCCTACTTCTGCAACATTGCGAGCAACAAATTACGTCATATTAGCGCGCTAGTCATTTGCGCGCAACATGTTGCAGAGGCACAGGCTGCCCAACCATTCCTTTTAAGGCTACTAAATAATTCAATAAAATGATATTTGCGACTTTTTTTGATGGGTTTCCTGTGGTAGATTGCACGCGCGCAATATATACGTAGATATGTTGGGTTCCCTGTGTTGAGTACCGTATAATGTTGGGCTCCCTGTGCGCATCCCGCGCGTCCCGCAATAGCAAAAATAACACTGATCTTTAATTATTTCTTATCACAACAAGAAGAACAATTATTAAAGGAGATGTTATTTTCTAGATTTAAAAGACCGAAATATTTAGTCAAAATATCTCACTCAAAACTCGTACTCTAGACAACGAGTTTTGCGAGAAATCTCGTCGAAGTCGAAACGATGACGACGAGCTCGAGATTTTCAAGCTGGCGTGACAATGTCACGGCTTTACGCATGCGCACTAATCGTAACGGCGAAAAATCGTAGTCGTACTCGTAGTCGTACTCGTAGTCGAATCTGAAGCTCTCTAATACTCCAGTTTCGCGTTGTTTAGAGATGACCGCTGTCCTTGACAAAAGACGAATTTGTACAGGCTTAGCCTCGATTCAGAAAACAGTCCGTGCAATTCAAAAATGATTCTATTGTTTTATGTCAACATTTTTTCGTGTTCTTGTTGATATTTGTGAATAATCTACACTGACTCGAGGCTAACCCTGTACAAATACGTCTGATGTCAATAAGTACAGCGGTTTTACAACGGGATCTGTGAACGCGAAAAGGGAATATTTGTCGATAAGAGGACAGACGCATGGAATGACGTTACGCTCGCGCACGGAACCAGCGCGCTCTTGAATCAGATTTTCCTTCAAATCTATTTGTCGTTTTGGGAGCCTTTTCCGCTTTCCTGAGTAAATATTGTTGTAAAAAGAACAAATCGAAGTCGCTTTTCTATGGTCTGTTTAACAAATCGAAGTCGCTTTTTCTATGGTCTGTTTAACAGATGGAAGTCGCTTTTCTATGGTCTGTTTAACAGATCGAAGTCGCATTTCTGTACTCTTATCGACCATAGAAATCACATCAGAAAATGATCAAAACTCAAGTGGAACCATAGGGGCAGCCCAACCATTGCTTTTGAGGCTACTAAATAATTCAATAAAATGATATTTGCGTCTTTTTTTGATGGATTTCCTGTGGTAGAGAGCGCGCGCGCATTACGTATTATATTGGGCTTCCTGTGTTGAGTAAGGTATAATGTTGGGCTTCCTGTGTGCATCCCGCGCGTCCCGCAGTATATGTGTATACACATTGCTGCGGGCGCATCCTGCAGGACGTACACAGGGATACCAACAGGGATCCCTGTATGACGGGGATCCCAACCTTACTCAACACAGGAAGCCCAATATAAGACGTATTGCGCGCGCGCTCTACCACAGGAAACCCATAAAAAGACACGCGCATACAAAAATATTGTTATTAATAATTAGTTGCCTCAAAAACAATGGTTGGGCTGCCTGTGGTGGAACCACGAGCGTAGCGATCGTTTCTGAGGCTAGTTATAATTATTAAAAACATATATTTGCATGCGCGCGTCTTTTTTTGATGGGTTTCCTGTGGTAGAGCTCGCGCGCGCGATACGTATTATATTGGGTTCCCTGTGCATAGAAATACATGTTGGGATCCCTGTGTACGCCCTGCGAGACGGGCCCGCAGCAATGTGTACATTGCTGCGGGCGCGTTCCTCAGGACGCACACAGGGATCCCAACATAGGACGTTACTCAGCACAGGGAGCTCGACATATACATGCGCTCGCGCGCTCTACCACTGCGAACCCATCATCAAAAAAGACGCAAATATCATTTTATTTCATTATTTAGTAGCCTCAAAAGGAATGATTGGGCTGCCTGTGGTTTCACTGCAAAGTTTTGATCATTTTCTGACGTCATTTCTATGGTCGATAAGAGTACAGACCATAGAAAAGCGACTTTGATTTTTTAAATTTTTTTCCTGTGTTTATTTTTTAAATGAAAATTATATCGGCTACCTAAAATAATACATATTTACATTTACAATCAACTCTCGCCTTGAGGACACCTTGCTAAAATGCGGACACTCAATCACGGACAACAAACAGTTCTCGGACTAAGCGAAACGTACTAAAATTAACTCTCGTTATTGCTGGTTTGCAATCAATCACCTGAAAGACGCAGCAGCCATGTTGGTGGTACAAACAAGAGGAGTTAATGAGGAATGCTTTGTTATCGGGCACCAACATAGCTGCCATGACGTAACGCGCAAACCAGCAATTGCGGACACCACATGGACCCAGAGTTGTCCCTATGACAGAGAGTTGACTCATGCACTTGACTCATGCCCCAGGGGGGGGGGGGGGGGGGGGGGGGGGGGGGGGGGGGGGGGGGGGGGGGGGGGGGGGGGGGGGGGGGGGGGGTATACTCCCTTTGATCGGGGTGATCGGCGGTCCTTTTAAGGTTGAAAATATTTCCTGTGTGTACCTTTTAGGGTTACGACTCAAAAGTCAGTTACGTAACAACTATATATGGTCGTACCTATTAGGGGTCGAAATGAACATGACTTCAAAAGCTCTTTTGATTTCTGCATACCTTTTAGGGGTCGTTTTCAAAACCGACCGCCCATCACCGATCATCCCTGCCACTTGGACAAAGGGAGTATACCCCCCCCCCCATAGGGACAACCCTGGGACCATGTGGTGTCCGCAATAGCGAGAGTTAACATTTTAGTACGTTTGGCTTAGTCCGAGGACTGTTTGTTTTCCGTGATTGAGTGTCCGCATTTTAGTGAGGTGTCCTCAAGGCGAGAGTTGATTGTCAATGTAAATATGTATTCTTTTAGGTAGCCGATATGCATTTTCATTTAACAAATAAACACAGGAAAAAAATATAAAATCGATCCATACTTTTTGTCATGTTCGATTTTTTTTGTCTTGTTCAAATCAAATATTGTTACTCAGCTAGAATAGCTTATCAGTTACCCTGAGTGCCATTATTTACCTTATTTTAGTTAATTAAATTGAAAATAATAATTGTAAAAAAGGAAAAAAAGGTAGGAAATAATTTTTTTTTTGTTGATGTTGTTGTTCAAATCATTGGGAAAACGAATTCTTCCCATTGATGGTTTTTTGAATGAATGGGAAAAACAAACTATAACCAATGATTCAAAATGGGAATAAAACAAAAACATTCCTTGATTTTATATATCATTTCCATGCGAAAACGGCCATTTCCTTTATTTTTGTGTCATGGGCTACCTGTATATGTGAGATACCGCTGACCAAATACTGGTCACGCAATCCAGTGCAGCGCAAGTTTGTCAGGAAAGAAATGTCGTAAATCTTCGCAAAACTGTAGTAAAGATGTAGGAATTGTATTTGTACTACCAAGACAAAGCTAAATGAGTACTTAAACGAAGCTCGGCCTTCAACATTAGACGGTTGACAACAAAATGTTCAGAAGATGTAATGGCATTCTCGAATTTCAACCAGAAACGTGTGAGGTCAACAATTGCGATCTTATTGATTTGGACGGCAGAGACCAAGGAACGTACGTCGGTGAGCAACATATGTAAGTCTTATTCACTCAGCAATAATGTTTTTGTATTGAAATGACATAGGATCGAATGATTACAAAATACTCATTGTTGCATCTAATCGTTTGTGCAATTTAGAGTTGATATTGCAACAGCGACTGCTGTTCTTTCAAATAATAACTCATATTTGAGTATTGTACAAGGAAAGTGGTTGTTAATAAACGAGATTAAGCATGGAAAAAGAGTTAGTTTATTGATTATGGGATGTAAGTTGCGAGCTTTTCGCTGTAAGTAGGTAACAATTTTACTGTTTGGGTTGACTCCTGCTGTGACACATTGTACCAAGACTAAAATATATCCCAAACATTTTATTTCAGTTATTCTTAGTTGAAGGGTAGATCTAACACAGAAAAGTGTTTTGGGGTTTGCACAAGGTTTCTCATTGGAGATATTTGAGGTCAAATATTTGGGTTTTTGACTTCACACAAATCAGTTGTGTGACAGTATATTGATTGACAGACCCCAATTGACAGGTATTATAGTCACGCGACTGTAGTCTCCTCTGTAAGCTGCTAAAGGACCATTTATTCCTCAGGGGAAGTAAGAACTGAATTGATTGTAAATGGAGGGAAAGAGAGGTGTGTGAAGTAGGTATTATTTTGCTATGGAAATTCAGTCCTTCCCCTGCAGAAACGAGGGGGGGTGGTCTAACTCCCCCCTGAAATAATCAAAAAATGTCATACTTTGGCAGTATGAGTTTTCAGGTGAGGGCTTTCTTCTGGTTTAGTTTCATTGAGATCAGAGAGATGTCATGTGTCACGACTGCCTGGTCCACTCGTGGATACACTCTTAAACCTTTATACCAATCAAAAAACTACCAATAGATCAAATAGGCTTGTACCACGAAAGCCATATTCAATCTTTCCCTGTATAACTTAATGGAAATACAATTTGCTAAGCTGTAGACTGTAGTGTAGTGTAGACGAGAGGTCGTGAAATTGACAATGAAATGAAGTCAAATCAAACATCATTGTGAAATCTTTCAATCCAAACACCATATACCAACCAAACACTTCCTATAAGACAACGACATACTTACAGCTCAGCAAGGACCGTGAGTTCGTGGTAAGTCTTTTGTATCAAGAAGTCAATGAGCATCGCAAGGTTAATCTTGTTTTGTCCTTCGGCGGCCGCCATCTTGGATGATAATACTGCAGGCTCGTGTACCCCAATTACGCATGCGCATCATCGTATGTAAATTATCCAAGATGGCTGCCCTCAGGTGATCGAGAGGAAATCCGAGAAAAATAAATCGAAATCAAGGCGAAGATGGCGCTTAATTCAACGTAGATAGATCAGAATGGCCAGTAAAGAAACGCTGGGGAGAGGACGACATGTTGGTCTCGTCACGCAGCAGGTATTTCAAATGATTTTTGTTGGATTCCTTCAAACTCGGTCAAAGTGTTCACAGATCAGATTAATATAATTGTGATTGTTTCAATCGAGCTCATTTTAAGGAGGAAATAAGTTTGCGATCATTACCATGTATTGCTCTCTACAATGTACTGTTATATGTGTTATATGCTTTATTATGTTGTGATGATTAGATTAGATTTCATTTGTTTTCATTTTAGTTTACTCCAGTACTCCAGTAGTCCAGATTCTTATTATTTAAGTTAATAAGCTTACTATTAAATTAGTACTGTATTGTATAAATATATATATGCCATATTCAAAAATGCATCATCATCATTATTAAAATGGCCATGTTGTCAATGTCATCATCATCATGTAGCTGCATTCCAATCATCATCATCATTATTGTCTTAGTATTATCATCATCTCTCATTATCAATATACCATCATCTTCATCACCAATCAACATCATCATTATTGTCTTAGTATTATCATCATCTCTCATTATCATTATACCATCATCATCATCTTCATCACCAATCATCATCATTATTATTTTCTTAGTATTATCATCATCTCTCATTATCAATATACCATCATCATCATCTTCATCACCAATCATCATCATTATTATTGTCTTAGTATTATCATCATCTCTCATTATCAATATACCATCATCATCATCACCAGTCATCATTATCATAATTTGTTAATATTATCTAATATCAGACTTTTTTCTTTACAGCGGCGTCTACGGCACTTACATAGTGTGTCTGCCAGGAACATTATACCAAAGTTTCCACTGTCTGGCGATTCGTTAGTTGACTGTCTACTTGAGACATATTTCTCTTTGCATGATTATGATGGCAATGCTGAAGGTAATAATAATAATAAATATAATAATAATAAATAGCGAGTGAGTGATAGTTTGAAGGCCACAGGAACTGGTAAGTGTTACCCTCATAAAATACATGTACCATCATTGATGTATCTATTATGTTCAGTTTAGCTGGTAGGATGCTGGTTGCATGGATCAAATTAAGCTTTGTTGTCCTCTGTATGTCATATTATGTTTGTTTTACATGTACATCATTATTATTGTATCCATTCTTTTTGTAGCCATTTACACAAGTGAGAAAATTACTTATTCTTTGGTAAGTGAAATAAAAATCTATTATACTATACAGTCAACTCTCACTAACAAGAGCTGTGTCCTGTGTCCTGTCTTGGCTAAAACAACAGTGGAGAGGTTTTTGAAACCCGTAGTGTTTTTGTTATCACAAACACCAGCTTACAGTCTAAAGATATGGACTATAATTACAAGATGAATGAATGAAAACCTTTGCTTGATATCAATCAGCTGTTACAGTAAAAGTCCTTGAATCTCATTATTTACCTTCAACTGAAGGGCAAAACTGCCCCCATGTGCTATCAAGCAGAGAGTATTCTATTGAAAAGGTGCAATTCAGCTGATGAAAATTCCTCACGAGACCGGAAATGATGTCTATTGATATCAAGCAATAAAACCTATAAAAACGAAATTCAATTAACATTAGTAATGCTGCTTTTTAGAATCCAACATGGACCAGTTTTGAACTGAACTCTAGCAATGACTGTTCACAAAGCTCATCAACTTGTATCCTCTGTAAGATTCTATGATGTCTAAGCCATCCTAGACTAGTATGAACTAGGGGGGGGGGGGGGGGGGGGGGGGGGGCGGGGTGGGGCGGTGGAGATTTAGTCAACTTTAACTTTTAATTTCTCCAAGAATTATTAATGGTTTGAGAAGCTACATCAAACACTAGAAAGAGTGTTTCATCTGATATCCAAACACCTCGAAGTTGGTTAAAAAAACTATCAGATATCAGATGAAGCAAAAAAATAAATATAAAAAAGAGCACTTCTGTGCCATAAAGTGCCAATCACTTCTCTACTACATTTATTGGCAAATTTGTATGTGTAATATTACAACGTGTAGTGTGATTGACACTTTATGGCCCAGAAGTTCTCTTGTATGCTGTTTATGCTGTAAATAATAATAAAATAAATAAAATAGCTTTAGGAGTACCACACTGGTCTCAGCGCTCTTACAGTAATTTGAAAATAAACCTTAAAAGTCTTATCATTTAGTTATAATATTTTTTTTAAAGAAATGTTTTGAGTAATGATTGAAGTAAACCTTAACGAAAGACAAGTATTGATGGTTCGTTTATGGGGAGGTCATGGCAGTAGATTCTCACTAATAATTGAATGGAGAGTAGATTTAACACTCTTAAAATATCTTGGTGATCAGGTAAGCTTATATTATCTACAACATGGATATCATATCTACATGTGCATGTATAAAGGTTTATAGACACCTGACGAAGAAACATAATAAAGCATTGAAATCAAACCTGAAAGATTTGTCCACATAATGTGTCACACCATGTCGTATTCATGTCACACCATGTCATATTCATGTCACACCATGTCATGTTCATGTCACACCATGTCATATTCATGTCACACCATGTCATATTCATGTCACACCATGTCATATTCATGTCACACCATGTCATATTCATGTCATACCATGTCATGTTCATGTCACACCATGTCATATTCATGTCACACCATGTCATTTCATGTCACCATGTCATATTCATGTCACACTATGTCATATTCATGTCACATCATGTCAATCATGTCACACCATGTCATATTCATGTCACACCATGTCATATTCATGTCACACCATGTCATATTTGTGTCACACCATGTCATATTCATGTCACACCATGTCATATTCATGTCACACCATGTCATATTTGTGTCATACCATGTCATATTCATGTCACACCATGTCATATTTGTGTCACACCATGTCATATTCATGTCACACCATGTCATATTCATGTCACACCATGTCATATTTGTGTCACACCATGTCATATTCATGTCACACCATGTCATATTTGTGTCACCATGTCATATTCATGTCACACCATGTCATATTCATGTCACACCATGTCATATTCATGTCACACCATGTCATGTTCATGTCACACCATGTCATATTCATGTCACACCATGTCATTTCATGTCACCATGTCATATTCATGTCACACTGTGTCATATTCATGTCACATCATGTCATTCATGTCACACCATGTCATATTCATGTCACACCATGTCATATTCATGTCACACCATGTCATATTTGTGTCACACCATGTCATATTCATGTCACACCATGTCATATTCATGTCACACCATGTCATATTCATGTCACACCATGTCATTCATGTCACACCATGTCATATTTGTGTCACACCATGTCATATTCATGTCACACCATGTCATATTTGTGTCACCATGTCATATTCATGTCACACCATGTCATATTCATGTCACACCATGTCATATTCATGTCACACCATGTCATATTCATGTCACACCATGTCATATTCATGTCACACTATGTCATATATAAAAGAGATAAACAATAACGGTAACTCCATTGTTGATGCACAAAAGCTAGCTGAGGCCTTTAATGAACACTTCGCTAGTGTTGGGCCTAGGTTAGCTAGTGCAATACCCGATGAAAGCCGCTCACATTTAGAATATCTTGATTTTATTTCCAACAATGCAAATTTATTCGAGCTAAAACAAACCAATATAACTACAGTTTATTCATTAGTATCTAAACTAAGCAAATCTAAAGCAACTGGCCTGGATTCAATCTCTGCCAGGCTACTTTGTGAATGTGCTGACCTGATTGCTTACTCTCTTTGTTCCATTTTCAATCGCTCTATTGTCACAGGCATTTTCCCAGATGACTGGAAGTGTTCTAAAGTTATTCCACTATTCAAACAGGGGAAACGTGACGATCTGAATAACTACCGCCCAATCTCAATTATCCCGGTAGTGGCGAAAGTGTTTGAAAGAATAGTTTACGATCAGGTCTTCACATATTTAACTGATAATAACCTACTTTCTAGTCACCAGTCAGGGTTTCGACACCTTCACTCTACTGTCACTGCATTACTCGAGGCTACTGACAATTGGGCTGTTAACATTGACAAGGGTGAAATAAACGCCGTAGTTTTCTTAGATCTCAAAAAAGCTTTCGATACGGTGGACCATGTCATTCTTTTGTCGAAATTATACGAGTATGGCATTGGGGGTATCTCTAATGACTGGTTCAATTCCTATCTGAGTGAACGCAATCAAAAATGCTTAGTGAATGGCTATTTGTCAGATAACTGTTCACTATCATGTGGCATTCCTCAGGGGACCATCGTGGGGCCTTTGCTGTTCCTCCTTTACATCAACGATCTCCCAAACTGTATTTCCCATTGTCAACCTCGTATGTATGCAGATGATACTCATCTAACTTTCGCATCTGATAATGTTGATAGCATTAACCATTTTCTAAATCAAGATTTGGTCAATGTCAAAGAGTGGCTTAACGCAAACAAGCTTACTTTAAATATGTCTAAGACAGAATTCATGTTAATAGGGTCAAGGCAAAGGTTAATGACTGTTGAGACTGTCCCGTCATTAACAATTAATGGAGCTTCTATCAAACAAGTCTCCAGTACGAAATCACTTGGAGTATTAATTGATGAAAGTCTGTCTTGGAACGCACATATCGACAAATTATCTAAAAAAATTGCCTCTGGTATCGGGGCCCTGAAACGTATTAGACCTTTTGTTCCTCACAGAACTCTGCAGCTTATCTTTACTTCGCTGATCCAGCCACATTTTGATTACTGCAGTGTTGTGTGGGGAAATTGTGGTAAGACCCTGGCCTCTAAATTACAAAAGCTACAAAATCGTGCGGCTCGGGTTTTAACTTTCTCCAGCTATGACACTAATGCCGATGATCTATTTGAATTGCTCGGTTGGAAAAAACTGGACTGCCAACGCCAAATTCAAAAAGCTGTTATGGTCTATAAATCACTTAATGGTCTTGCTCCGGATTACCTTCGCTCAAAATTTGTAGACCGTAGCAGCGTTACAAGCTATTCATTGCGGGACACCGAGTGCAAACTTACTATACCATTTCCTCGCACTAATTATCGAAAAAATAGCTTTAGCTATAATGGGGCTGTTCTTTGGAATGGCCTCCCAAACGAATTACGGCAAGCACAAACCCTTAGTAGTTTTCGTGCTGGCTGTAAACGATTTTTTTAACTAGTTCACTAAATACACGGCACTCCTGAAAAGCAGGTTATTTTGTTTACTTATAGTATTAGTTTTTATATATAATAATTAGATAGATAGAGTGTTTATGTATATAGATATTTACAATTTTATCATATTTCTTTGTAAAATCCTGATGGGTCCACCGTGTTTAAATAAAGTTATATTATTATATTATTATTATTATTATATTCATGTCACACCATGTCATATTCATGTCACACCATGTCATATTTGTGTCACACCATGTCATATTCATGTCACACCATGTCATATTTGTGTCACCATCTCAAGGTAGTTAAGGCCTGGGTCAGGAGCAAAAAACCAAAAAATACGTTTTTTTGACATTTAAACGTGGTGACTAGAGGTAACTAGACGAAACTTGGCACAATGATAGAAAACGTTAGGACAACTATACTTAACTTCATTTTAAGGGTTAGAGTGATCACGTGACCACGTGATGTCATTAGTTATTGATACAAAATTCGTTTTTGTTCTCCGCTCACGAGTTTTATTTACAAATACAAGCTGATGTATCTATCTTACTTTAATTACCGAGTTGTATGAATCCCTGCATAGAGATTGGGATTTTCTTTAACACTTAAGGATATATTTGCTAAAACAGGTCACGTGACCTGAACTTTTAAACAATTTTCCTTAATATTTCTTTTACCAACATAACAGTACAAGATCTCTATGCAGCATGTTATTCAGCTCTATTTGAAGCATTGATTTTGATATTAAATTTTTTGCCACTTACAAAACTCGAAAGCGGATCCACGAATTAGTGTTTTTTCTGAATTATGACGTCATAGATCACGTGACCACAACAAAAAGCAAGCCAAAATTTTAAGGATGTCAAAACTAACAAAATATATAAATATGACTTGAAAATGTATTTCCATAGTCAAGCAATTCTTCATTCTGTCCTCAAGGTCAAACAAGGTCAAACCCATGCCTTAACTACCTTGAGATGTCATATTCATGTCACACCATGTCATATTCATGTCACACCATGTCATATTCATGTCACACCATGTCATATTCATGTCACACCATGTCATATTCATGTCACACCATGTCATATTTGTGTCACACCATGTCATATTCATGTCACACCATGTCATATTCATGTCACACCATGTCATATTTGTGTCACACCATGTCATATTCATGTCACACCATGTCATATTTGTGTCACCATGTCATATTCATGTCACACCATGTCATATTTGTGTCACACCATGTCATATTCATGTCACACCATGTCATATTCATGTCACACCATGTCATATATTTGTGTCACACCATGTCATATTCATGTCACACCATGTCATATTTGTGTCACCATGTCATATTCATGTCACACCATGTCATATTCATGTCACACCATGTCATATTCATGTCACACCATGTCATATTCATGTCACCATGTCATATTCATGTCACACTATGTCATATATAAAAGAGATAAACAATAACGGTAACTCCATTGTTGATGCACAAAAGCTAGCTGAGGCCTTTAATGAACACTTCGCTAGTGTTGGGCCTAGGTTAGCTAGTGCAATACCCGATGAAAGCCGCTCACATTTAGAATATCTTGATTTTATTTCCAACAATGCAAATTTATTCGAGCTAAAACAAACCAATATAACTACAGTTTATTCATTAGTATCTAAACTAAGCAAATCTAAAGCAACTGGCCTGGATTCAATCTCTGCCAGGCTACTTTGTGAATGTGCTGACCTGATTGCTTACTCTCTTTGTTCCATTTTCAATCGCTCTATTGTCACAGGCATTTTCCCAGATGACTGGAAGTGTTCTAAAGTTATTCCACTATTCAAACAGGGGAAACGTGACGATCTGAATAACTACCGCCCAATCTCAATTATCCCGGTAGTGGCGAAAGTGTTTGAAAGAATAGTTTACGATCAGGTCTTCACATATTTAACTGATAATAACCTACTTTCTAGTCATCAGTCAGGGTTTCGACACCTTCACTCTACTGTCACTGCATTACTCGAGGCTACTGACAATTGGGCTGTTAACATTGACAAGGGTGAAATAAACGCCGTAGTTTTCTTAGATCTCAAAAAAGCTTTCGATACGGTGGACCATGTCATTCTTTTGTCGAAATTATACGAGTATGGCATTGGGGGTATCTCTAATGACTGGTTCAATTCCTATCTGAGTGAACGCAATCAAAAATGCTTAGTGAATGGCTATTTGTCAGATAACTGTTCACTATCATGTGGCATTCCTCAGGGGACCATCCTGGGGCCTTTGCTGTTCCTCCTTTACATCAACGATCTCCCAAACTGTATTTCCCATTGTCAGCCTCGTATGTATGCAGATGATACTCATCTAACTTTCGCATCTGATAATGTTGATAGCATTAACCATTTTCTAAATCAAGATTTGGTCAATGTCAAAGAGTGGCTTAACGCAAACAAGCTTACTTTAAATACGTCTAAGACAGAATTCATGTTAATAGGGTCAAGGCAAAGGTTAATGACTGTTGAGACTGTCCCGTCATTAACAATTAATGGAGCTTCTATCAAACAAGTCTCCAGTACGAAATCACTTGGAGTATTAATTGATGAAAGTCTGTCTTGGAATGCACATATCGACAAATTATCTAAAAAAATTGCCTCTGGTATCGGGGCCTTGAAACGTATTAGACCTTTTGTTCCTCACAGAACTCTGCAGCTTATCTTTACTTCGCTGATCCAGCCACATTTTGATTACTGCAGTGTTGTGTGGGGAAATTGTGGTAAGACCCTGGCCTCTAAATTACAAAAGCTACAAAATCGTGCGGCTCGGGTTTTAACTTTCTCCAGCTATGACACTAATGCCGATGATCTATTTGAATTGCTCGGTTGGAAAAAACTGGACTGCCAACGCCAAATTCAAAAAGCTGTTATGGTCTATAAATCACTTAATGGTCTTGCTCCGGATTACCTTCGCTCAAAATTTGTAGACCGTAGCAGCGTTACAAGCTATTCATTGCGGGACACCGAGTGCAAACTTACTATACCATTTCCTCGCACTAATTATCGAAAAAATAGCTTTAGCTATAATGGGGCTGTTCTTTGGAATGGCCTCCCAAACGAATTACGGCAAGCACAAACCCTTAGTAGTTTTCGTGCTGGCTGTAAACGATTTTTTTAACTAGTTCACTAAATACACGGCACTCCTGAAAAGCAGGTTATTTTGTTTACTTATAGTATTAGTTTTTATATATAATAATTAGATAGATAGAGTGTTTATGTATATAGATATTTACAATTTTATCATATTTCTTTGTAAAATCCTGATGGGTCCACCGTGTTTAAATAAAGTTATATTATTATATTATTATTATTATTATATTCATGTCACACCATGTCATATTCATGTCACACCATGTCATATTTGTGTCACACCATGTCATATTCATGTCACACCATGTCATATTTGTGTCACCATCTCAAGGTAGTTAAGGCCTGGGTCAGGAGCAAAAAACCAAAAAATACGTTTTTTTGACATTTAAACGTGGTGACTAGAGGTAACTAGACGAAACTTGGCACAATGATAGAAAACGTTAGGACAACTATACTTAACTTCATTTTAAGGGTTAGAGTGATCACGTGACCACGTGATGTCATTAGTTATTGATACAAAATTCGTTTTTGTTCTCCGCTCACGAGTTTTATTTACAAATACAAGCTGATGTATCTATCTTACTTTAATTACCGAGTTGTATGAATCCCTGCATAGAGATTGGGATTTTCTTTAACACTTAAGGATATATTTGCTAAAACAGGTCACGTGACCTGAACTTTTAAACAATTTTCCTTAATATTTCTTTTACCAACATAACAGTACAAGATCTCTATGCAGCATGTTATTCAGCTCTATTTGAAGCATTGATTTTGATATTAAATTTTTTGCCACTTACAAAACTCGAAAGCGGATCCACGAATTAGTGTTTTTCTGAATTATGACGTCATAGATCACGTGACCACAACAAAAAGCAAGCCAAAATTTTAAGGATGTCAAAACTAACAAAATATATAAATATGACTTGAAAATGTATTTCCATAGTCAAGCAATTCTTCATTCTGTCCTCAAGGTCAAACAAGGTCAAACCCATGCCTTAACTACCTTGAGATGTCATATTCATGTCACACCATGTCATATTCATGTCACACCATGTCATATTCATGTCACACCATGTCATATTCATGTCACACCATGTCATATTCATGTCACACCATGTCATATTTGTGTCACACCATGTCATATTCATGTCACACCATGTCATATTCATGTCACACCATGTCATATTTGTGTCACACCATGTCATATTCATGTCACACCATGTCATATTTGTGTCACCATGTCATATTCATGTCACACCATGTCATATTTGTGTCACACCATGTCATATTCATGTCACACCATGTCATATTCATGTCACACCATGTCATATTTGTGTCACACCATGTCATATTCATGTCACACCATGTCATATTTGTGTCACCATGTCATATTCATGTCACACCATGTCATATTCATGTCACACCATGTCATGTCACACCATGTCATATTCATGTCACACCATGTCATATTCATGTCACCATGTCATATTCATGTCACACTATGTCATATATAAAAGAGATAAACAATAACGGTAACTCCATTGTTGATGCACAAAAGCTAGCTGAGGCCTTTAATGAACACTTCGCTAGTGTTGGGCCTAGGTTAGCTAGTGCAATACCCGATGAAAGCCGCTCACATTTAGAATATCTTGATTTTATTTCCAACAATGCAAATTTATTCGAGCTAAAACAAACCAATATAACTACAGTTTATTCATTAGTATCTAAACTAAGCAAATCTAAAGCAACTGGCCTGGATTCAATCTCTGCCAGGCTACTTTGTGAATGTGCTGACCTGATTGCTTACTCTCTTTGTTCCATTTTCAATCGCTCTATTGTCACAGGCATTTTCCCAGATGACTGGAAGTGTTCTAAAGTTATTCCACTATTCAAACAGGGGAAACGTGACGATCTGAATAACTACCGCCCAATCTCAATTATCCCGGTAGTGGCGAAAGTGTTTGAAAGAATAGTTTACGATCAGGTCTTCACATATTTAACTGATAATAACCTACTTTCTAGTCATCAGTCAGGGTTTCGACACCTTCACTCTACTGTCACTGCATTACTCGAGGCTACTGACAATTGGGCTGTTAACATTGACAAGGGTGAAATAAACGCCGTAGTTTTCTTAGATCTCAAAAAAGCTTTCGATACGGTGGACCATGTCATTCTTTTGTCGAAATTATACGAGTATGGCATTGGGGGTATCTCTAATGACTGGTTCAATTCCTATCTGAGTGAACGCAATCAAAAATGCTTAGTGAATGGCTATTTGTCAGATAACTGTTCACTATCATGTGGCATTCCTCAGGGGACCATCCTGGGGCCTTTGCTGTTCCTCCTTTACATCAACGATCTCCCAAACTGTATTTCCCATTGTCAGCCTCGTATGTATGCAGATGATACTCATCTAACTTTCGCATCTGATAATGTTGATAGCATTAACCATTTTCTAAATCAAGATTTGGTCAATGTCAAAGAGTGGCTTAACGCAAACAAGCTTACTTTAAATACGTCTAAGACAGAATTCATGTTAATAGGGTCAAGGCAAAGGTTAATGACTGTTGAGACTGTCCCGTCATTAACAATTAATGGAGCTTCTATCAAACAAGTCTCCAGTACGAAATCACTTGGAGTATTAATTGATGAAAGTCTGTCTTGGAATGCACATATCGACAAATTATCTAAAAAAATTGCCTCTGGTATCGGGGCCTTGAAACGTATTAGACCTTTTGTTCCTCACAGAACTCTGCAGCTTATCTTTACTTCGCTGATCCAGCCACATTTTGATTACTGCAGTGTTGTGTGGGGAAATTGTGGTAAGACCCTGGCCTCTAAATTACAAAAGCTACAAAATCGTGCGGCTCGGGTTTTAACTTTCTCCAGCTATGACACTAATGCCGATGATCTATTTGAATTGCTCGGTTGGAAAAAACTGGACTGCCAACGCCAAATTCAAAAAGCTGTTATGGTCTATAAATCACTTAATGGTCTTGCTCCGGATTACCTTCGCTCAAAATTTGTAGACCGTAGCAGCGTTACAAGCTATTCATTGCGGGACACCGAGTGCAAAACTTTACTATACCATTTCCTCGCACTAATTATCGAAAAAATAGCTTTAGCTATAATGGGGCTGTTCTTTGGAATGGCCTCCCAAACGAATTACGGCAAGCACAAACCCTTAGTAGTTTTCGTGCTGGCTGTAAACGATTTTTTTAACTAGTTCACTAAATACACGGCACTCCTGAAAAGCAGGTTATTTTGTTTACTTATAGTATTAGTTTTTATATACACCTAATTTCAAAAACGTTGTCCAATAATAATCAAAAAAGCCAAATAGGATTTCATTAAAAGACAAAAGAAGTGCACTCAAGCTGAACTGCTTCTTTTGTCTTTTTGAATGAATTCGTATTTGGCTATTTGGACAACGTTTTTGAAATTAGGTGTATAATAATTAGATAGATAGAGTGTTTATGTATATAGATATTTACAATTTTATCATATTTCTTTGTAAAATCCTGATGGGTCCACCGTGTTTAAATAAAGTTATATTATTATATTATTATTATTATATTCATGTCACACCATGTCATATTCATGTTACCATGTCATATTCGTGTCACACCATGTCATATTCGTGTCACACCATGTCATATTCATGTCACACCATGTCATATTCATGTTACCATGTCATATTCGTGTCACACCATGTCATATTCATGTCACACCATGTCATATTCATGTCACACCACCATGTCATATTCGTGTCACACCATGTCATATTCATGTCACACCATGTCATATTCATGTCACACCATGTCATATTCATGTCACCATGTCATATTCATGTCACACTGTCATATTCATGTCACACCATGTCATTCATGTCACACCATGTCATATTCATGTCACACCATGTCATATTCATGTCACACCATGTCATATTCATGTCACACCATGTCATATTCATGTCACACCATGTCATATTCATGTCACACCATGTCATATTCGTGTCACACCATGTTATATTCGTGTCACACCATGTCATATTCATGTCACACCATGTCATATTCGTGTCACACCATGTCATATTCATGTCACACCATGTCATATTCATGTCACACCATGTCATATTCATGTCACACAATTCACAGTCTGACACACCTAATCCTTTGTCTTCATTGTTTGATTACAGATTAGAACAGCTAGTCATCCTGCAAACACATTGATATTTGGACTTGTTGATGGCTATTATGGTGCTCCTTCTAACACCACTATACCCAAGGTACTAAAACAGAATGAAAGACTGACTGATTGATAAAATGAATTGAATAGACTGAATGCAATAATGGCGTCCAATTTCAATTTCAATTGCCATTGTTCTGGACTGACTACTAAGCCTCTCATACAGGTGAAAATGCTTTTGTGTTTCCACATGAACACGAGGTTAGTCAGTCCAGAACAATGGCAATTGAAATCGGATGCCATTATTGCATTTGGTCTATGAATGAATGAATGAAAGACTGATTGCATGAAAGACTGACTGAATGACTGAATGTATAAATGAATGAATGAATGGACAAATGAATGGATGGATGAATGGATGGATGGATGAATGAATGATTACTGATCTACATTGTGGCTTGTGTTATAATGATCTTTCTGTAGCTAATATTAATCAAAGTGTTTTTATTTTCCAGGTTGTTGGAGAGCAACAGCTATTCTTTATTTCATATATAAAAGTTGATACGGACCAGGTACATTACTTGCTGATATTGTTTAATTAAACCAATACATTGTCAGCTAACGCAATGTTTAAATCACAGGTCATTCAAAGCTACAATAAGGCTTCTCTTCAGAGGTGAGCAGTAGGGCCCTGGGGTGGGAGAGGGGGGGGGGGGGGGGGGTGTGTTGCCCTGAGGGGGGAAGAGATGGGATGCTCATTGGAAATTTTCAATAAAAAAAAAACTAACTCCTTTGTTTGTCAGACTTCGTTCTCTACAGCGAGCTATCAGACAGACACAGCTATCGGTACTAGAGTACCAGCAATCTATAGAGGACAGTCTACTCACCACTGAGAAATCCATGCTCCAGGTAAACTATTTGGTCTTGTATTTCTACGCCAACAGAACTTGGAGACATGTTGGAGCACATGTTGTTTATGTACACCACACTGTAATACACTATTCATCTGTATCTCCCTCTTTCTCCCTTCCTCTTTTTCCTGAATATACTCTTTCCCATTCATTCATTCCTTCCTTCTTTCCTTCTCTTCTTTCCTTCTCTTCTTTCCTTCTCTTCTTTCCTTCTCTTCTTTCCTTCTCTTCTTTCCTTCTCTTCTTTCCTTCTCTTCTATCCTTCTCTTCCTTCCTTCTCTTCCTTCCTTCTCTTCCTTCCTTCTCTTCCTTCCTTCCTTAGACCCTTCCTTTCCTTCATTCTCTCCTTCCTTCGCTTCCTTACTTCCTATCTTCCTTCTCTTCTCTTCCTATCTTCCTTCTCTTCCCTTCCTATTGTCCTTCTCTTCCCTTCTTTCCTTCTTCTCTTCCCTTCCTTCATTCTCTCCTCCCTTCCTTCCCTTCCTTCCTTCCTAACTGCCTTCTCTTCCCTTCCTTCTTTCCCACCTTCCATTTCTTGCTTTATTCCTTCGTCCCATTCTTGTTGATTATTGTAATTCAAACGACAGCCTTTTGTGTTATTTCATCATTTTAGTTGACAAAAAGAGAAAGTGTAAAGTTGAAGCTAAAGTTGCTAATTGATGAACTAGCTACTAAAAATGCTGTCATTAAAAAAGGTCAGCTTAGAAGTGTACTCTTGTTTTGTAACATGTCTGAAGAAGTCAAGTTATAGTTTGTTTCTTGATTCCTTTAGAAAGAGAAGACGAGAAGAAATCATTGCAAACTATCAGAAAGAGAAGTATGTTTTTTGTTTGTTATAGAATATTTGTGATAGTAGTACGCACACTCTGATTGGTTGGCTACCATGTTTATATAATCATTGAAAAATCAAAATCATGGTTACTCAAAATTATTGAAAAATATTTTATAAAAGCAATATAAAACGGTTTCATTTGTTTCTTCATTTCTTTATTCTTTCCTTCCTTATTTCATTTATTCATCCTTCCATCCATCCATTCATTTATTCATTCAATCATCCATCCATTCATTTATTCATTCAATCATCCATCCATTCATTTATTCATTCAATCATTCATCCATTCATTTATTCATTCAATCATCCATCCATTCATTTATTCATTCAATCATCCATCCATTCACTTATTCATTCAATGATCCATCCATTCATTTATTCATTCAATCATCCATCCATTCATTCATCCATCCATCCATTCATTTATTCATTCATTCAATCATCCATTCGTTCATTCATCTGTTTGTTTGTCACTATTAATTACTGCTTCATCTGATTACAGAACAGAATCTAGCAAAAAAACGAAAGGATTTTGAAGAGAGAAATGTGTTATTGAGAGAACACAAGCAGGCACATGTTGACAAGAGGTACATGAAAGGACATCCATCGTGTAACTGCAGTAATAATATTCATGAAGACATGACTCAATTCTGATTGGCTAAGAGCCGTGCAATTAAAATGCTTTTTGGACTGCGGTGCAAACTACAATTTTTTTTCATGAATATTTATTGCCATTAAGTAAAGTTGAGTACTATCTTTTGAATTTACCATAATTTGTACACTGACGCAGCGCATACTAGTGTACTCTCTACTAGTTTCCATTCATATTATTAATGGTTAATCATGGGTTGCGAATAAATTGTATTCGGCCGCATCAATAAAGAGAGTATAAAGATGAGATGCCATAAAACAGCATGAAATAACAAACACATTTCCTTGTGATGCACAGAGAATCACTTCTGAAGTTAAATGCTCAACTCAACATGAGAAAACGACAACTGGCTTGTGAATTAACCTACATTTATCCCATTGTACAGGTAAAAATAGATTATGAATATATCGACTATGTTACAATCCTCAACTGACAATCCATTTCACCATCTTGCCTCAGCTGCATGCAATGTTAGATCTAGGGGGAGGGTATGGATGTACCTAGGTGGAGGAGGGGTGGCTCGGCAGCATGCTATGACAGAGGGAGGATAGTGATGGACCTAGAGGGAGTGAGGGCACTCAGAAAACCTACACAATGGCATTAGTGTCTACTGGTGCATGTGCAGTAGATACAACATGTTTGATAGTTTGACAAAGATTAACTAATCAGAGATATCGAAGTGCACTATACCGACTATAGCTACATGTACATGACAACATTGGAAACTTTTATTTAAAACTCGAAAAAGTAATGATAAACTAGAACCGTTCCAAGTTCAACCGAAAAAAGTGTTTTGCCCAGTTTTTGTGAGCAGGGGTCAATTCAATAAAACTTTTACCCTTGTATTTACAGGTGTAGCCATTGTCCTTGACAGCTAAGCAATAGCTACACTTGTAAAGTACAGTTGTAAAAGTTTTATTGAATTAACCCCTGGGCTCCCACTTGTGTGGTACATATTCCCCCCTGCTTTTCAGCGTCCTGGATTCCAATTAAATGTTATATACCATCATGTCACAGTTATGTTTATACTTACATTCTTCATTGTGTCGTCTTAGCTTGACAGTAAGGACTTTTTCATTTGTGGTGTACGGTTACCAAACTCAGAGTCAGACGAATTCTTTGGTGAGTTTTTAGAATCATCCCTTGATATAAATAATCATTCTGTCTGTAGTTATAATTTACTGTGTGTTGGCTCTATCCCGAGTTACATGACTGTACTCATCTAGTTTGTTAACATGTCGGATTGAAAATCAAAAACCAACAACCAAAACCTGCCAAAATACAAATATCTACAACAAACTTAATTCCAAATAAATCTGAAAATCTGAAAGTGTCTCATTAATAATGCAGATCTTTGCTTTTGAAGCAGTATTTTTAAAGAATATTTAACAAAATTAATAGGAATCAGAAACTCGAATTCTATTGTTTTTGATTCGTTATCTGTTTAGCCAACGAATTTCAAGTGACTTGATTTCGAGTAGAAGCAAAGTAACAAACAAGGTCGTTATATGTTTCCATAGCAACTGATGATGAGACGTTGTCATGTTCCCTTGGTTACGCCTGTCATCTGGTGTACATGATAAGTAAAATACTAGAGGTGCCGCAGCGTTATGCCATGAATCCTATGGGTTCTAGGTCTACTATCATGGACTTCACCATTGAGAAGGTTGCAGATAAGGATAAAGAGTGAGTATTAATGAATTACTGGTAATCTGTTATTATGATATTCAGTTTTCTCACACTTGTGTCTTTCAAGTACTTGGAGTTGTATAATTTTGCTACAAATACATTTATCTGTTGCTGTACGATCATTTGTTATCAAATAATTAAGATTACATGTACATACTACTTTTCTTCTTCGTTTAAACGTATGTTACCTTAGTACCTTATCGTTGACAGTCCTTTTTGACTGCCTATCCATCAAAAGTTGCTGTAAATCGTCCTACGACAAGTATGTAAACCGGGATGCAAAGCATGTTGTTTTGACTCTTTCTGCTTCGGCATTTTCGTTTATGTCGGGTTCGTTAACATGAGTTTTAACCGCTGAGAAAGTCGGTAAGCCTACATGTTGTAGGTCTCCATGGTCAATGCTAAATAAAGCAAAGTCATCCATTTTCGTCTTATAGTAGGTACAAAAACTTCAGCGAAAATCTTTGTGTTTGGATTTTGACATTTTTATGAAATATCTCTCTGATATATCCATTTCTAGTTCATATAATTCAGCCAATCAGAATATGCGTTATATTGTAGCTACAGTTGTATGTTATAATGTTTGAAAGTATATGGGCCTAAAACCGGGGGAGGGGGACTTATAACTGGGGGGTCTTATAAGTGGCAGTTTACGGTATATTGTACAGTGCTTTTGAACCTCAGGAATAAGTACATTATTATTACTACTCTTGCGAATTTGTAGGTTCCCCTTGCACACAAAAGGCAAAGAGAAAATCCAGTTTTACTACGGTATATTTTTATTAAACAAGAATATTGCACAGGTACGTGAAATGAAAAACCAGTTATTTATTGTATCGTGCAGTTATCTGAGTATGTGTCTCTGTTGTAGCTGCGGCAGTATTGTAATCTTGGAACTCCAAATCTTCGCAACACACTACCAAACATCAAAGACACACTAGAGACAAAATTTCGAGCAAGGTGAGTATTTGGCCATTTATTCTTGGACTAGGTAATGTCATACAAGGGCCACACAGTTATTAGTGCTATGCAATGTTTATTGATTACTGATCACTGACTGACTGACTGACTCACTCACTGACTGATTGACTCACTGACTGACTGACTGATTGACTGACTGACTGACTGACTGACTGACTGACTGATTGACTGACTGACTGACTGACTAACTGATTGACTGACTGACTGACTGACTGACTGACTGCTGACTGACTGACCTACTGAATGACTGACTGACTCACTGATTGACTGACTGACTGACTGACTGACTGGCTGACTGACTCACTGTCCTGACTGACTGACTGACTGTCTCATTGACTGACTGACTGACTGTCTCATTGACTGACTGTCTCATTGACTGACTGACTGACTGACTCACTCACTCACTCACTGACTGACTCACTCACTCACTCACTCCTATTCTCTTGCGCCCATTTCCTAAAATATGAATCGTTTAATCCTGAGTGGGTTAGCACTAATTAATTGGCACAATACATCAAACTTGTGTGTATGTTATTCTTGTACTGACACTCCCCACCCCTCCCCCCAGTGATCACAATGGTTAGTGTTGTTGTTATTGTTTGTAGAACTGATTAACTACTTTTCTCCCAGCTCGGAACCCATAAAGCCTTCCATGATCGAACAAACTTCAAGCAAGTCAAAAACTCCTCACGACACAGCACTGCCACCAAAGATGGACACAGTTCCAACTACATCAAGCCCGATTAAACCAAAGCCTACACTAATGCCCAAACCCATCAACATACCAAGTAAACCAGACGCTGGAGCATCGCCAAACACTAGTCCATCAAAACCACCACTACCACCCAAGCCACAGAGCATGAGGCGTGGCACAGCCAAGGAGACTTTATCGGACCGTGAAAATGAATTACTAACGGTAGTCAACTATGATTTCACAAGCGAGCAGGATTCTTCTTCATCACAAGAACGCCTTCCCGTAGAAACACCTTCGACTAACGCTGAACATAATGGAACTATGAAAGTGTCCGCTAGCATAAAACCACCTTCTCAAGGTGCAACGCATAAGTTCTTTGATAAAAAGAGAATGAAGAAGGGCAGCAAGTCATTCTCCAGTTCCGACCTTTTGCAAGAAATCCCAGAGGCAAAGCATCAGAAAAGCTGGAGTAATAAGAGGAAGTCGCTGCATGAACTTAGGGATGTCCCAGTCGAGGTCATGCGTGAGAAGGCTGCTCTGAATGCCAAGATTAGCCCTAGACGAAGTGTGGAGCTTGATGGTGCAGTAGCCGGTATGTAGTTCTATGCTTCAAACATGACATGGTGGCGGGAATGGTGTGATCGGTATAGCACACCCACAAATGAAGTCTTTTTATTAAGTTCTGTAAATTAAGCACCAAAAATTGTAAACCCACTTAAAATAAAGATTATTATTTATTATTTATCTGTGCATATATGAGAAAAAGAAGAGAGAATGGCAAAGAAACAATATGCTCTTAAGAAAAAGAAGAAGAAAAGAAAGAAATGCACAGATACCTCTGTGTTGCTACAATATTCAAACAATGTTCTGGCCATGGTTGCATGAAAGGTGGTTAGCACTATCCACTGGATAAGTCCTATCCAATGGAAAATATACTGGATAACTGCATTGGACGGTGGATAGCGCTAGCCACCTTTTGTGCAACCACGGCCTGCAGTGTTACTTTTGTGGAAGATCTCTTACACACAGATCGGCTCTTGCTACAGTATTCACACAATCTTTGTATGTGTTACTTTTTTGAAAGATCTCTTACACACAGATCGGCTCTTGCTACAGTATTCACACAATCTTTGTATGTGTTACTTTTGTGGAAGATCTCTTACACACAGATCGGCTCTTGCTACAGTATTCACACAATCTTTGTATGTGTTACTTTTGTGGAAGATCTCTACACACAGATCGGCTCTTGCTACAGTATTCACACAATCTTTGTATGTGTTACTTTTTTGGAAGATCTCTTACACAGATCGGCTCTTGCTACAGTATTCACACAATCTTTGTATGTGTTACTTTTTTGAAAGATCTCTTACACACAGATCGGCTCTTGCTACAGTATTCACACAATCTTTGTATGTGTTACTTTTTTGGAAGATCTCTTACACACAGATCGGCTCTTGCTACAGTATTCACACAATCTTTGTATCTGTTACTTTTTTGGAAGATCTCTTACACACAGATCGGCTCTTGCTACAGTATTCACACAATCTTTGTATGTGTTACTTTTGTGGAAGATCTCTTACACACAGATCGGCTCTTGCTACAGTATTCACACAATATTTGTATGTGTTACTTTTTTGGAAGATCTCTTACACACAGATCGGCTCTTGCTACAGTATTCACACAATCTTTGTATCTGTTACTTTTTTGGAAGATCTCTTACACACAGATCGGCTCTTGCTACAGTATTCACACAATCTTTGTATGTGTTACTTTTTTGGAAGATCTCTTACACACAGATCGGCTCTTGCTACAGTATTCACACAATCTTTGTATGTGTTACTTTTGTGGAAGATCTCTTACACACAGATCGGCTCTTGCTACAGTATTCACACAATCTTTGTATGTGTTACTTTTGTGGAAGATCTCTTACACACAGATCAGCTCTTGCTACAGTATTCACACAATCTTTGTATGTGTTACTTTTTTGGAAGATCTCTTACACACAGATCGGCTCTTGCTACAGTATTCACACAATCTTTGTATGTGTTACTTTTTTACGAGAGTATGATTTTCCTTTTCTCAAAGTCCTCTCTTCTTCATTCTCATTTTCTCTCTCTCTCCTCCCCATCGGCACCCCTACATGTAGAATAACCCCTATCTATGGAGAAGAGTACAACTACAATGGCTTTTATTGTTCTTTTCAGCCACAAATTGTAAGACTCCAGAAGCCAGACTAGCGGAACAAACAGACTCACAGAAGCGTACGATACAAGACCCAACGTTGGGTAACGGCTTGGATGGTTGTAATTCTACAGATAGTACACAACATGATCTTTTATAATAAACTACATTTTGTTACGAAAATATTCATTTAAAAGTTTGGTTCGACATTGTGAGCATCGTTGAAGGCAATAGCATGAATGGAGCTCTGATACAGCATTCGTTTTGCCAGTGCAATATGTCAGTATATGTGTTGGTATTAGGTCAGAGTTTAAGCATTGAGCTTGATAAAGACAATGATGACAGCACCAAACAGCTGCAGTCGAACCTCTCCACAATGGCCACCTCGGGACGAAATTATGTGGCCATTGTGTAGAGTTGGCCATTTAGGGGAGGTTTGAAAAATGAAAAAATGTATGGCCTGGCCGTTATAGAGGTCGTTCGTAAAGGTTTGACTGTAATAATATTACAAAAGTCAATATCTTCTTGTTGGAATGTGGGTCTCACCTGAGTCATTGTGTACTAAGCCATAATGTAAAATTCCCTTGTTTGACAATGCAGAGAATGAGGACAAGTACATGTGTTTCTGTAGATATTACAGTGCAAATCGAAAAACCATGGGCATCCAGAAATAGTTCAGAAATCGTTTGTTGTTCGTTGAACAATCAGAAACGACTCTAACTGCAAGAAGTTTATCTGACTACAAATAAGTCGAACTTATTGCAGTTAGAGTTGTTTCAGATTGTTCAATGAACGATAAACGATTTCTGGGTGCCCTCGCTGTACAGTTTTCCGATTTGCACTGCAGTATACAAACAAATGAAGCACAAAAGACCAAGTTATTGAATACAAACAATAGACTTTCCCTGCATTCACTTTGATAACCACGGACAATGTTGCCAGAGATTGGGGTAGACAAAGTACAGTAAATGGAAAATGTCTACCCAAGTCTCAATGTCTGTGGGCATTTGGAGCAGTTACATGGCAGGAAATGTTCCAAGTAGAATAGTTAGCAGGCTGGCGTGGTTTGATCTGGTATCAAACTGGCCGTCCACACACACTTTTAGTTTAACAAATTTATAAGTTTATGAAGATATAACAAGAACTTTTTCGCGTACATAGGCAAGTACAGTGTACCGAGTTTGATTACTGCAAAAACTGCAAATTGACAAAATGGTTTTGAATTTGATGACTAAATGATTGACACGGGCACCAATCATGCGTTCAGTGTTTGTGTTTGAGATCCTGGGCCTTGGATTCACAAAGGTGTCATCCATTATTTCAGAACAATATTTACAATCTAGGATAGATCATATCTTTGTGAAGCAAGGCCCAGATTCTTGAGTTGAAGACACAGTGCAACATTGCAGCAATATTGCCACAATGTCAGCGTGTCTATCTCTGGAATTTGTTGTATGCAAGTTGGATTTCTTGTCCTTCTCTAAGCTTGTTCACCAATAATATCATTGCAGAGATGTACACATATGTTTCTAGCAATATTGACAGTGCAATGTTGTACCATGTATCTGTTCCTCTAGTCTATATTTCAACTGTCTCCGACGACTCTTTCCAACTTCCAGAATTGACCCAAGAGAGGTCAATGACTGAATTAAGAAGACCTTTAGGACCACAATATAGAACAGACTGTTTAGTTGTAGGACCATAAGTAAAACGAAAATATTGTTATGTTTATAATTAATTTTTTATCGAGAAAATGCAATATATGTAAATAGGTATATGAAATGGGAAAATAAATTTGATATATACTTGTTTAGAACATGTTGACAATAATTGTCTATAGTGCCTCACACTACCCCCCTCTATTTCTCTCCCTTACACTACACCCATTTCTCACCCTACCCCCCTGTTTCTCTCTCCCTTACACTACCCCCATTTCTCTCCCTACCCCTCTCTATTTCTCTCTCCCTTACACTACCCCCCTCTATTTCTCTCTCCCTCGTACTACCCCCCTCTATTTCTTCACACCTCTATTTCTCTCCCTCACTACTCCCCTCTATTTCTCTCTCCCTACCCCCTCTATTTCTCTCTCCCTCGTACTACCCCCTCTATTTCTTCTCACACCTCTATTTCTCTCCCTCACTACTCCCGTTTCTCTCTCCCTCGCACTACTCCCGTTTCTCTCTCCCTCGCACTACCCCCTCTATTTCTCTCTCCCTCGTACTACCCCCCTCTATTTCTCTCCCTCACTACTCCCCTCTATTTCTCTCTCCCTCACACTACCCTCTCTATTTCTCTCCCTCACTACCCCCCTCTATTTCTCTCCCTCACACTACCCCCCTCTATTTCTTTCCCTCACACTACCACCCTCTATTTCTCTCCCTCACACTACCCCCCCCCCTTGATTTCTCTCCCTCACACTACCCCCCTCTATTTCTCTCCCTCACACTACCACCCTCTATTTCTCTCCCTCACACTACCCCCCCCCCCCCCCCTGATTTCTCTCCCTCACACTACCCCTCCCCCATCTATCTCTCTGCCTCATAACTGTGTTTCTCTGAAAAACAACTTTTTAAAATTAATTGATGGAAATTATTTCCCCGATTTGTTCAAATAAATGTGTTCAAATAAAGTTCTTGTCTCTATCTCTCCCTCTCTCCTGGATCTAGTGTAAGGACATTGAATACAAGTTTGGAAACAAGGTCAAACTCCTTGACCTTGTTTCACACACAATGTAACAATAGGGATATGGAACGGTTAAGGAAAGACTTAATTGTTAAGGCGAGACTCTGAGACAAGGCATTTTTTTGCGAGCCCAAGACTCTTTTTCACCAATTTCCTTTCTTTTCAAAATTCGAGACTCTGAGATGGCTTTTTGCGAAAAAACGAGACTTCGAGACCCGTGAAATTTGACCGAAATTTTGTGTGACTGACTTTTTGCGGGGACCATT
The DNA here is from genome assembly GCA_033675265.1 of Actinostola sp. cb2023. Lineage (NCBI taxonomy): Eukaryota > Metazoa > Cnidaria > Anthozoa > Actiniaria > Actinostolidae > Actinostola > Actinostola sp. cb2023. Next base: position 521,229 of record JAUJYZ010000073.1, on the reverse strand, counting down.
CGATACCCCTAACAATATCACAGGGACTTTTATTCTTTAATGAAATGTTTTATTAACACTTTTACTGGACATCTTCTCAGCAGGTGTAAGAATTCACTACAAACGGACAAAACTAAAGTTGCAATAGCTAAAATTGTACCAGGAAGGAATTAATGCAGAAAAACTTGTCAGTCGAGAAGGGTAAATTGTATTAGAACCTATAAATTGGGAAATATTTTTCAGTGTTCTTTTTAGCCTTGACCAAGGTCTACTTCATCAAGGAAACATCATAGCATATCACCGTGACAACATGATATCTTGCTTGACGGCAGCATTAAGGGAGCAGTATACATGTACGTAGGCCACCATTCATGTGCATGACGTTCAATCTCATAATAAATTACTCTGATTTACAAAGTGCAAAATCCTTGCAAATTTGGTTCACTATAACTCGTCTTCTGCCTTAGTATCTTTGTCAGACTCAGTGTTCATGTTGGGTTTTTGACTACTTTCCTCTTTACTAGGTGTTGGCAAAGGCTTCTCGGGTGTTTGTTCAGATTTGGGTGTCGCTTTCTTAGTTTGATTGTCTGGTGTTGATGTTGGCTTGGACTTTTCCTGGTCTTTACCATTCTTCTCTGGTTTCTTGAAAGCTTTTTTAGTTTTAAATCCACTGGTTTTCTCAGTTGTTTTATTGTTGGAGCTTTTTGTAGTATTACTAGAAGTCTTGTTGGAAGCATCAGCTGTCAACCAAACAAAACGTTAATTACCAGCTGGACAACCTACCAACTGTCAATCAATACCCTGCTAGACAGAGGGATGGGACAAGGAGCCTCTGTCTAACAGGGTAGTCAATCCACTGTTAGCCAACAAATTACCAACTGTCACTTGACAAACTACCAACTGTCATTCCATACCCTGCTAGACAGAGGGATGGGACAAGGAGCCTCTGTCTAACAGGGTAGTCAATCCACTGTTAGCCAACAAATTACCAACTGTCACTTGACAAACTACCAACTGTCAATCCATACCCTGCTAAACAGAGGGATGGGACAAGGAGCCTCTGTCTAACAGGGTAGTCAATCCACTGTTAGCCAACAAATTACCAACTGTCACTTGACAAACTACCAACTGTCATTCCATACCCTGCTAGACAGAGGGATGGGACAAGGAGCCTCTGTCTAACAGGGTAGTCAATCCACTGTTAGCCAACAAATTACCAACTGTCACTTGACAAACTACCAACTGTCAATCCATACCCTGCTAAACAGAGGGATGGGACAAGGAGCCTCTGTCTAACAGGGTAGTCAATCCACTGTTAGCCAACAAATTACCAACTGTCACTTGACAAACTACCAACTGTCAATCCATACCCTGCTAGACAGAGGGATGGGACAAGGAGCCTCTGTCTAACAGGGTAGTCAATCCACTGTTAGCCAACAAATTACCAACTGTCACTTGACAAACTACCAACTGTCATTCCATACCCTGCTAGACAGAGGGATGGGACAAGGAGCCTCTGTCTAACAGGGTAGTCAATCCACTGTTAGCCAACAAATTACCAACTGTCACTTGACAAACTACCAACTGTCAATCCATACCCTGCTAAACAGAGGGATGGGACAAGGAGCCTCTGTCTAACAGGGTAGTAAATCCACTGTTAGCCAACAAATTACCAACTGTCACTTGACAAACTACCAACTGTCAATCCATACCCTGCTAGACAGAGGGATGGGACAAGGAGCCTCTGTCTAACAGGGTAGTCAATCCACTGTTAGCCAACAAATTACCAACTGTCACTTGACAAACTACCAACTGTCAATCCATACCCTGCTAAACAGAGGGATGGGACAAGGAGCCTCTGTCTAACAGGGTAGTCAATCCACTGTTAGCCAACAAATTACCAACTGTCACTTGACAACCTACCAACTGTCAATCCATACCTGCTAGACAGAGGTATGGGACAAGGAGCCTCTGTCTAACAGGGTAGTCAATCCACTGTTAGCCAACAAATTACCAACTGTTACTTGACAAACTACCAACTGTCATTCCATACCCTGCTAGACAGAGGGATGGGACAAGGAGCCTCTGTCTAACAGGGTAGTCAATCCACTGTTAGCCAACAAATTACCAACTGTCACTTGACAACCTACCAACTGTCAATCCATACCTGCTAGACAGAGGGATGGGACAAGGAGCCTCTGTCTAACAGGGTAGTCAATCCACTGTTAGCCAACAAATTACCAACTGTCACTTGACAAACTACCAACTGTCATTCCATACCCTGCTAGACAGAGGGATGGGACAAGGAGCCTCTGTCTAACAGGGTAGTCAATCCACTGTTAACCAACAAATTACCAACTGTCACTTGACAAACTACCAACTGTCAATCCATACCCTGCTAGACAGAGGGATGGGACAAGGAGCCTCTGTCTAACAGGGTAGTCAATCCACTGTTAGCCAACAAATTACCAACTGTTACTTGACAACCTACCAAACTGTCAATCCATACCCTGCTAGACAGAGGGATGGGACAAGGAGCCTCTGTCTAACAGGGTAGTCAATCCACTGTTAGCCAACAAATTACCAACTGTCACTTGACAATCTACCAACTGTCATTCCATACCCTGCTAGACAGAGGGATGGGACAAGGAGCCTCTGTCTAACAGGGTAGTCAATCCACTGTTAGCCAACAAATTACCAACTGTCACTTGACAAACTACTAACTGTCAATCCATACCCTGCTAGACAGAGGGATGGGACAAGGAGCCTCTGTCTAACAGGGTAGTCAATCCACTGTTAGCCAACAAATTACCAACTGTCACTTGACAACCTACCAACTGTCATTCCATACCCTGCTAGACAGAGGGAAGGGACAAGGAGCCTCTGTCTAACAGGGTAGTCAATCCACTGTTAGCCAACAAATTACCAACTGTCACTTGACAACCTACCAACTGTCAATCTATACCCTGCTAGACAGAGGGATGGGACAAGGAGCCTCTGTCTAACAGGGTAGTCAATCCACTGTTAGCCAACAAATTACCAACTGTTACTTGACAACCTACCAACTGTCAATCCATACCCTGCTAGACAGAGGGATGGGACAAGGAGCCTCTGTCTAACAGGGTAGTCAATCCACTGTTAGCCAACAAATTACCAACTGTTACTTGACAACCTACCAACTGTCATTCCATACCCTGCTAGACAGAGGGATGGGACAAGGAGCCTCTGTTTAACAGGGTAGTCAATCCACTGTTAGCCAACAAATTACCAACTGTTACTTGACAACCTACCAACTGTCATTCCATACCCTGCTAGACAGAGGGATGGGACAAGGAGCCTCTGTCTAACAGGGTAGTCAATCCACTGTTAGCCAACAAATTACCAACTGTCACTTGACAACCTACCAACTGTCATTCCATACCCTGCTAGACAGAGGGATGGGACAAGGAGCCTCTGTCTAACAGGGTAGTCAATCCACTGTTAGCCAACAAATTACCAACTGTTACTTGACAACCTACCAACTGTCAATCCATACCCTGCTAGACAGAGGGATGGGACAAGGAGCCTCTGTCTAACAGGGTAGTCAATCCACTGTTAGCCAACAAATTACCAACTGTTACTTGACAACCTACCAACTGCCATTCCATACCCTGCTAGACAGAGGGATGGGACAAGGAGCCTCTGTCTAACAGGGTAGTCAATCCACTGTTAGCCAACAAATTACCAACTGTTACTTGACAACCTACCAACTGTCATTCCATACCCTGCTAGACAGAGGGATGGGACAAGGAGCCTCTGTCTAACAGGGTAGTCAATCCACTGTTAGCCAACAAATTACCAACTGTCACTTGACAACCTACCAACTGTCATTCCATACCCTGCTAGACAGAGGGATGGGACAAGGAGCCTCTGTCTAACAGGGTAGTCAATCCACTGTTAGCCAACAAATTACCAACGAGCATCCGTATAACTTCCCATATGGGACCAAGCAAACGAGGTTAATAAGATATTTATTATTATTTATAGCTTTTCCTTTTCTGTTTTCAGCGGGCCGTACGGGAAGTTACGGCCCACTAATTGACCAATAAGAGTGTGCATAGTATCTGTGCTATATAATAATACTTGTTATGTGTGTCTTTACTATTACACTGTCTAAGATACCTACCAGTGTTATTGGCCTTTGGCTTTGGTTTAGGTACATAGTACTTGGCTTTGTTCAATAAGTAAACCAGTTCTCTATCTATCTTGTTTTGCTTGGACTCGATGTCTTTAGCCAGTACAACAGGGTTTTCATGAGGTTTGGTTTCATTCTGTTTCTTCATCATCGATACCAGCCAGTCCTGTGTAAAACTGCTATGTCAGTACAAATACCATGTTGGCTTTAAGCAATATTGAAAGGGTTTCTGTATAACAACAGTGATAATAATACCAATTCTCCTTAGGAATTCAAAGAGCCTAAGGGAGAATTTAGATTTTAATCAATTATGGTTTTACACAGATTTATAGTTGCTTGTAGTCTATGGCCTGCGGCTGATTCTGAGTGTCTGTTTTGGGGATGTGATGTTTGTCGATCCTTTGTCACCATAACTCAGACCATCCCACACTAACCATTCTCTTCCCTTCCATTCTCTTCCCTTCCATTCTCTTCCCTTCCATTCTCTTCCCTTCTCTTCCCTTCCATTCTCTTCCCCTCCCTTCTCTTCCCCTCCCTTCTCTTCCCCTCCCTTCTCTTCCCTTCCATTCTCTTCCCTTCCATTCTCTTCCCCTCCATTCTCTTCCCCTCCATTCTCTTCCCCTCCCTTCTCTTCCCCTCCATTCTCTTCCCCTCCATTCTCTTCCCCTCCATTCTCTTCCCTTCCATTCTCTTCCCTTCCATTCTCTTCCCTTCCATTCTCTTCCCCTCCATTCTCTTCCCTTCCATTCTCTTCCCTTCCATTCTCTTCCCCTCCATTCTCTTCCCCTCCATTCTCTTCCCCTCCCTTCTCTTCCCTTCCATTCTCTTCCCTTCCATTCTCTTCCCCTCCATTCTCTTCCCCTCCATTCTCTTCCCCTCCCTTCTCTTCTCTTCCATTCTCTTCCCTTCCATTCTCTTCCCTTCTCTTCCCTTCCATTCTCTTCCCCTCCATTCTCTTCCCCACCATTCTCTTCCCCTCCCTTCTCTTCTCTTCCATTCTCTTCCCTTCCATTATCTTCCATTATCTTCCATTCTCTTCCATTCTCTTCCCTTCCATTCTCTTCCCTTCCATTCTCTTCCCTTCCATTCTCTTCCCTTCCATTCTCTTCCCTTCTCTTCCCTTCCATTCTCTTCCCTTCTCTTTCCTTCCATTATCTCCCCTTCCATTGTCTTCCCTTCCATTCCCTTCCATTGTCTTCCCTTCCATTGTCTTCCCTTCCATTGTCTTCCCTTCCATTGTCTTCCCTTCCATTCCATTCCATTCTCTTCCCTTCCATTCTCTTCCCTTCCATTCTCTTCCCCTCCCTTCCCTTCCCTTCTCTTCCCTTCCATTCTCTCCCCTTCCATTCTCTTCCCTTCCATTCTCTTCCCTTCCATTCTCTTCCCTTCCATTCTCTTCCCTTCCATTCTCTTCCCTTCCATTCTCTTCCCTTCCATTCTCTTCCCTTCCATTCTCTTCCATTCCATTCTCTTCCATTCCATTCTCTTCCATTCCATTCCCTTCCCTCATTGTTCTCAGTAGATACAAGATAGAAGCAGGCCACTGGTTCAATCCACTGTGTGTCAAGAAGGAAGTAGCACATTATTCCTGTCACTTTGGGACAAACAGCTCTCGACTTTCTCCACTAGTTACCACCCAACTGTTCTACTACAAACCCTGAATACCATGTACAGCAGTTCAAAGTATGTATAATATACATCTCATTAACCGAGCGCAAGGTCCGTATGGGAAGTTATGGACCAATTTTTTTCCCCACTGCCTTATGGCCCAAGCGCGTAGCGCGAGGGGGGAAACAAGGATCCATAACTTCCCGTACGGACCGAGCAAACGAGGTTAATAAGATATTTATTATTATTTATAGCTTTTCCTTTTCTGTTTTCAGCGGGCCGTACGGGAAGTTATGGCCCGCTAATTGACCAATAAGAGCGCACGTAGTATCAGTGCTATATAATATCTAAAATTATTCTCCACAAGTATTTTACCCTCGTTTCATTGTTCGTCTTGTCAAGGTCTTCCAAATCCCTGACAGTGTAGATCTCTTCTCTCTCCGTCATGTTGGCCAGTTGGCGGAAAAAGGTTGTGGAAAGATTAAGACTTTGCAGCAAAGCAGCTACAGCTTTAGGCCGTAGTTTGTGTTCCTTCAGTCGACGCCTGAAGTCTTGTGAGATTTTCTGGAGAGCGCTTAGTTTCCCAATATATACCTGTGCAAAGAAGCAACATTTGAAAATTAAAATTCTAAATTTTTGTAATTAAAATTTAAAAAAAAAAAAAATACCGGTATACAAAACTCCCCGAGACATGTGATGGTATATTGGTTAGTCATACACATACATGTAGAATTTATTTAGTACCTGAAGTTAGTGCATCAGATTGTGGGTCAACAAGTCTGGGTTCAATCCCTGGCTCAAGTGACCCATTGTGTCCTTGGGTATGGCACCATACTTTCATATTGGTGGGTACCGGGGGATTGTTAGAGTAATCTAACTAAATGCTTGGGGGTAACCTGTGATGGACTAGCCATCCCATCCAGGGGGAGTAGCAATACTCCTAGTCACTGTATGCCCAGAATGACTACAGGTACTTTACTCAACTCCCTCCAACATCTACATTTTGTTTAGTTGGTAAAATCGTGAGATATCGCATCAACTCAGACACATTTCTTTCTTCTGATATCTTTAGTCCTCCCGATCAATTAAAACTTTATTTATCCATGGAAACCCTAAATCACAATGAAGTGCTCTTGGGCCAAGTCCCCTTCAGCCTCTAAAAGCACAGGGATCCCAGAGAGGGCTGTGTACTACTAGTCCCCTTCAGCCTCTAAAAGCACAGGGATCCCAGCAAGGATTGTGTACTACTAGTCCCCTTCAGCCTCTAAAAGCACAGGGATCCCAGCGAGGATTGTGTACTACTAGTCCCTTTCAGCCTCTAAAAGCACAGGGATCCCAGAGAGGATTGTGTACTACTAGTCCCCTTCAGCCTCTAAAAGCACAGGGATCCCAGAGAGGATTGTGTACTACTAGTCCCCTTCAGCCTCTAAAAGCACAGGGATCCCAGCGAGGATTGTGTACTACTAGTCCCCTTCAGCCTCTAAAAGCACAGGGATCCCAGCAAGGATTGTGTACTACTAGTCCCCTTCAGCCTCTAAAAGCACAGGGATCCCAGAGAGGATTGTGTACTACTAGTCCCCTTCAGCCTCTAAAAGCACAGGGATCCCAGCGAGGATTGTGTACTACTAGTCCCTTTCAGCCTCTAAAAGCACAGGGATCCCAGAGAGGGTTGTGCACTACTAGTCCCCTTCAGCCTCTAAAAGCACAGGGATCCCAGAGAGGGTTGTGCACTACTTACATCTGATGTTGTATCCCAGCCTTCATCGTCTAACCAGTCAGCGGCCTGACTAAGAGCCTGGCTCATAGTTTCTCGTTCAACTTCCGTGGATAACTTCTCGCCAAGATCACTATTGACATTGTCACGCACAGCAAATATGTGGCTTTCCAGAGAGTTCTTGGATCGTTCATTGGCTATTTTGGCATCATCTAGGGCATGTAACTTCTCTAACCTTTAAGAAAATAGATATTTTATTATGTTCTTGTCACCTTTAGAAATCACCTGTACACAAGTAGTATACACAATAATCAGTGGTTGATCCAGGGGGAGGGTCGGAGGGGGGTCTAGACCCCCCTGTCATACCTGAGGTTCAATTGATTGTTTTATCCTAGAATCTAGTTTTGCCATAGGTTATATATCCCCCCCCCCCCCCCTATCAAAATTTCCTGGATCTGCCCCTGATAGCGTCAACTAATTAATCAACAACCAGTACTGTATATAATTTTTGGTACTGTAATAATTATTTACTTATTGGTACAGTCACACAATCATACTAACTTGGTCCTTGATGCAGTCAGACTTTCTAGTGAAGGGTCCACAAAGTCTTGTATTTGTATCAAGGTTTCCAAGGCCTCACGCACTAATACAGGTTTGACAGCTGCTTTCTTTTCCTTGGCAGCTTCTTCAGTCTTGTTAGCTTTGACATCCTAGGAATCAAACAACAGGAATCAACAGCTTATTCCATGCACAAATGCAAACTTGTCCTTTCTCTAAACTGTAAAGCTAATAGAAAAGTACAATTGAAGGGGTATGAGCAATAACAACATGTACCTTATCAGCTTCCTTTGTAGGGTCTTTGCTGTCATCTTTTTTGTCATCTTTTTTGTCATCTTTTTTGTCATCTTTTTTGTCATCTTTTTTGTCATCTTTTTTGTCATCTTTTATGTCATCTTTTTTGTCATCTTTTGTATCTTCTTTCTTGTCTTCATTCTTAGCATCATCCTTGCTCTTTTCCTTGTCTTGGTCTTTAGTCTTCTCCTCTTCCTTTGGCTCTTCCTTGTCTTTCTCTTCCTTGTCTTTATCTTCTTTAACTTTTTCTTCGTTGGCTTTTTCTTTCTCGTCTTCCGCTGTTTTCTCATCCTTTGTCTTTGCTTCTTCTTTTGCATCTTCTTTCTTTTCCTTCTTTTCTTCTTTTGTGTCGTCTTTCTTTTCTTCTTTCTCGTCTTCTTCTTTCTCTTCCTTTGTTTCTTCAGCTTTGTCACCTTCTTTGGATTCCTATAGTGAAAGTTTACATTGTTATTTTACCTGCAAGGGTAGAAACTTGCCCCCTCCTGGAACTGAAGGATAGGGCTGGGTGTCAGGGGGGTAGTTCTATCCAAGTCACCCTAAACTGATGTTATCCATGGAAAGAGCTACAGGTCAAAGATACCTTATTCCATGATGACGATTTCTCCCCTCCCCTCCCCTCCCCCACCAAAATGACAGTCGGGCCACCCTGTATGCAGACTTATAGCATTTCAGCTACAGAAACACAGAACAAATGAATTGCATTGTACCTCTGCTTTCTCACTTTTCTTCTCTTCACTTCCACCAAAAAAGCTGGATATCTTGCTTCCAAGCTCTGCGAAACACATGGTGAATGGTCAGAATACACGGTTGAGGGCAGAGAGGGGGAGGGGTGGGGTGCATAATTGTGTCAGAGTACGTATCTAACTAAGAATACATAAAATAATAATAATAATAATAATAATAACAACAATAATAATAATAATAATAATAATAAATAATAATAATAATAATAATAATAACAACAATAACAATGATAATAATAATAATAATAATAATAATAATAATAATAATAACAACAATAATAATAATAATAATAACAATAATAATAATAATAACAATAATAATAATAATAATAATAACAACAATAATAATAATAATAATAACAATAATAATAATAATAATAATAATAAGTTCTTGTAGAACACATTCTGTTACCTCAATGCGCTAAAAACCTATAAAAAATATTTACAGTAAAATCATATCCTTAATTCCTTAAAATAGCCCAAGGAACTTAGGTCCATTTGCCTGTTGTCTCTATACACCCTCCTACATTTGTACAGGTACATGAACCTAACAGAATACCATCAATGTTGCAGAATGTTTAGCTTACTAGCAAATGCAGACTGTTCCTCACTCTCGATATCTTCAGGCATCTTCTCAAACACTGATTCAACCTGAAGGAATGAACACAGCTCAGGCTTAGACTGATTAAAAATCGAAATTCTCCTTTAGAATCCAGAGATCCTTCAGGAGAATTCAGATTTGGGTCAGATCTCACTTACACTGTTATTATATATACACTTATTTCAATAAACGTTGATCATGGATGATCTGAAATGTCTGAAATGGATGATCTGAGACCGAGAGGAATTGTGGGTGGTTTACAGTAATTCGTATCAAACTGCCAGTGTCAAGATTTCTTATGAGATCTATGTGGAAATTTAAAAGCTGCAGCTCATACCCACAATTCCTCTTGGTCTCAGCTCATCCATTTCAGATCGTCCATGATCAATGTTTATTGAAATAGGTGTACACCACCAACCTTATCTAGTTTGAACATCCCATTGTCGTCAAGCCTAAAGTATGCCTTGATTCCCTTGGACTGTCCTTTAGGGGTGTGCTTGCCTAAAGCAGCGGCCACACCTTTGATACTGACAGTGGATAGATTGACAGAACCAAACATTCTAAACAGATATAATTAAGACATCATCATCATCACCATCATCAACTACCACCACCATCATCATCATCAACCACCATCATATCATCATCATCATCATCAACTACCACCACCATCATCGTCATCAACCACCATCATATCATCATCATCAACTACCACCATCATCATCATCAACTACCACCATCATCATCATCAACTACCACCACCATCATCATCATCAACCACCATCATATCATCATCATCATCACCATCATCACCTTCATCATCTTCATCAATGCACCACCATCATCATCATCGTCATCAACTACCACCACCATCATCATCATCAACTACCACCACCATCATCGTCATCAACCACCATCATATCATCATCATCATCATCAACTACCACCACCATCATCATCATCAACTACCACCACCATCATCGTCATCAACCACCATCATATCATCATCATCATCATCAACTACCACCACCATCATCATCATCAACTACCACCACCATCATCATCATCAACTACCACCACCATCACCATCATCAACTACCACCATCATTATCACCACCACCACCATCATCATCATCATCAACCACCACCATCATTATCACCACCACCACCACCATCATCATCGTCATCACTGGACATCCTGTGACACATTCTCAATCATCATCTGTCAGTGATCATTAGAGACATTTTCGCATGAGTGGGAAAGTTACGGTGTATCGATGCATCTGCACACTTTTTGATTGGTTCAGAAAGGAAGCCATTTGAATGTCACGGTACCGCAGGTTTCCCACTTATATACATCACCATCATCATCACCCACTACTCATCATCTGTCAGTGATCAGAACTACCCTGAATTTTAAATAAAGGTTTTCATTCATTCATCATTACATCACCATCATCACATGATATCATCATCCACTACTCATCATCTGTCAGTGACCAGTATCATTACATCACCATCACCCACTACTCATCATCATCCACTACTCATCATCTGTCAGTGATCAGAGCTACCCTGAATTTTAAATAAAGGTTTTCATTCATTCATCATTACATCACCATCATCACATGATATCATCATCCACTACTCATCATCTGATTGTCCTATCGTTGTGATACTTACTCAATCTCTTTGTCGTCGAGGATGTTTTCTAGTCCAGTGTAAGATACATGGAATTGAAAGTCATCGGTATGTTTATTGAATGTCATGACTTTCTTCTGAGGTACAACATTACCATGGTGATAGAGAACTCGTTTAACGTGTTTAACAGACTCGGTACCATCCTCAGCCTTGGAATGGCGATCAAAGGCAACCTGTATAAGACCAAAGCAACCTGCTTGACTTGTGTTTTACTTTGTTAAATAGTGGTGGTGATGGTAGTGGTAGTGGTAGTGTGATGATAGTGGTAGTGTGATGATAGTGGTAGTGTGATGGTGGTGGTAGTGGTAGTGGTAGTGTGATGGTGGTGGTAGTGGTAGTGGTAGTGTGATGGTGGAGGTGATAGTGGAGGTGATGGTGATGAGAGTGGTGGAGATAATGACAATAATGATGGTGATGGTGGTGGTAAAGGCAACTTGCCTCACAAAAAAAATGTTGCAAGTTGCACGCACGTTTTTATCGTTTAACACCCTCTTTTGCAACTTGATTTTTATTTTTGCAAGTTGCACAAGAAGTTGATTTGGTTTCTACTTTCTGCAACAAATTTCTACAAGTTGGACAAAAATATTTACGTATGACATGGTTTGTGCAACTTGCGTGGCTTTGCATGAAAACAAGTAATCGATAGCCTGAGAAAACTGTTATGAAGTACTGACCTGTTTTTTTTTGCGAAGCTGATTGCAACAAAAAATTGACGTGCAACATTTGTTTTGCGAGGCAAGTTGCACGGAAAAGTGCGCGTATAACAGGGCCTTAATAGTGTGATGGTGATGGTGGTGATGGAGGTGATGATATGATGATAGTGGTGACGAGCATGATAATGATGTTGGAGGTGGGTGGTGACAATGAGTTTTTTGGGGTAGTGACAGTCATGATGAATGGTGATGAGTTTGAATGTGATGATGATGACAATACACATAACATGTATCTCATACATTATAATGCAACCTTGTTGATTTATTTGATCTTTAATCAGATGATCTAATAATAATAATAACTAGACATTGCTATGGGCAATGTACACTCGTGCCCTGTTGAGAATGAGCTACATGTACTGACATGCTTCATTGGGATCCCTGTGGTAGTGTGGATACGAGTTTTATTTTTGCTTGAAAGCTTCCCTTTTCTACCTGGAACCAGCACATGTAGTTATCTTTCGTGATCAATGCCGTATGTTTTATATTTCGCTGTTAGAGTGAAAATATTTGAACATTTTAAAAGTAAAATCAAGAGACCATTATCTTGGTATATAAAAATGTATTCAACGAGTAAAGTTCAATGATTGATAGTGTTGTTGTCGGTCGATTTTTCATTTAGACTTCGAAATATAAAATACCATCAATATAAGCTTGTGGTTTCCTTTCTAGTAGAACACATAGACGTCCAGCTATTCGTGTGCTTATATCAGTTGGACGATAAGGATTTTCACTGAATGTGGCGTGTGTGTCAGTTGTATAATTGGGCTTCCTGTGGTTTCAGGTAGCCCAAGCGTAGAAATCAGTGGATCGTGACGTCTTTGGATTTTCGTTTTGGGTCGGGAATGAGCTCTGATAAAGCCTTCAAAGGGTATGAGATTCTCAAAAATGTCTTCACAACAGTAGTCTGAAAATTAAAGAACAAATTGGTGTAGAAATTTGAGCAAGAAATTCTGGTTTTGAGTGGTTTTGAGCGATTCGAAAATTTTGGTTCAGGTCATTTTATAGTTTTGTGTATGAGTTTGTTTGTTTCTAGAATACTAGAAATAAAGAATAATAGTTGTTGAAGTCCCCTGTGTAGTTTTCTTGAGGTTTTGAGTTGTATTTATTCGATGATGGGTCAGTTGTCTTGTGAATTTTGATGTGTTGACTAGCGCTGAACGGCGACCGATGAAGGGGATGCCCGGGCTCTGACTTGTTGCTTTATACCTCGTCTTTTTATCCTTCATTGGGCCAACACATTTAATTTCGCCACTCTTTAACATTGCGATTGTGCGAGACAATTCAGTAGTACAAAATTCCCTTCCTAATAGACACACCAGCTTTGACGTGACTATATCATGTTTTGGATTTGCCAAAGTCCCACATCGATTACGAGAAAGATAAATGTTTGTATATAAATAGTTCCAATACATTTACATGTAGATACTAGGCCTCGGTACTAGGCGTTGCAAACCTTCTCCCCTTGCCCTCCCCCTTCTCTGATCCCCAACCCTCTCCCCTATTTATATTTGGGTCTCGATAGCATGTGACCGGATATTGCACAACTTTGCGATTTTCTGACATTGAAAAAAAAAAAAAAAAAAAAAAAAAATACGCGTTGGATTTTATAACTCGTGCGGCCTACGGCCTGGGCACGAGTAATAATAATAATAACTTATAAAGCGCTTATACAAGTCGGTTCTAACAATCACCAATCAATAAAATGCTGTCAGTACATAAAAATAAAAAATAAAAAATAATAATAATATATATTATAAAAATAAAAATAAAAAATAAAAAAAATAAAAAATAAATAAATAAATAATATATATTAAAAATTAAAAAAATTTAAATTTAAAAATTTAAAAAATGCTGTCAGTACCTGTATGGGATAGATATTGGTGTCTCGTATCAGAAATGACTTCACTTTAAAGCCTTTCCCAAGATTAGCAGCCTGATAGACGGCACCTGCGCGGAATAAAAACAGTTATAAACCACAGGTCCAGAGGAACAGGAACTACACAGGAACCTCTAGAGAAGTGCTCAGACAACTAGCGAAACTCTGCTGTCTGTCAAAACAAAAGTATTTAACCCACCCATAGCAGCTGCTTCATCTGCATTAATGTTCTTAGCAAGTTCTGACCTGCAAACAAAGGACACACTGTTAAACACATAACATAATGAATGGGAAATAAATGGGAAATGGATGAGATAAATGGGAAATGGATGGGAAATGAATGGGAAATGGATGAGATAAATGGGAAATGGATGGGAAATGAATGGGAAATGGATGAGATAAATGGGAAATGGATGTGAAATGAATGTGAAATGGATGTGAAATGAAGGGAAAATGAATGGGAAATGGATGGGAAATGAATGGGAAATGAGAAGACGATGGGAAATGAATACTGCAGATGTTTGTTTTTGACCTTCAGAGTGAGAGAAGCACAAACCATGAAGAATGCAGCATCTACAAGGGGTTTCAAAAGCATTTGAAGTAGACAGGGATGGCCCTACTTGTATAAGCTGCTTTTTAAAAAGTAGCTTTTGTGAAAAGTAGAAAGTGCTGCTGCTTTCCTACTCTACTTACTTTTCCACAGCCTTGAGCAAGACCTCTTGTACCTTGGGTACCCTGGTACCACCACCAATTAGGACAACACTTTCAATATCATTCTATAGAATAATAATAATAATCATCAAAAATTTATATAGCACCATTTCCTTATAGCCCAATGGCGCCAATGACAGAAACACTGTCAACAATGTCTAGACAGACATCACTCTAAGACAGACACCCCTATAAGACAGACATCACTCTGAGACAGACATCACTCTGAGACAGACACTCCTCTGAGACAGACACCTCTCTAAGACAGACACCCCACTGAGACAGACACCCCATTATGACAGACACCCCTCCAAGGCCGACATCCCTCTCAGACAGACACCTCTCTAAGACAGACACCTCTCTTAGAAAGACACCTCTCTCAAACAGACACCCCTCTAATACAGACACCCCTAAAAGACAGACACCTCTCTAAGGCAGACACTCCTCACAGACAGACACCCCTGGAAGACAAACACCTCTCTTAGACAGACACCTCTCTTAGACAGACACGTCTCTCAAACAGACACCCCTATAAGACAGACACCTCTCTAAGGCAGACACCCATCTCAGACAGACATACCTCTAATACAGACACCTCTCTCAGACAGACACCATTCCAAGACAGACATCCCTCTCAGATAGACACCCCTCTCAGACAGACACCCCTCTAAGACAGACACCTCTCTAAACCAGACACCCCTCTCAGACAGACACCCCTCTCAGACAAACACCCCTGTAAGACAGACACCCCTCTAAGACAGACTACCGGTACCCCTTTAAGATGGACTACCCCTCTCAGATAGACACCCCTCTAAGACAGACACCCATCTCAGACAGACACCCCTCTAACAGACACCCCTCTAAGACAGACACCTCTCTAAACCAGACACCCCTCTCAGACAGACACCCCTCTAAGACAGACACCTCTCTAAACCAGACACCCCTCTAAGACAGACACCCCTCTAAGACAGACACCCCTCTAAGACAGACACCCCTCTAAGACAGACACCCCAAGATACCATGTACATGTAAGGTATTATTACCATTGTCATGGCTGATGCTTTGAGAGCCTTGTAGACAGGGTTAGCAACTCTTTCATACAAGTCTTTACACATCTCCTCAAGCTCAGCTCTTGTGACCTTTGCACGGAAATCTTTTTCTTCAAATACTCCTTCAATCTGTTACATACAAAGAAAATGAATGAATAAACAAATGAATGCATAAATGAATGAATGGGTGAATGAATGAACAAACAAATGAATAAGTGAGCGTCAAAGGTACTTGGGGGAGGGGGTTACTTTCGGGATTCATAAAGAAAGGCAAAAACTAACGTTACTTTCAGTTTTCGGCGGGGGAGGGGGGGTCATTGCTATCGAAATTCACCACAAACACATAAGCCACATCCACAATTTTGAATATTTTAGGTACAAAAGTGCCACTTTTATGCAGCATGAGGTGTTATTTTTTTGGTATTTACTCTTGCTCCAACAATCTTTATTTGGTGGGACGTCACATCCAAATAGTAATCATTGAAGCAAGAGTGAACTAAGCTCTTTTATGCAGGTGTTATTTTATTGGTATTTACTCTTGCTCCAACAATCTTTATTTGGTGGGATGTCACATCCAAATAGTAATCATTGCAGCAAGAGTGAACTAAGCTCTTTTATGCAGGTGTTATTTTATTGGTATTTACTCTTGCTCCAACAATCTTTATTTGGTGGGACGTCACATCCAAATAGTAATCATTGCAGCAAGAGTGAACTAAGCTCTTTTATGCAGGTGTTATTTTATTGGTATTTACTCTTGCTCCAACAATCTTTATTTGGTGGGACGTCACATCCAAATAGTAATCATTGCAGCAAGAGTGAACTAAGCTCTTTTATGCAGGTGTTATTTTATTGGTATTTACTCTTGCTCCAACAATCTTTATTTGGTGGGACGTCACATCCAAATAGTAATCATTGCAGCAAGAGTGAACTAAGCTCTTTTATGCAGGTGTTATTTTATTGGTATTTACTCTTGCTCCAACAATCTTTATTTGGTGGGACGTCACATCCAAATAGTAATCATTGCAGCAAGAGTGAACTAAGCTCTTTTATGCAGGTGTTATTTTATTGTATTTATTTCTTGCTCCAACAATCTTTATTTGGTGGGACGTCACATCCAAATAGTAATCATTGCAGCAAGAGTGAACTAAGCTCTTTTATGCAGGTGTTATTTTATTGGTATTTACTCTTGCTCCAACAATCTTTATTTGGTGGGACGTCACATCCAAATAGTAATCATTGCAGCAAGAGTGAACTAAGCTCTTTTATGCAGGTGTTATTTTATTGGTATTTACTCTTGCTCCAACAATCTTTATTTGGTGGGACGTCACATCCAAATAGTAATCATTGCAGCAAGAGTGAACTAAGCTCTTTTATGCAGGTGTTATTTTATTGGTATTTACTCTTGCTCCAACAATCTTTATTTGGTGGGATGTCACATCCAAATAGTAATCATTGCAGCAAGAGTGAACTAAGCTCTTTTATGCAGGTGTTATTTTATTGGTATTTACTCTTGCTCCAACAATCTTTATTTGGTGGGATGTCACATCCAAATAGTAATCATTGCAGCAAGAGTGAACTAAGCTCTTTTATGCAGGTGTTATTTTATTGGTATTTACTCTTGCTCCAACAATCTTTATTTGGTGGGACGTCACATCCAAATAGTAATCATTGCAGCAAGAGTGGACTAAGCTCTTTTATGCAGGTGTTATTTTATTGGTATTTACTCTTGCTTGCTCCAACAATCTTTATTTGGTGGGACGTCACATCCAAATAGTAATCATTGAAGCAAGAGTGGACTAAGCTCTTTTATGCAGGTGTTATTTTATTGGTATTTACTCTTGCTCCAACAATCTTTATTTGGTGGGACGTCACATCCAAATAGTAATCATTGGAGCAAGAGTGGACTAAGCTCTAGTACACAGGGTAGGTTCGCTCACCTGCGCAAAGTGTTCAGAGTTGGCACTCAAAACCTGCTTGACTCGCAAGGCTTCCTTGTAGAACTTAGCCAAAGCACGGGGTGATTCTGTTACTTCTCCCTTTGGCTTGTAGTTTTTCTAAGCAAAGGAGATGAGCAATAAAATAACATAACATTAATATTTATAATATATCTGTGATATATAACGTGTGATCTGATTGGCTGGCTATCCATTTATATCAGAAGACACAGATATGCTCACATGAAAAAGTAACATTTGAAAGTATTTTATTAAAGTAATATAAACTACTGTTAAATAAATATACTGTGATAAAACACTCTGGGAGATAGTAAAGTAGTTCATAAGGTTTCGTCAAGCGTAAAAAAACTCGGAAAAATACCGAGCTCAGATGGGAATTGAAACCGTGACCTCCTGGATACTAGTCAGGTGCTCTAACTGCTCTATCCAGATCACAGGTTCAATTCCTGTCTGGGCTCAGTATTTTTCCGAGTCTTTTTATGCTTGACGAAACCTTACGAACTACTTAACTACCTATTACCAAGCGACAAATTACCTTTATTATAACTCTGGGAGATGTAGAGCACTAAATACTAGAAACACTCAGCTTCACTTCGTGTTGTTAGGCTCAGTTCTCTCATGCTCTACAACTCCCATCGTATTTATTATTATCACACATGTGCGGCCATTTTATATTGCTTTAATAATAGGTTTTTAGGTGTAATATTTGTTGCGTCAATTTGGTGTTGCAATCATGTCTTGAATCTACCTTAAAAACCTGAACCAGGTGGTCTCTGAGTCTCATGTCTATTGCATGGCCACCAAGGCCACGCTCAAACCTATAGCAAGAAATACTGTTACAATGGTTTTCAATAAAACTTCAGGTTGAGGATACAACTTTGTCTGACAAGTTTAATAAGATGTTTAACTTATAAAATAACTATGATTTTTTTTTTAACTGGAAAACTGAAAGTTTTTCTCAATATGCGTGACTACAGCTAACACATTTTTAACTATGATATAACGCACGCTCTGATTGGCCAAAAGATGAGTATTCGCATGCTCTGAGAGCACAGAGCAAGCTCATGCAGTTATCAGAACACTTGAGAAGTGTCGAGAAGCACTCTACTACATGTCATGCTTCTCCTATAAACACTTCTCTCATGTTCTGATCAGTCCCCATGTGCTCTATAACTGCACAGTGCACACACGCAGATTTTCTATTTCTTCATTATATTGCTTCTGTACTAACAGATGCACATAAAAATAAGCATAGAATACTCACCCGACTCCCTTTACAACCAGTTGTGGGACTTTCTCTATAATACCTCTCTCTTTTGACTTCACCATACTGTAACCTACAATCATGGTCATTGTTATACATTATAATTTATGTTACGGAGGAATGGATTAATAGATGACGAGGGAGAGGGGAGCAATAGGTTGTTGGGAAAGGATGATTACATGTATGAATAAAGGTGGTGGATGGAAGGAGGGATTACGGCGATTAATGGAAAGTAAATATTTTGTCATTTTAAGGTAATCAAGTTGTTGTTGTTGTTGTTGGATGGACAGTTGATGAATAGGGGAGAAGCATAAATGAATACAGGGATAAAGAAGGGAGGAATGAAGCAAACAAGACATAATGATGACAAGATGGATCAGGAAACAAGATATCCTGATAAATAAATTGACTGCAAAAGATATAAATTGAGGGAAAGTTAAAGTGCTCTACTAAAGATACCCATAAAGTACTTCCAATCGTTAGCCCCAGGTTGTTTTTTTCTCCTCTCTTTCTAGGGTTAATGTTCATTAAACTCATCGGACTGCTGAGCATGGGATGAGGTGCCATGGAGTACGCACCAGTCCCCTTGCGGCAAAGGAGGTCACCATGGTTGCCATAGTCACACTGATCATGCATCATTGGAATATACTTACCATTAGAATAGGCAAGGTCTTCGTGTAGCTGCACAAATTGTCCTGGCTATTGTTTTTTATGTAAAAACAATACATAGAACGACAATAGAACAATAGCCAGGACTTTTGTGCAGCTACATGAAGACCTGACCTTAGAATACCTACCAGTGGAACCAAAAAAAACAACAACAGGAAAACACTTGGGCGCCATCAAGTGAGACTCGATCAGCGCTGATCTGATTCACTGGTAACGTGCGAGGCCCTGCATGTGCTGGGGTGCACCCTGCACAGAACCTGCAGCAAATTGTCCCACAGCCTCAATTTTAACTTAAGCCAAAATTTCATTTACTATAGCCACATGAATAAACTGAGTTAACTGGAAATAGAATTTAAAAAAAAAAAACTTGAAGAACTATGGGTACCTTTATAGCGCTTTAACTTTCCCTGGATTTCTATCTGTCTCACTATATATAGTGAAAGGGTTGTCCTTACCTACAATAGTCGCCTTACTACTGGATGCTCCCATGTCGTAAAACATCACATGCTAATAGACACAAGACAACAAAGACTTTAACCATGGACTTTAGTAACAAAGAAAACCAACAACGAACTTGACTGTATATATAACAACTTTATTGATTCAGAAATAGAAATATCGTAATACATTATAGTAATAATACTATCAATGGTCGTTACCCTTTCTAAACTGTCGTTGAAAGTCTTTTGTTGAAATAAACCATAATTCAGAGCAACTGCAAGAGAACAAAGAACAGAATATTGGAACTGTAGCTCAATGATATTATAACATTATGACAATACAATGTACATGACAATACTATATATAATGTTAATAGAGGTTTGATAACAGTAGTGTTATTACCTGCAGTATTATCATTCATCAGTTGAAGGACATTCAAGCCTACTAGTTCAGCAGCTCTAGCAATAACAAGTTTGGTGTTTAGTATGTTACTAATTAAATATGTCACTGTGAATGATTGATGATTTTTTTGATGCTGATTTTTTTATGATTTTTTAATGATTTTTTAATGATGATTTTTTTATGATGATTTTTTATGATGATGATTTTTTGATGATGATGATTATTTTAAGATCATGATTTTTTTAATGATGATTTTTTGATGATGATGATTTTTGATGATGATGATTTTTTTGGATGATGATATTTTAATTGATTATCCATGTTTTTTATGATGATGATAATGATAATGGCCACATACCTCATAACCGCTCTGCGCTCGGCTTGGTTGAAATACGCTGGTACTGTTATAACGGTGTCTTTCATTGGATGCTCTGGTAACAACAAAATTATCAGATGTTAACTTTCTATGTTAGATTTCACCACATGGTATGAACTGTACTGTAACTACTTCCCACTCTATGAAAACGACTCTATAACTTCACAACTACCCCACTTATTGATACTCTGTTCATCAATATAAAATGATTAAAAAAAAATTAAAAAAAATGATAAGAGTGTTTCCCATTTGGTTGGAGAGAGCCTCAATTGCCAAGCCCTATCCAAATGAAACGATGCATTCTGTAATCAGACCAAATGGAACCCCTTCTCCATGGCCCTGATGTTGTCCATGTGAACACAGTTCCACAATATTTTCTGGAACACTTTGAGACAACACTACTACAACATACCAGCAAATTCTTCTGCAATAGTTCTTGAGTGGTTTAGAATCATTCCCAGCAACTCTTCTGGGGAGTACTTGCAGCCACTGCATAAGAAAGGTTTGTTGAGAGAATGAGCCATTTCCAGGCAACGGTATGGTGCAATGCTTGATGGGTATTAGTGAAACTACATGCATGAATAAACCACGAGGACAAAACAAGGAAATCACTTCCGCGAAGGAGGTTTGACATGTGGTCTTAATTAGCATACAATTTATTCAACTTTAACTTTGAATTTCTCCAAGAATTATTAATGGTTTGAGAAGCTATATCATACACTGGAAAGAGTTCTTGCTCCGAATTTAAAACTTGAGGTGTCTAATGCTTCTCGTCTTTTCAACCCACTTCTCGGTGTTTTTAAATCAGAGCAAGAACTCTTTCAAGTGTTTGATATATTACAATGTACGTCTTTAATACCTTTGGTGTTTGAAGACTACTGTACCTGAATGGAAGTAAATGCAATGAATTAGTATCTAGGAATATGAATCTATGTTATCAAAAACCAATGATCAAACACCTTGTTATGTTGTGAATAAATGAATGACTGAATGGATGGATCAATGAATGAATGGATGGATGGATGAATGGCTGAATAAATAAATGACTGAATGAATAAATAAATGACTGAATGGATGGATGAATGAATAAATAAATGAATAAATAAATGAATAAATAAATGAATAAATAATGAATGAATAAATGACTGAATGAATAAATAAATGACTGAATGGATGAATGAATAAATAAATGAATAAATAAATAAATGAATGAATAAATGGATGGATGAATAAATGAATGAATGGATGGAAGAATGAATAAATGAATAAATAAATAAATAAATGAATGAATGAATAAATGACTGAATGAATAAATAAATGACTGAATGGATGAATGAATAAATAAATGAATAAATAAATAAATGAATGAATAAATGGATGGATGAATAAATGAATGAATGGATGGAAGAATGAATAAATGAATAAATAAATAAATGAATGAATAAATGAATGAATGGATGAATAAATAAATAAATGAATAAATAAATAAATGAATAAATAAATGAATGGATGAATAAATAAATAAATGAATAAATAAATAAATAAATAAATAAATAAATAAATGAGGGAATGGATGGATGGATGGATGGATGGATGGACGGATGAATAAATAAATGAATGCGTATTAAGTGATGAATGAATGACATGCCATGAAATAAAAAAAAGATTGGCTGACAAAAATGTTAAGCCACCATTCAGTGGTCATTGTATATCTTGTTGGTACACTTTACAAACCTGTTTCCTTATCCTCTTCTATATCATACCATGGAAATCTACAACAATAAAGATAACATCAGCGCTAGTCCTGACAAACACTGTTGAATATTTACTCAAGTCATAACTTGAGTCCCATGTGGCTGCATATAGTGTTATGCCAATAGTGTTAACATTTAGTCATTAACCCTTTGACTCCCACGGCGCCCGAAACCGCCCGTAAAAATCGATACTGCTTTGAAAAATTCTAACTTTCTGAATTTTCGTAACATCGATCTCATGGCCAGTTATTAGTGACAACTAGATAACTCTTCATATTTTAACCTCAAGTAAACTGACTTACAGGTCCGATTTCTGGGCATTCGTTCAATTTGTTTGCCATAAAAATCAAAAATGCGTGTTTTTGACGCAATTTTACACCTCGAAAATGAACGACATTTGACTTGGATTTTCTTCCAAAATACATCCTTGCGAAACAAAACGCCACTTTCTCAGCAAACTTCCATCTCTCTTCTTGATATAGTCGTGAATTTTGCCCTCTCTTTTCCTTAACTCGCCGAACAATAGCCATTTCCTTAGGCCCACTTTCGCTAACACGTGTTTTCCTTCTGCACGCCCGAAAAGGATGCCGGGAAACATCCGGGAATTTCGGCATAGATCTCCCCCGAAAATCCCTCTTTTAAGAATATATAGAGTGTCGAGCCACTCGGTCCTACAGGCAAAATATTGCACCGGTTGCATACTTTACAAGTCCAAAGTCGCCAAAAATGCCTTTGTAGGTCCTGGAATCCAACACAGAAAGACCAGAGAGACGATTTCACAATTGATGTCCGCCATTTTGAATTTCCAAACGGCAAAGTCGAAATCTGTTCGTGAATTCGTATCTAAACTCCTGAGTTCTTCCAGGAGAACGGTCTCTACCACACCAGTCAAGCTTAATGATGCTGTCCTGGGGGCTTCTGTGGTGAATAATGGCTATAAACACTCTAAAAATGCAAAATTGACCGCTCCTAGTAGCTACGAGATGCCGTTCCTCGAGGAGATTCACCAAAAGAGAAAGATTACGTCAGAACCTGAGCCCGTGGGCTTTCAGAACTGTCAAGATTTCCATGGAAACCCCTTATATGGAATCGAAATTTCCTATGGCGTGATTAGGTCCAGAAAATCGCTAAAAAACTCAAAAATCTCTGGGTGTCAAAGGGTTAATACTTGTTTGTTTTACCTTTGTTTATACTGTTGGACCTGAGGATTGTTGAACTTCTTGGCCAATAGATCATGAAGGTAGATGTATGACATGGGTGGATGGGAAACAGACTATACAAAAATACAAAAAACATTATTTTATCATCATCATCAGCAGCAAATGAACTGGAGTGATTAATATATAGTCATTAGAGAGCTTAAGCAGCAGACGTTTTTGTCAACACGGACGGCGCTCACACTAACACATAATGTTCAAAACTACCGTTGACATCCGTGATGGCAATCTACATGTACGATGGCACTTCACCTGTTTTACATGTCGTAGATTGCCGTCACGGACATCAACATTCCTTTTGAACATTATTTGTAAGTGTGAGCGCCGTTCATGTGGACAAAAACGTCTGCTGCTTAAAGTGCCTATGAAACGAAAATGTCGATCCTTGTTTTATTGTACATTATTGTTGTTTGGTCTTTCTCTGAACATTTGCTGTATTTAAACATCGACTTTGAGTGTGCAAACATTTTCTTTTCGCGGTTCGAAAATTATCATTTACAACCAAAATGTGCGACAAGAGACTGGGCCCTTGACAATGGCTTGGTGACGTCAAGACGTTGTGCATGCCTTGGCTTGGTGACGTCAAGACGTTGTGCATGCCTTTGTTTGCACAACTCTTGACGTCACATTTCTATAGTTTGACCAAGCGGGAATTGTCACACTTTGAAACCCAAAATGCCCAACTTCGTGCGCGAAATAGAAAAAGGTTCCCAGCACTGGGAACCTTTTTCTATTTCGCGCACGAAGTAGCTCAATTCACTTTTTATTAACGCCATGTAAACAAGCAAATAGTAAACTTTCGTAGTAGCAAATAAAAACGGGGTCTGTTTTTTCGTTTGATAGGCACTTTAAGCTCTCTAATATGTCAGGTGCTACCAAGAATGAGTCTAGTCTAAACTTACGACTCCAAGAGCGCCATCACTAAAGAGACGTTCCCCATTTCTAAATGACACTGCCATGGGTGTTTTTCTTCTTGACTCCCTGAGAAAACATGGAAATGACAAATTAATACAACAAGATTGGCATACAAAAATGATAATCTTGTAGTGGTGGTGATGATGATGATAAAAGTGATGACACTTAGTGCGGCATCAATGATTCAGTGAGACAATAAAGGAAACCCTTCCATGCCATAAAAAGCGGCGTACGGGAAAAGGGAAGGAGGGAGGGGAAGGGGAGGAGGGGATGAGGGATTGGGGAGAGAGCGGAAGGGAACGCCTGCAATGAAACCCCCACATTCCTCAATACACCCCCTAATTAATATTCAAGATTGCGAAATAAATAAACCAATCAAAATCGTCTTTTTTACACTGTGAAGTGTGAAATGTACATGTAATTTGACAATCGAGCGAGGGAAAGGCATGGAGCGCTTAAAAGTCTTTTTACGATGGTATTTATATGCTACACAAACTGAATAAACATAGCACTTAAATGAAAGGAAGAAAGGAAGTTTTTATTAGAGACAGTTATCTACAGAATCATACAACTGTCAACATATTTATACGATTGCGGACGTTTCTGAAGAACTCCTGATCGAATGCCGTTTTCAAAAAACCTTTGAACTTCGGTCCGTAGATACCCACATTCAACTGAATCCTTCCTTTTAATCCTTAGATTCCCAGAAAGTTAAATTACCGTGGAAGTTTTTATTAGAGACTGAGTCCAGTATATAAGAATCGAGAAGAGAAGAGAAGGCCAGATATCTAGAGAATCAACTGTCAACATTACGAGTTAATTAAGCTTTCTACTTTACGATTAGCTCGAGTTTTACCCTAACTTGTTCACATCGTGCCATAGAGCTTTTAAAACAAATCCTCTGGAACCAGGTACTTGAGCTTCTTGTTCAGCTATTTCCATTGACTCCCCAGTGTAAAAGACTGATTCAAAGTCAATTCGCTCTTTGTCGCCGATTCTGATCCAGGGTAAAAGAGCGAAAACATGCAGCCGCTTATGGAATCAGTCTACTTCTTCAGCACTAGCGAAGATCAATTTTGGCGGCGACTCGTGTAGTACAAGAGATTCCCAAGAACTTGGCCTCAATCGGCTTCGTGTTGTACTTGAAAAACCGCTTCTCCTTTGCGAATACTCTAAAAATTAGGCTTTGCGACCTTTTCCTTATAACAAGGAGTTTATAACACTGAGTTTTGTTCTGTTTTATAACGATACGGCCATCTCAGAATCAATCATTAAACACCAGTGTTTAGACCGTCGCTTCAAACGACGGAGATCAATTTTCATTTAAAACAATATATTTTACGTTCAAAATATTGTGGGGTTATCATTGCAGGCGTTCCCTTCAGCTCTCTCCCCAATCCCCTCTCCCCAATTTCCTCTTTTCCCCTTCCCCCCTTCCCCTCCCTCCTTCCCTTTTCCCGTAGCCGGAGCTATGCCATAACTTACTTGTTAAGAGCTATTTCCATGGGAACCCCAGGCTAAAAGACACAACAATATAAAATCAACCACACTATAAACACTTGTATCAACCTCTTGTGAGTAAGATAATAAAATATAAATAGATAGAAACTTTATTTAAAAAATGTAAAATTTTGTAATAAAACCATTTAGTAGAATTACACTATGAAGGGCTCCCTGCATAAACAATGTAAATGATCTCTGATCAAAATCTAAATTCTCCTAGGCTCAGATTCTTTGATTATTCCAATTCACCAGGAGAATTGTGGGTCCCCGTAGTGGAGCTTTGCTCTGTGGGGTTTCCCTGCCTGCCTATGTGGCAAGTTTATAAAATAAAAATTAAATTAAATAAAAGCATGCAACATTTTGCAATAAATACATGTACTGTAGCACTAGAGTGCAAACCATATGTCCGTACTTCTAAATAGTGCAGGGACCCCTGCATAAACAATGTAAGTTCTCTGATCAAAATCTAAATTCCCTTTCTTTGAATTTCAAAGGAAAGTACCCTAAGTTCATCTTGCATAAATAGTCCCTAATATAACTGTATGACAAGAGAGTGTTTTAGTTTGTATAATAGATACCTTTACAATGGCTATTTTCATAAATTGACTACCAAGATCTACAGACATTACAGCTAAACCACCTGCAGGAGAGAGAAAAGTATCTAGAATAAAGTATGTGAAAGGCAACAATGTTATTATGTATGTAACAGACAGGTCACTAGATTCCATATGACTGTGAAAAATCCCCTAAATGTACATGTACTATACAGGTATGTGCTGTGGGATAAGGTACATCCTCTGGAACCCAGGGGTATATTCTGTCCCTCGTTTCTTGCTCTTTCTTTCTGAACTCAGTTCTGGGAAAAGGGTATCATTCTTGCTCTTTTAGTCTGAGGTAGGGTACCTTTTTGGGTCTGGGATAAGGTTATTGGTTTTCACAATAGAGTCGTTTTCATATGAGTGGGAAACCTACGGTCACGGTACGGAATCGAACACATTAGAGTTCCCAGTAGCTCAATGGTAGAGCATCCAACTAGAACATGGAAGGTCGTGGGTTCGATTCCCATCTGGAACTCAGATTTTTTCTGAGTTCCTTTCATTTCAGTATCATTCGCAATCATTTCTCAACCAATCAGAATGCTTGGATACTGCACTATGATGGCACGATACGGTCACCGTATGGCACAATCCGTACCGTAACCACTTCCCACTCATACGAAAACAACTCGTAATGCATGCAATTACACTATTATGCATATTTAGGCTAGGTCTGGGATAGGGTATCGAAAATCGCATTTCAGGTCTGGGATAGGGTTTTTGAGGTGTCCATGGTAAACTCCTACCCAGAAAATGCCAATAAGTACGCCCAAAGAGCTGGAGTAATATTCAGAGTAGCCAGTCAAATGTGCTTGTTGCTGGTTTATTTACAAATGTTATACTCATTTGTTGGACTATATAGTTGTCCCAGATGATAAGACTACTATTAATATACATCAGTAAGGTAATGTACATTGTACATGTATGTTATCATTCAATGTCTTACCTGATAAATGTACAAAACTAAATAATACTAATAACGTAGCAATACAAGACATAACAACCGCAGACTTCCCAGGCGGCATTCTTGATATATTCTATAGAATATGTGTTATCTGTAAGACAGTTATATAAACACAGGTCAGTAAACAACCATATCAATGAATAAGGACTGTATAACATTCTATGAAGATAAGAATTTGTCAAGTTAGTATCCAAATATGTTGACATCAATATTATATTTTTGTAACTACAATGAGCTATATGAAACTTTTTCAGTAAGCTTATAATTCATAGCCTCTTTATGTAACTCACAGTCACATCTAAGCTTATATCTGAGTGTGGTTACAAGCTAAACAATCATTTTAAATGCACCTTTCAATGGATTAGGTGTTAACTTGATAAAAAAACATCACCCAAATCCTACCAAATTTATAATATCCATCTAAAACTACAATCACTTAGCAGATTTAAGAAATTGAGATTTTAGGGGAACATACGAAATTGAAGTGAAAGAAAAACAAATCAAGAAATATTCAATTTTTTTGACTTTAGCAAATTACATAATTCTCGGTCAAACAAACTCAAATGTCGTTATCTGAGTGAACTACTCTCACTCGTACAAACTAGACTGCTTGTCTTCTAGTTATTCAGCGATCTAAAATCACAAATTACTTGAAAAATAAATGACCAACATATTTTCCTCTCGACTAAAAAGCTAAGTATCAAAAAAGAGGTCAAACTTTGACAATTTGGCCTCAATACTAGTAGCCATACAGCTCACGATAATGGCGTTCAATTTAAACCCTTGGGGTAAAATACTTACATAAAATAGGTGTCAAAACAGGGAAGAATTTTACTAGTTTCCTCCACAATTTTCAGTCATTCAGTTTGAGAATTTTTCTTCAATTACCGGCGAACGTCTGCACGCGGCCAGCGCTGATTGGCTGAAATACACGCGCATGCGCGCTGCAGCTGCCACATGGACCAAAAGAACTGGGCAGAATGTTGCGACTTCCGATTTTTTTAATATATTTTGAAATAAGTTATAAATCGTAATTAAACCTAAATTATACCTGCCTGGTTTAATTTTATTCGATGGTTATTTTTTTTACTACTAAAGTTTACATTTATATAATTTTTTAAGATTAAATTTTGAAAAAAAGGGCAGGAAACTCTTTTTTCATCATTATTTCAGTAGAAAAATACTCAGGTCGTTGTTTGTTAAGTTTGATAAAGTTCCAATTCAGTGAGAAAGCCGTTTTTTTTATTAAAACAATTTTGAAACTGGGATCCCTGTGGCTGTTGGGCTTCCTGTGGTTTCAATACCGCTGACTTTAAATTTTGCGGGCGACAAGATGGAGGTCATTGACAGAAGAGAATCGGGTATTTTTAAAGTTTCTTGTTTGTTTTTGTGGTCATTTATGCTTTTGATTGTATATAAATATTGACTGGCGTGCCTATCATTAACATGGTATGTGTTTTTCGCCATAAATTTGCCATCTGTTTGGTTGTAAGGGAGAATAAAGGAGGTTCGAAGAATACTTGACAAAGCGACGAGGAGACGAAGGCAACAAAGACAACTCGAGGCTCTTGAGAGAGACAACACACACGAAGATCCTCATGGCCATATCAATGTACTACAGACTAAAGCTAGAATACCAGCATTTAACGATACAATGGAAGGTCAGCATTCGACGCCTGACACAATATCAATAATATTATCTGGAGTCTCCTTGTCAGAAATTATTAGCAGGGGGGGGGGGGGGGGGGGGGGAAAATATTGAGGGAGGGTCATAACTTTTTGAGCCCCTGAAAAGGGAGGGTCATGAATAAATAGGCAGTGAAAAAGGGGAGTATTTTGGTATTTTAGGCCAAGCCCAAGGGGACGGTCAGGAAATTTCATTCCCATCGCTAGAGGAGGGTCACATCATTTTCAACACTCAATTTAAAATCCCCACCCCCTCCCCCCTGTTATTTTCTGACAAGTCCCTTAGTCCTTTTCTCTGGAAAAAAGGAGACTGTCAGCAGTAGTCCAGGGGGGAGTCTCCTTTAGTCCTTAGCAGACTCTGTTAGCAGTAGTCCAGGGGGGGGGGGGGGACAATAATAATGCACGTTTTAAATCTAGTTGTTTGTTTCTATGTACCATGCATGCTCGTTTTACTGATTGGAAACCCTGTGGTAACTGACGTAGGGACTTAAAGTTAAAACTGATATGAATCATGTACGATGGCTATACTGTATACGTCATCTGATGTGCACGCTGAAAGTGTTGCGACTAGATTTGCTTTATTTCCAAGGCTTTCAGTGCGTGCATTGGATGACTTATGTTCAATCTAGGTTTTCTGTAAATCACTAAGTTGTTATGGCAATAAAGGAGAGGGTGTACTTACAGGACATATCAAGATGGCTTGATTGCTTACTAAAATTACAAATGAAAGTAGCGAAGTTGGATAATATTATCCAGCTAAGAACATTAAAAGATTATCTTTTCTTAAAATATTTTTTGTTGTAATTCTTAGAAAAAAAGAAAAAGAAGAAGACAAAAACAGGAGAACACTTCAAACAGGTAATATTACATTAACATTGGTCTCCATTATAGCCGTTCTTAGTCTCAGTCTCATGGTGAGGGAGCTTGGGTCCACGTAGCCTCCTTTGCAGGTGTTCTAGTTTAGAGGACGATCCTAAAAATCCCATCCCCTAGGGTCCACTTAGCTTTGGACAGAAACTACATGTAAGTATTGGTGTGAGGAGTATCTATACCATTCTGCAAACAACAACATATTTATTTACTGCCATTTATGATATTTAATACTTATTATTTATTTATATAGCGCATATGTGTGAGTTCTATACCTAACTATTTTAAAATTAATCTCTACATTTCATCTCCTTGATACATATTTTTATTGTAGAGATTTAAAAGAACATTCAACACTCTTCTTGAGGAAGCTGTAAGTACATACAATTATTTATTGTTATGGTTTATATATCCATTACCTTTGATCTTAGTGCAAATAGCTCTTGACAAATGTTTTGTGAGGATTCTACATTGGTTGTAGACTTCTAATACCAATAGTAGACTGAAGAAGTCAGCACAGTCGCACCATTTACTTTCCGTGAAATGAGGCCATTTTAATAGTGCATATGTGGCTTTAATTTTCTGATGCAGTAGAACATCTTGTAGATTAAGCAGTCTAGCTTGCTGCACCCTGTATACATGTGTGAAGTCTTATAAAGAACACTTTACACCCTTGTCACCTTGTGTACAGTGTACCATCTGAAATGTTGATTTTTGCTCTTTTGAAGCAACAAGAAGTAGAAGAAGGAGAACCAACCTATGCCACAGCAAATGCCCCACCGTCAAGATTCCCTGACAGGCATTTTTGTGCAGTTTGTGGATATCCTTTTGTCCAGTTGTACCTTGTCCCTGGCCTGACGATTGACATGATTATAATACACTGTTTAATCAGGTTTCGAAGGCGCTTAGATATCAGGACATCAATAATTTTGCAAACAAACACGAATATTACAAAATCATCTACATAATAGATTGGTTTGTCTGGTAGAGCAGATCGCACGACTGTGAAAAACCACAGCACACAGTACTTTCACAGTACAACAGTCATGGCATGGATTTATTTGAAATCCTAGAACGGCACAGATGAACTGTGTCATGAGTATTTCAGTCTTACAAAATCTGATCTACCTAACCATAACTACGTCCTACTTTATTCAATAATCTGATATCCAACAATAATAAGGTGGCAGACACTCCCAAGACACACAGAAACAAATTGGTAATAATTACAAGCTCTATCTTATTCATGTGCATTGTGTTCCACTTTGTGTTGGGTTTCCTGTGTTATTTGAAGCAAATTAGAACCCAGTCCCTATATATGTCTACCACAGGAAGCCCAAGGTTTTACAAGCTCTTGTACATGGTTTAGTATTGTAGTATTATTATTAGTAATATCAGGTAAATTCCTTAATGATTCACAAGTTTCCTTCTAACTACACATGTGTGTCCTGTGGAGCTCGTTACTGCTGCACTAAATGTCTCGGCACTCACCAAGATACAAGGTACAGTAATAATAATATTTATTATTATTATTATTTATTTATATAGCGCTATTTCCAAGAAATTGCCCAAAAGCACTTTATAATGAATGTATGCAGTATATACAGTCATTTGCAAAAATTCTGGCCGTCACGAAATATCAATATATAAATATATCGGGTGCATTATGGGTAATTAAATAATCGAAAATTCCCCTTAAAGCGGATTAACGCCAGCAAAGTTGGTAGAAATATTTAGAGTATAATGTTTATTTTAGTCTTACGTTTGTAATTTGTAAATTTTGCTTCATTTAATAAGTTAGGAAACTCAAAATAGTATTATTTAATTACCCATAATGCACCTGATATATTGATATATCGTGGCGGCCAGAATTTTTGCAAATGACTGTAGTTATACAATGAACAGTATGCAGTATTGTAGTGTCATCACTAGATTTTGAAGCAGTAGATGCTGGCTTGGTTCTCATTAGAAGGCAGCTTCTGGTGAAAGTTTTGGACAAGGCAAGGGTAACTAAAATGTTCCCCATTTTTTCAAAGGTGCCTCAAGTGGACGGCATAAACAGACAAGTCTAAAGTACCTGCAGTATTGGACATGTTGGGTGCCCTAACTGGTGCTGAAACCATTACTGGTTATATCACGAGTGCATTAACAACAAACATCATCAGTGGGGCGTTAGGGAGGGGAGGGTGGGGAAGAGTTTGGTTAGTTAGACTCATGGGCCTGGATTAAATCTTAAGAAATCCATTCATTTTAAACTGGATTAAGACTAATCTTTCAGGAATCGGGCCACTTGTAAATATATTTATATTTAAAAAAACATTAAAAAATCAAGCCAGACATCGATGACTACAATGTATATCTTTTGTAATAATAAATTTATTCATTTCTTGCAATGAATGAAACTTATTTACCCTGATGTTGACATTAGAAAGCAGGCTCACCTTTTTTACCAACATAACTGATTACAGTGCAATGCAATAGATAACATTATGGTCAGTGATATTGTAAGTAGACGTGCGGAGAGAGTGTGGAGCTTCTGCCTTCCCAAATTCCTTTGCGAGCAGACAGACATTTCCCAAACTTTATTGCGTGCAGTAACCAATCTGGTATTACCTGCTGACGAACCTGGTGCTCAATCTCCTGTTTTGCTGAATGTAATTAGTTCTAACTACCGATCCTGTGTATTATTGTGTTTATCTATATACTTTACCCAGCCTTACCAAGTTCAATAAATTGAAGCAACAAAATGAAGCACAACACAAAAATGTTGTAAAGTGCCTATGGGCTATTATATAGGATATGGGCGCCATATAAATTTTCATTATTATATTATTAAAATTAATGTTTTTATACCATCAAGTGAATTTGAGAGAGGACCCACTAGTTTATTTTATATTGAGTATATTTTTATTTTGAATTCAGTAAAGTCGAAGTAAAGATTTGCTGTAGAACGAGAGGGAGTTGCTTGGTGTCCAGGCACACGAAGGCATGACCACTGGGCAGGGTCCTTACGAGCCTGCAACGAATACGACAACCACAAGTCAGTGAAAACAAGAAACGACAGAAAAACCTAAGGGAACAAAAAATTAAACAAAACAAGAAAAACAAAGGAATTTTTATACATATAAACAACAATACTAATCGCCAGACTGCCGTTGGTCTGCTGCTCCCGACCAATTCCCTGTTTGGTCATGATATACATATTTGGTCATGATGTACATATTTGGTTGTGATGTACATATTTGGTTGTGATGTACATATTTGGTCACGATGTACATATTTGGTCATGATATACATATTTGGTCATGATGTACATATTTGGTCACGATGTACATATTTGGTCACGATGTACATATTTGGTCATGATATACATATTTGGTCATGATGTACATATTTGGTTGTGATGTACATATTTGGTCACGATGTACATATTTGGTCATGATGTGCATATTTGGTCACGATGTACATATTTGGTCATGGTGTACATATTTGGTCACGATGTACATATTTGGTCACGATGTACATATTTGGTCACAATGTACATATTTGGTCATGGTGTACATATTTGGTCACGATGTACATATTTGGTCACGATGTACATATTTGGTCACGATGTACATATTTGGTCATGATGTACATATTTGGTCACGATGTACATATTTGGTCACGATGTACATATTTGGTCATGGTGTACATATTTGGTCACGATGTACATATTTGGTCACGATGTACATATTTGGTCATGGTGTACATATTTGGTCACGATGTACATATTTGGTCATGATGTACATATTTGGTCACGATGTACATATTTGGTCACGATGTACATATTTGGTCATGATATACATATTTGGTCATGATGTACATATTTGGTCATGATGTACATATTTGGTCACGATGTACATATTTGTACGATGTACATATTTGGTCATGGTGTACATATTTGGTCACGATGTACATATTTGGTCACGATGTACATATTTGGTCACAATGTACATATTTGGTCATACATATTTGGTCACGATGTACATATTTGGTCACGATGTACATATTTGGTCATGATGTACATATTTGGTCACGATGTACATATTTGGTCACGATGTACATATTTGGTCATGGTGTACATATTTGGTCACGATGTACATATTTGGTCACGATGTACATATTTGGTCATGATGTACATATTTGGTCACGATGTACATATTTGGTCATGATGTACATATTTGGTCACGATGTACATATTTGGTCATGATGTACATATTTGGTCACGATGTACATATTTGGTCACGATGTACATATTTGGTCATGATGTACATATTTGGTCACGATGTACATATTTGGTCACGATGTACATATTTGGTCATGGTGTACATATTTGGTCACGATGTACATATTTGGTCATGATGTACATATTTGGTCACGATGTACATATTTGGTCATGATGTACATATTTGGTCACAATGTACATATTTGGTTGTGATGTACATATTTGGTCACGATGTACATATTTGGTCACAATGTACATATTTGGTTGATGTACATATTTGGTCACGATGTACATATTTGGTCACGATGTACATATTTGGTCATGATGTACATATTTGGTCACGATGTACATATTTGGTCACGATGTACATATTTGGTCATGGTGTACATATTTGGTCACGATGTACATATTTGGTCATGATGTACATATTTGGTCACGATGTACATATTTGGTCACGATGTACATATTTGGTCACGATGTACATATTTGGTCATGTACATATTTGGTCTTCGTAAATTAACAACATAACGAACCGACGTCACAGGGGGTACAAATCACAGACCAATCATATCATCAGTTACCTGTCTGCCTGGTTACCCAGCGAACCAATAAAAATAGCGAACGCGTTGACTTTTGAATCACTTGTCAGAACCTTCCCGAAGTTCTCTGCGGGAATCCCGTAGCGCTCAAGATTAGCGTCACTTAACACCACCACAAAGTGTTCGTCAGCATCGAAGTCTGACACTCGCTTGATGGCACGTGACGTGGCCTCTAACGTGAAGTCACCACTCATACAGTACTGAGCATGCGCGTGCATTTCTTTCATGACGTCCAGTCTCTCTCGGTTGTTCTTGGGAATGGAGCCGTCGGTGACGAAGTGGATTTCTGGAGACTCGCCAGAGTGTCCCACAATGTCGTACTAATAGGAAATACATTAATATTAATTCATTGCTTTCCTTTCAATGTTTGCAAAGTAGAAACTGGAAAACCGGGTCATGAATATACTGGGAACAATTAGTGGAGTTATGGAAGATATCCATCAAATGAGCACCAGCCTCCCACATGCGCCTCTTTCTCCTCTCTGGTCTTCCTGTGGGTATAGTGGCCGGTAGAGACTGGAAGCCATCTTGAAAAAAAGTGGGGATACCCTTCCTTTTCGTGTAAGGCCAAGTCCCCCTCGGCTTCAATAAACAAAAGGGATCCCAGAAAAGGTCGAGTGCGGATGCCGAAAACGAATTGCGTAGAGCGGATGACTGAAAAACCACGGCGCAACCACGCCGAATTCATTCGAAATCCTAAATCATAATAAGTTTTTCAAGTCATACGTGTTGTAACACGTTAATGGTACAAGATGGCGGCCCAGGTTGATTTTATCGTTACGTGATTAACACAGATGGGAGTACATAACAACGCTTCCCTAAATCACATTTTATCGTCGTATTGATGAAAAGCTTCCATTACAAGACAGGCTGCTTCCATCATCCTCTCGAGTCTGCCATCCACACCGTTAAACCGATACATACTACCGCTGACGTCCACTACGAATCGCAGGCGCTTGGGAAGACGCTGGGGAGCCCCAAGCTGAAATATGAACACGTGACATGTAATGGAGACCACAATGCATCGGGGTCATTGTATTCTTTCAATTCAATGTAATGAAAACATTGCCTGTAAACTTGAAACTTTTCTATACTGAATGTTCGTTACGTATTCTTTCACATGACAGGAAACAAAAAAATTCTGAAATCTTGAGCATGAAAACAAAATTTCAAAGTTTTCTTTTTTTTTCCTTTTTGAAAAAAAAAAAACTCGCTCGAAATCAAAATATCGACCTTGACTGACCTTTACTAATTTACAGGTTGGCACTGCTGGCCAGTAAGTTTACGTGTTCGCGAGTGCGCTAAAAAAAACACTTGAATCCTCCTTAACCACAATGCCTGATTTGCGCACAGAAGACCGCGCTACAGCAGTAGAAATATAACGCGATTTTTGAAAACATTAAAATCTGTAAGTATGAAGCTTAATTTATGAGGACGTGTCAGCGTGTAAATGCAAGTACTACTAATTAAGGTACGCAATGCATTGTGGTTAAGTAGTATACAATACACCATATGTACCTCAGGTTCCTCGTCCCCTCTCTTCTTATAAATGGCACGTTCTCCAGCCAGGCCCTCGATGAGCTTAGTGTCATCGAGCTCCCCAGAGGTCTGGTGACGAAGCCACACTCGTTCCAGGCTCTTCGCCTGCAGACTGTCCAGAATAACGCGGAGGGACTGGACCTGACGACGCACGCGAGACGAGAAGGTTTCGTACATTTCAGCATCATAATCACTCATTTGAATTTCACGAAGTCTAGAGAAATGAACAACATAGAAAATCAGTGCTTAGAACCGACTTGTATAAGCGCTTTATAAGTTATTATTATTATTATTATTATTAAATAAATGATACCGCTGATTTAGATGCACTTGCTCGTGGGCTCATGCAAATAAATGATACCGCTGAATTAGATGCTCTGGCTCGTGGGCTCATACAATTGTTTTGTAAATAAATGACTGTATGATAACGAGATCACTACCTTTCTCTGAATGCTCTTCTCGCCATCTCACGCGCGGCCTTCTTAACGTCATCAGGTACTGCATCTTTCTCTTCGTCTGACAGCTGATGAACATCATGTCCTCCATCGAGTCTGTACGGACCCCCTTTACCGCCCAGTCCTGCCGTGTCACGACCGCCGGTCCCTCCTGCCCAGGTATTACCTCCAACGTGTGGACTATCAGACGGGTCGACCTACAATAAATATTGTCAGGGGAAAATTACTAGGGGAGTCCGTCTCTTAATATACGTGTTCCCATCACCTTCTTAGCTTGGCTATCTTTTAGCAACAAGTTGTGATTGGTTGATTCCATGCGCGCGTTCCGATTGGTCGGTTTACTGAAGACCGGGTAATTTTTTCATCGCCTCACGAGACTCACGGCGATGGTACGATTGTAAAATCAAGAGAATAAAGATAATTCCTGTCATTTAGAGGACGAAATCCCTTCCAAATTGAAACCCTACCCTACTTCTGATTACGCTAGGTAAAACTTGCTAACAAAGTTATCCACAACGCCGTGAAATCACGAATAACCGCGGGAAAAAATCAAAAGCCGAGAAAGAAAGCCGAGGTTTTTACAAGAGAAAAAATCGATCCACTCAAAAAAATTATCAAGCTCATCATGCAGATCCAACTCATCCAACTATTTACAAGATGCATGTGCTTTGTCCTGGCATAATAGGCCAATCCAAGGTTAATTCCGCCATCTTGTAGGGTGTGCAAACACGGCTAATTTCCAGTCAAAACATGATCACTTTGAGCTGTTATAACCACATTTTAAAAGCAAAAAATAGCCATATAATAAACGATTTATCAATTTAATTTATTAATAACTACATGTAGATGTAGCTGTGGTATAAAATGTTCAGTATCGACGAAGGAGATGTCCGCCATGTTTACTGCAAGTGACGTCATTTACCTCCAACCAATCATAGCCTGTTGCTAAAAATAGCCATGCTAACAATCTGATGGATCTAAGGGCATTAGGAAAGATGGACTCCCCTAGTAATTTCCCCCTGTTATCGGCGAATGAGGGAGGGACGGAAAGGCGTTACAAGGTTACATGTATACCACGGTAACAGATGTTAAAAGGAATTATTTGTGTTCATTTTTTCAGGTACCTCTTAAAATCGATTACATTTTACAGTGAGGCCAGAAGACGCTACATGTGCATATTTAAATTCAAGCAGAAATGGTTTCTGTATGACGGCAGAGAGAACAATGGAAGGCCCATTGTGTTCACAACGTTACTTTATGAAATACAACAAAGAAGTTTTGTATTTGAAGTGAACGTTATAGCGGCTCGTACATTTGGCCACACGACCTTTGCGCGCTAAAAATAACAACAACAAAATCAAAAACACAATACCTTGTCTTACATCTAAACAGGTAGGTTATCATAACTAAACGAGTATTAGCTGTCTTAGGACGCTAGGGCTTTAACAAGTCCATATCCACATTGTTAAATAAAATTCATTCAAATAAAGTGATTAATAATTCTAGATCTAGTAAAAACTGATTTAGCATTTCAGAAGGGCGTTGGTTTTTATCTACAGCCCCGCCACTTCGCAAAGGAACTTGGTTAAATTGGAGCAGAAATCTGGGGGGAATCCTTGTTCAAACGTCACATGCAAATACGAATTGGGTTTCCTGTGCCATTTTGCGGTTTTTCTAAAAGTACACGCGGGCTCACTTAGTTGATGCGCGCGGTAATAGCCTAAGCGCGCTCGCCGATATCACGACAGATTCTCGGTTTTCTATCGGTTTTTACGATCAAAGTTCGCCGAACACCTAAAGCCTTTGCATCATGTATTTGAATACGAGCGATATTTACAACACGCTTTATTCCTACTTGTCCACGAGATATAGATTTGTACGAAAGTACAAGACAAATACCGCCACAAAACGACGAAAATTAAATTTCCGTTCAAATTTCGGAAAGCGAAGTCCGCGCGCGCGAACTGAAATGACGCTCGTAAACGTGGATGACGTCACAAAGACATTTACGTAATTAACTCAGTTAGCAACTTGTAATGTACAATATGAACGCTTTTATTTCGTGGGTCTTTTTAAGAACCCTCTACAAGTAAAAAAAAACAAGAAAATGCCAGTTGTTGAAATATCTACGCTACTAACAATCATCTACACCATTATCGGTGTGTTCATTGGTGGCGGGACCATCGTTATCGTGAAGGTCTACTTCCCACAGTACGATATATTCAAGATCGACTATAAACCCGCGTACTATGGGAAAGGTAAGCATCGAAATATGATGGAGAACCCAGACAAGCTAACAACCGTGCAGTGGTGGCAGCGCGTTAAATGAGCTCTTTAATTGATTCATTTGTCTGTAATTGGTCGATAGCAACTAGCAGTTAAACTGGTAGAGACTATGTATAACAATCAAACTAGTGTGTAGAATGAAACTTTAACACCGTGGAAAAATGCGCACTGAGTTTGCTCTTTCAGATATGACGCGGCAAGTTTGTACATTCAATAAATAACAACTAACTTCACGGAAATGATTGTCCAATTGTTATTACTTTATGTAGGCAGCTTTATATTCAAATATTAACAAAACAATACCGACCTTTATTAAACACAACTTTTATTTTTGGTATAGGTTTAGAAGACAGATCTATTCGACCAATAGTACCACGGCCAATCGGTCTGATACTGCTACCTCAACACCATAGCAGAACCAAAAAGAGGCCACACAAGCCTACTTTACCTGACTACAAAAAGTCAGTGTTTTTCACCTTCAAGCTCAATAAGATAGTAACACCATCTACAACAAGAGGTAAGTGATAGTGTAATTAAAGGAATCAAACACGGCCCGAAGAATAACATTCTAGAGATTCTGTATGGTTATAATTCACTGAAGCATTTCCATGTAAGTTAAAGACATGGTATACGTTCGCGGTTGTCATGCGCTTCAGAAGTTCTGTACGCAACACAAAATACTAAACTATAGAAAACTATATATCATTGTAAAGCTTTAGATATGTAGAAGAAAACCATGAAATCATAAAAATCTGTAAAAGTTTGAATGCCATTGAGAAAGAAGGCCCGATTCCGAAAAATAGAGAATTTTCAAAAACCAATTACCAGCACTCCAGTTGAGGTCAAATCTGAATGCTGAATATCTTTTCCAAAAATATGTCGGGGATTTTCGATACTCTCAATACTACAAAAGTTATAATAAATAAAAATATATTTGTATGCGTGCATCTTACTTCATGGGTTTCCTGTGGAAAAGAGTGCGCGCGCATTATGTATTATGTTGGGCTCCCTGTGCGCGTCCCGCAGGACACGCCCGTACAATTACTGCATAATTTCTGCGGGCGCGTCTTACGGGACGCGCACAGGGAACCCAACATAATACGTATTGCGCGCGCTCTCTCTACCACAGGAAACCCATTAAAAAGACGCGCGTATACAAATATCTTCTAATTTATTAAGTAGCCTCAGAAGGAATGGTTGGGCTGCCTGTGAGCTTCTACATCCAAATAACATGTGGTTACACGATAGAGTCGTTTTCGTATGAGTGGGAAACCTACGGTACAATGACACTCAAATGGCTTCCTTTCTGAACCAATCATAAAGCGAGCTAATGCTTTCATCCAATCAAACTCATTCAATACGGCACGCCACGCTACCTTCGACACGATCCAAAATACAAGATCAAACATCACCAAAATGCCAAACCGGGCATCATCATACCTAGACTAATTCGCTCTCTTATTGACGCTCTCTTGACCGAACTTGCTTACGAAGATCCATCCCGAATACCATGGGAGAACTGGGACGAGTTGCATCACACTTTATGCGCCAGGCCAGTCACAATCACTATTTTAAGGTCTGACTTCGTCCAGCGTTAGTTTTATGCAACTCGCCCCTGAAGTGGCAACTCTGCCACGCCTGGATCTTTGACAAGGCTAAAGAAGCTGTCCCATTTAATGTCGTGACGACCGAAAATCGCTATAAAATTAAAGCGAAGAAATGAAGGCTACTGAAATGTGCAAACATTACACTTCTTTACTTTCATGGTTTTAAGTAGGGGCATGAACATTTTAGACACCCTGCATTTGTAAAGGGCATTGGTTCATTCATGGGATTGGGTTATTTTTTTCCTTTATCTTGATGATGATGATGATGATATGGATAACTGGTTGGATGGATGAATAGTTGATGGATCACTCTTTACATTTTCTTCCCAGATAAACATGTACCCTTCATTTACAACACCAAGGTCCCAGTCCAACCTACTGCAGTAGCCTTGTTCAAAGAACACCCTTCAAAATGTACCTTGGCTACCTGTCTATTGCCATCATTATTGCTCATTGTAATTGTCGTTGCAATTATTATCAAACTGTAAGTGTATTTAGGTATTCTACGTTGTATTCTCTCGATGGTTCGTTTATTGTGCTTATTGAATGATTTATGACAGTCATATAATTGTTTTCAAAGATTGAAACCAAACACACATCAAGACAAGGCGGCCGAACCACTTGTAACTCCTTCTGTAAATGAAGACACACCGTCGAGTCACTTGACGATCCACGTGTAACTCCTTCTGTAGACGAAGACACCATCGAGTCACTTGACGATCCACGTGCAACTCCTTCTGTAGACGAAGACACCATCCAGTCACTTGACGATCCACGTGAAACTCCTTCTGTAGACGAAGACACCATCGAGTCACTTGACGAACCACGTGTAACTCCTTCTGTAGACGACGACACCGTCGAGTCATTTGACGATCCACGTGTAACTCCTTCTGTAGACGAAGACACCATCGAGTCATTTGACGATCCACGTGCAACTCCTTCTGTAGACGAAGACACCATCCAGTCACTTGACGATCCACGTGAAACTCCTTCTGTAGACGAAGACACCATCGAGTCACTTGACGATCCACGTGTAACTCCTTCTGTAGACGAAGACACCATCGAGTCACTTGACGATCCACGTGTAACTCCTTCTGTAGACGAAGACACCATCGAGTCACTTGACGATCCACGTGTAACTCCTTCTGTAGACGAAGACACCGTCGAGTCACTTGACGATCCACGTGTAACTCCTTCTATAGACGAAGACACCATCGAGTCACTTGACGATCCACGTGTAACTCCTTCTGTACACGAAGACACCATCGAGTCACTTGATGATCCAAGTGTAACTCCTTGTGTAGACGAAGACACCGTCGAGTCACTTGACGAACCACGTGTAACTCCTTCAGTAGACGAAAACACCATCAAGTCACTTGACGATCAACGTGTAACTCCTTCTGTACACGAAGACACCATCGAGTCACTTGACGATCCACGTGTAACTCCTTGTGTAGACGAAGACACCGTCGAGTCACTTGACGATCCACGTGTAACTCCTTCTGTAGACGAAGACACCGTCGACTCACTTGACGATTCACGTGTAACTCCTTCTGTAGACGAAGACACCATCGAGTCACTTGACGATCCACGTGTAACTCCTTCTGTAGACGAAGGCACCGTCGAGTCACTTGACGAAGCACGTGTA
Organism: Actinostola sp. cb2023; assembly: GCA_033675265.1. Classification (NCBI taxonomy): domain Eukaryota; kingdom Metazoa; phylum Cnidaria; class Anthozoa; order Actiniaria; family Actinostolidae; genus Actinostola; species Actinostola sp. cb2023. The sequence goes on along the minus strand of JAUJYZ010000073.1, from coordinate 478,492 downwards.
AACTCCTTCTGTAGACGAAGACACCATCGAGTCACTTGACGAACCACGTGTAACTCCTTCTGTAGACGAAGACACCATCGAGTCACTTGACGATCCACGTGAAACTCCTGTAGACGAAGACACCATCGAGTCACTTGACGATCCACGTGTAACTCCTTCTGTAGACGAAGACACCATCGAGTCACTTGATGATCCAAGTGTAACTCCTTGTGTAGACGAAGACACCGTCGAGTCACTTGACGAACCACGTGTAACTCCTTCAGTAGACGAAAACACACCATCAAGTCACTTGACGATCAACGTGTAACTCCTTCTGTACACGAAGACACCATCGAGTCACTTGACGATCCACGTGTAACTCCTTGTGTAGACGAAGACACCGTCGAGTCACTTGACGATCCACGTGTAACTCCTTCTGTAGACGAAGACACCGTCGACTCACTTGACGATTCACGTGTAACTCCTTCTGTAGACGAAGACACCATCGAGTCACTTGACGATCCACGTGTAACTCCTTCTGTAGACGAAGGCACCGTCGAGTCACTTGACGAAGCACGTGTAACTCCTTCTGTAGACGAAGACACCATCGAGTCACTTGACGAACCACGTGTAACTCCTTCTGTAGACGAAGACACCATCGAGTCACTTGACGATCCACGTGAAACTCCTGTAGACGAAGACACCATCGAGTCACTTGACGATCCACGTGTAACTCCTTCTGTAGACGAAGACACCATCGACTCACTTGACGATCCACGTGCAACTCCTTCTGTAGACGAAGACACCATCCAGTCACTTGACGATCCACGTGAAACTCCTTCTGTAGACGAAGACACCATCGAGTCACTTGACGAACCACGTGTAACTCCTTCTGTAGACGACGACACCGTCGAGTCATTTGACGATCCACGTGTAACTCCTTCTGTAGACGAAGACACCATCGAGTCACTTGACGATCCACGTGCAACTCCTTCTGTAGACGAAGACACCATCCAGTCACTTGACGATCCACGTGAAACTCCTTCTGTAGACGAAGACACCATCGAGTCACTTGACGATCCACGTGTAACTCCTTCTGTACACGAAGACACCATCGAGTCACTTGATGATCCAAGTGTAACTCCTTGTGTAGACGAAGACACCGTCGAGTCACTTGACGAACCACGTGTAACTCCTTCAGTAGACGAAAACACCATCAAGTCACTTGACGATCAACGTGTAACTCCTTCTGTACACGAAGACACCATCGAGTCACTTGACGATCCACGTGTAACTCCTTGTGTAGACGAAGACACCGTCGAGTCACTTGACGATCCACGTGTAACTCCTTCTGTAGACGAAGACACCGTCGACTCACTTGACGATACACGTGTAACTCCTTCTGTAGACGAAGACACCATCGAGTCACTTGACGATCCACGTGTAACTCCTTGTGTAGACGAAGACACCGTCGAGTCACTTGACGATCCACGTGTAACTCCTTCTGTAGACGAAGACACCGTCGACTCACTTGACGATCCACGTGTAACTCCTTCTGTAGACGAAGACACCATCGAGTCACTTGACGATCCACGTGTAACTCCTTCTGTAGACGAAGACACCATCGAGTCACTTGACGAACCACGTAGAACTCCTTCTGTAGACGAAGACACCATCGAGTCACTTGACGAGCCACGTGTAACTCCTTCTGTAGACGAAGACACCATCGAGTCACTTGACGATCCACGTGTAACTCCTTCTGTAGACGAAGACACCGTCGAGTCACTTGACGATCCACGTGTAACTCCTTCTGTAGACGAAGACACCGTCGAGTCACTTGACGATCCACGTGTAACTCCTTCTGTAGACGAAGACACCATCGAGTCACTTGACGATCAACGTGTAACTCCTTCTGTAGACGAAGACACCACCATCGAGTCACTTGACGATCAACGTGTAACTCCTTCTGTAGACGAAGACACCATCGAGTCACTTGACGATCCACGTGTAACTCCTTCTGTAGACGAAGACACCGTCGAGTCACTTGACGAACCACGTGTAACTCCTTCCGTAGACGAAGACACCGTCGAGTCACTTGACGAACCACGTGTAACTCCCGCTGTAGACGAAGACACCGTCGAGTCACTTGACGATCCACGTGTAACTCCTTCTGTAGACGAAGACACCGTCGAGTCACTTGACGAACCACGTGTAACTCCTTCCGTAGACGAAGACACCGTCGAGTCACTTGACGAACCACGTGTAACTCCCGCTGTAGACGAAGACACCGTCGAGTCACTTGACGATCCACGTGTAACTCCTTCTGTAGACGAAGACACCGTCGAGTCACTTGACGATCCACGTGTAACTCCTTCTGTAGACGAAGACACCGTCGAGTCACTTGACGAACCACGTGTAACTCCTTCTGTAGACGAAGACACCGTCGAGTCACTTGACGATCCACCTGTAACTCCTTCTGTAGACGAAGACACCGTCGAGTCACTTGACGATCCATGTGTAACTCCTGTGGACGAAGACAGTGTCGACTCACCTAGGCCTGTAACTGCATCGGTCGACACGAGGAAGATCAATGGAGTAAAGAACAATCGAAAGAGAGGCAGACGGAGGAAACGAAAGAGATCCACTATGCCTAGCGATGAAATTGCGTCTTCACAAAAAGACTCTAATAAAGACTGTAGATCACATATTGTACAGAATGTTAGAAATACAGAGTGTGTAGAGTGTGTAGCCTCGCAGTCTACAATATCACGTGAGAACATGCAGCTGACAGTGCCCCGTCAAGACAAGCCTGCAAATATAGTAAGAGTTGATGACGAGTTAAAAAACACCAAAAACAAATTCATCATAGAAAAAAACATTAAAGCACCAATCATCTAACAGTTCAACAACGGATAATGCCAGAGGTGCTATTGCTGATAGGTCTATACAACCGAAGATATCTCAGCAGACCAAAGCCAAGTCTTCATCGCCTAACGTAAAACCTTTGTCGAAACATCCGCAAACGTCTTCTGTTGGCAATCAGCATTCAAGGAATAGCGCGACGTATCATGGTGGGAATGCCAGCGGTTGTAGAACTGGGCCAATGTTTCCACCAATCATTTCCAAGCAGCCGTCAATACTTGCAGAGCAATGTACTCCAAAGAAATCAATCGTTATCAACCCTTGCACTTATAAGCCTGCAAATAATTGCAGTGTGGTCAAGCCACCTAACTCGTCATTTATAAGACAACCACCCAATGACGTACTGGCTTTACATCAGTTCCCTACATGGGGAGGTAGTGCAAACCTTCCTAAATACGGATCAATTGCCTTTACAAATACGTGTCCTGTGGACGGGTGGATAGTCATTTTTCACACTCTATATCAGGAAAATGATCATATAAGAAGACGACTGAGCCAACCAGACTGCAAGGCTTTGATGGGGTTGGAACTTCTTTATCAACAAGGAGACTTCAATCGCATCAAAGTCAACCTTCTAGAATGGAATGCCCTTAAAGTAGAGAATAAAAGAGTTAACTTCTGGGGCAATGAGTTCAACCTATTTATAAGACATCTCAAAGTACTCTTCAAAAGCAACCAACTATCAGAGTGTTCGTCCAACCAATGTCCTCAACGTCATCGCTACATAGAGAGTAGCGACAGTGTCTCGTGGATGGACCCAAAAGTCTCTTTAGAGGAAAACTTAGCTTCCTGGATACAAGAGAAGACGCAGTCCAGCTGCACTGAAGTAGTCAGAAAAGACAGCAGGTAACTGAAAGTACCTTGCGCACATCTCGAATATTTACATGATTGACATGAACACCCATATACATCATACAAGATGCTCGTACTGTGCTTTATGTATTTGAATTATAACTTCCAAATTGTATTGTTACAGTAAAGGCAAGTCGTACTGTGATGGGACGCGTTATCTGCATCAACGATATTTTGATGGACGATGTACAGTTCCCGCCATCATTCCAGTGGACGTCGAACTCATGACAGCCTTTGGACACACCATCAGTCCAAACAACGTCCCGAAGACGATAACTGTCTTAGGAAAAATGTGAGTCAACAAAGATCAGTTTTATCGACATACAAGTAGTAGTCTATGGGGTTTTACTTGTTCGCAAAGACGTCAATTAATAGTTATCGGCGAATGAGGGAGGGACGGAAAGGCGTTACAAGGTTACATGTATACCACGGTAACAGATGTTAAAAGGAACTATTTTTGTTCCTTTTTTTCAGGTACCTCTTAAAAGCGATTACATTTCACAGTGAGGCCAGAAGACACTACATGTGCATATTTAAATTCAAGCAGAAATGGTTTCTATATGACGGCAGAGAGAACAATGGAAGGCCCATTGTGTTCACCGGTCACCAAATTCCTATGACATATAATATGACTACATTACTTTATGTAAAACAGTAAAGAAGTTTTGTATTTGAAGTGTGATGGTTGTTGATCGTTATCTCGGGTTCTCGTGAAGGGGCTTCGTGTCCTATCAATCCACAATACTGAAAAGGATAGAAACTCGTACATTTGACCACAAGGACTTTGCGCGCTAAAAATATTAACAACAACAACAACAACAACAACAACAAAAATAATTATTATTACAAAAACACAATACCTTCTCGTACATCGCAACGGAGTTTTCCCGACCCTCAGAAAAACAATTCTCTTCGAGATTCCTTCCAATCGCCTGTATCAACCCCGCGCTAGCTAACAACGCTGACGAATCGAAGTTTCAGCTGAATCGAGTTGCAGCAGAAACCTGGGAAAATCCAGGTCCAAACGTTACATGCAAAAGTTTCGAAGCCTGTCACGCATCGGTATATATTTAATCGCTCGATATTAATACGTAGAAAACATATTCAATGCATAGACCTTCGCGTGGCTCGGATGACCACGTAAAATGGCGGTCCCGTCTCTCCACACTTCATTACATTGCACCAGAGGGACGTAGGGTGCGTTCGATTGACCTTATTCCGGAATAGGAATAATTCCAGATTCTGGGACAGACGGATGACGTCATTATTCCGGAATATTCCAAACATTCTGCTATGATGAGCAGAATGTTTGGAATATACAGCTATTTCAAAAAAGGTTGGTGAAGGCTTTGTTGCATGTTGCATACCAAGCCCGAAATGCACTATGGGCGATGTGAATGGAGTCAGCGAAAGGTCACAACAATATGGACTCTGGGAATTTTCCCAAACTTTATCTTCGCAATATGAAGCCGGCATATTTTCTTCTGTATGTGCATGCTGACATTGTTTACATATGATCCACAATACATTTCGGGCTTGGTATGCAACATGCAAGATGCAACAAAACTGGCACCAACCTTTTTTGAAATAGCTGTATCCCGCTTATTCCGGAATCCGAACAGACTCAATTGAACGGACATTCCGTATCATTCCAAGTATTCCTATTCCGGAATAAGGTCAATCGAACGCACCCTAAGAGTCACGTGTCACCCTCTTTAAATAAAGTCATTTATTGATTGATTGATTGATTGATTGATTGATTGATTGATTGATTGATTGATTGATTGATTTATAGCGTGTATAGATAAAAGTATTTTGTATGACCACGGCACACGGCACGGATTGATTCACCGTAAGTTATTTTTACAGTCATACGAAAACTGTTCTATTCCCACAGTCACGATGGAGAGTTGAAACACTTTTCATTACTAAGTAAATAGACGAGAAAGTAGCAAAGGTCTTCTAGTAAAAACTGCTAGACCATTATGTTTAAAAACTATACAGTCAATCCAAAAAAGGTTGTCCAGAATATATACACATATAACTATCACGTGACCGTATATACGGAATACATTAACTCCAGGTTCCCTTATTAGTAATCAGCTTTTGGCTACATTATTCAGTATACAATCAACACTTTAAGACCTTTTTAACCTTTTTAATGTGCTCTGTATATGCGGTCACGTGATAGTTATATGTGTATATATTCTGGACAACCTTTTTTGGATTGACTGTAATTGTAATATAAAAATATATATAAATAAAAAAGGGCGTTGGTTTCTAACTACAGCCCCGCCACTCTTCGACATTAATCTGTGAAGAAAGAACCCCCACCCCACCCTCGAAAACGACGAGCCTTTTCCCTGGAGGTCATAGGTATGCTAAAGAATCGCTAAGTTTTCCCCGTTACAGGCCTCAACAGGAGCAAGCACTTCACGACCCGTCCACACGTACGAAATCCCGTTTGGAAACGCATCGCCGGAATGTTGTCCATTCACACCACAGGCAGCCCAAGCAGGGCATTTGTGGAGTGTACGAACGTACAGCTGAATGTATGGGGCGAAAATATCGTAAAATTGGTTTGTAATAAACTTGACTAACCTTTGTCTGTAGTTGTTTTTGATATTATGTAGATCCTTTCTAGCTGGTTTTTAGCCGTTGTTTTAGATTTTTCTCCCCACCTAGTAGTATTCTTACTACTAGGTGGGGAGAAAAATCTAAAACAACCCTTAAAACGGCTAAAAACCAGCTAGAAAGGATCTACATAATATCAAAAACAACTACAGACAAAGGTTAGTCAAGTTTATTACAAACCAATTTTACGATATTTTCGCCCCATACATTCAGCTGTACGTTCGTACACTCCACAAATGCCCTGCTTGGGCTGCCTGTGTTCACACGAGCGTTTACGAATCGTTTTCCATGGTTTAGGTGTAGACGGAAGGATAAAACAGAGCTTTTATCAATACTTTCGCATTGGTAAAGAAATACGCAAAAACTGTGTGAACACCGAACCCATGGTGCCTTGCGGGCATAAAGTATTTTCGTACGAAAAAAAATAAAATAGAACAGTCTATATTCTATAGTTTTAGTAGTTGCACGTAAACACAATATCAAAACATTGGCGCAAGGCATCATGGGTACGAACACAGGGCGTGTTTTATCAGTAGATCAAGTGTGTACCTTGCCGTGTTTAGGAGCGGTCGCGTCTAATCCACTCTCGCGAGAATAATTCACCTAAAACATAATAAATCATTCAAACTATAATTAAACAAGTCCAATAGAATGATGGTATTCCCCACTAGGGGTAGAGTAAGGTCGAACACTAACCTGAAGTCGAGTCTGAGAGTCCTGACCAATCAACTTCTTCCACTGCGTAAGGGAATTTTCAAGATTTTTGAACCCAGTCTCCCACAGTCGTACTTGACCGGCGGCGTCAATGGTTACCAGACCGTCATCAGATGTTGGTGCCATGGCAACCGGTACTTGTGACCAGCGTGCATACAAAGAGGACACGCGTCGCCCTGGGAATGGAAGGTAACGAACACTGTGTCTCCCGACATCCACCACTTCTAAATAACCCATATTTGGCGATGCCATTGGTTCGGTAGTTCGGGTTTTCTCTGGTACAACTGTTTCTGGTACTAAGCGAATAATTTGGCCGGCGTCTGGCAGACAAACAGGACGAACCAATTCGAACTGCGCTTCATCACGTCCGTAGGTCTTCTTTGGTTGACTTTCTACTCGAAGAACGGGAGGGAAATATTCAGAAATAAATGGCGACTGTAGATTTTAACCACAATCCTTTGCGAACCTAAATCTGTAATGAAGCTGGTAACAGCAGTTCCTACAAATTATGCTCTCAAAACTCTCTGTTTCGATGTTTTTAAAAGGTGCACAGTTTTGGGCGCGCAAAGGATTGTGGTAAAATGTACAAGGCGCCATCTTGTTTGAACTTGATGAAATAACTCGTTCCCAGTACTAAAGCAGGTTTCATCGGGTTTTGCTAACAATAGCTCCATATATGGACTACTGTCTCCAAATATGGATTAACGAAAAAGGTCCCCGGACGCTCATGCTCGAGAATCCAGCGGTGTTCTTCGGCGCGGGTCACAGCTGGACTTTCGAGCATGCCGGGCCAGGCTCTGGGTTCTCACACTTTTCTCTGAGAGGTGAAGGGCCTGGGTACTAGGTCGAACTCCATTTTCGCGTTGTTTAGAGATGACCGCTGTCCCTGACAAAAGACGCATTTGTATAGGGTTAGCCTCGATTCAGAAAACAGTCCGTGCAATTCAAAAATGTTTAATTTACACTGATTCGAGGCTAACCCTGTACAAATGCGTCTGTTGTCAATAAGTACAGCGGTTTTACAGCGGGATCTGTGAACGCGAAAAGGGACTATTAAGGGTTCGGAACACCAATGTGATATGAAGGTACTTACGTTCTGGATCTACTGGTTTCTCTCTTGGAAAAGAGAGCAATGTAACCGGGGATCTGGTGACTAGCTGGTCTGGCTGCGACAACGCTATAGTAGCATAGCTATCTTTATCCGTCAGTAATCGATTATTTCTCGACCTCTTGTCGTCTCCCAATGCTGAACATAAAACATCTGGGGGGCAGTCTACGAGTAGATATCGATTGCCAAGTAGTCTCCGGATTGTCATCGAACGTGTCGCTGATGACCGGGTACAGCACGCAAGGGACTGGGGCCTCGGGGTAGGGTTTCCCGAGAAAATACTTCCTGTCTGTACCAGTCTCCCCAAAAAGCCAGAGGTCACGTGAGAAAAGGTGAAACTGACCAATCACAAAAGGGAACGTCATGTGCTGAGTGACCTCCCCTTCGACGTCAACAACGTCGATTGCGTTGCTATGTTCTTGGTGAATCACAACCCAGTTTTCATGGGCGAAATCTGAATACATTTGAAATTTACTCTGTTCTTTGACAGAAAAATGGCGGGTTAATTTTCGTTTTGTGTTTTCAACGAGGGAGCCATTAAGGCCCAGAAACTTCACACAACTATTTCTGGGGTCAACTAGCAGTAGTGTGGCCGAGTCTTGGTCGAACAGCAAGACCTGTCCACTCAGTTGTTGGCCAAGAGCGGCCATTTGTAATTGTGGTAGAATGGCTAAGTATGTGTTGGGAAAGAGTTCGAAGAGATCGGTTATCACGGCCGCGTGTTGAGTTGTTTGTGATGACAGCAGTGTGACGGGGTTGAGGGCCAATGCGTGAATCCACTCACCACCAACATCGCCTGAAGCAAACAATAGTTCTTGTACATAAATTACGGTATAAAAACAATAGTTCTTGTACATAAATTACGCTATACAAACAATAGTTCTTGTACATAAATTACGCTATACAAACAATAGTTCTTGGACATAAATTACGGTATACAAACAATAGTTCTTGTACATAAATTACGCTATACAAACAATAGTTCTTGGACATAAATTACGGTATACAAACAATAGTTCTTGTACATAAATTACGGTATACAAACAATAGTTCTTGTACAGAAATTACGCTATACAAACAATAGTTCTTGGACATAAATTACGGTATACAAACAATAGTTCTTGTACATAAATTACGGTATACAAACAATAGTTCTTGTACAGAAATTACGCTATACAAACAATAGTTCTTGTACATAAATTACGCTATACAAACAATAGTTCTTGTACAGAAATTACGCTATACAAACAATAGTTCTTGTACATAAATTACGCTATACAAACAATAGTTCTTGTACAGAAATTACGCTATACAAACAATAGTTCTTGTACAGAAATTACGCTATACAAACAATAGTTCTTGGACATAAATTACGCTATACAAACAATAGTTATTGTACAGAAATTACGCTATACAAACAATAGTTCTTGTACATAAATTACGCTATACAAACAATAGTTCTTGTACAGAAATTACGCTATACAAACAATAGTTCTTGTACAGAAATTACGCTATACAAACAATAGTTCTTGTACAGAAATTACGGTATACAAACAATAGTTCTTGTACAGAAATTACGCTATACAAACAATAGTTCTTGTACATAAATTACGGTATACAAACAATAGTTCTTGTACAGAAATTACGCTATACAAACAATAGTTCTTGTACATAAATTACGCTATACAAACAATAGTTCTTGTACATAAATTACGCTATACAAACAATAGTTCTTGTACATAAATTACGCTATACAAACAATAGTTCTTGTACATAAATTACGGTATACAAACAATAGTTCTTGGACATAAATTACGCTATACAAACAATAGTTCTTGTACAGAAATTACGCTATACAAACAATAGTTCTTGTACATAAATTACGGTATACAAACAGTAGTTCTTGTACAGAAATTACGCTATACAAACAATAGTTCTTGGACATAAATTACGGTATACAAACAATAGTTCTTGTACAGAAATTACGCTATACAAACAATAGTTCTTGGACATAAATTACGCTATACAAACAATAGTTCTTGTACAGAAATTACGCTATACAAACAATAGTTCTTGTACATAAATTACGCTATACAAACAATAGTTCTTGTACAGAAATTACGCTATACAAACAATAGTTCTTGTACATAAATTACGGTATACAAACAATAGTTCTTGTACAGAAATTACGCTATACAAACAATAGTTCTTGGACATAAATTACGCTATACAAACAATAGTTCTTGTACATAAATTACGGTATACAAACAATAGTTCTTGTACAGAAATTACGCTATACAAACAATAGTTCTTGTACATAAATTACGGTATACAAACAATAGTTCTTGTACAGAAATTACGCTATACAAACAATAGTTCTTGTACAGAAATTACGCTATACAAACAATAGTTCTTGTACAGAAATTACGCTATACAAACAATAGTTCTTGTACATAAATTACGCTATACAAACAATAGTTCTTGTACATAAATTACGGTATACAAACAATAGTTCTTGTACATAAATTACGCTATACAAACAATAGTTCTTGTACAGAAATTACGCTATACAAACAATAGTTCTTGTACAGAAATTATGCCGAAGGTCATTTCTAGCCTGCGTAGCCCGGCGCTGGGAATAAAAAGGAGGGGAGGAGAGGGGGAGGGGAAAGGGGACTGGGGAGGAGGGGGAAAGAGGATAGGTCATTTCTTTCTCAAGAATTTAGCGCTTAAAAGTGCAGTGATCGACTCAGTTTACCGTGATTCATTGCGCGTGCAAAAAGTGCCCGTGCACACCCCCCACTGTCAACAAAAGTCCTACAAACAAACCTTGTCCAACAGCAACAGAGGTGACGAAACTGCTCTCGTGAAGAGGAAGGTCCCAGTGGCTCAGCTGTTCGGTAAAAACACGGGAGCGATCTACTACTTTATCGAGTTCTTTGGTGGTGGTCGTGAGAAGACTGGGACCCTAGAATACGAAATTTCACAAATGACCCTTTTTTCGAATTTAGTTTGGCGGGAAAATGTTAAAATACGACGCACGTCGCCAGTTTCCCGCCAAATTGAACCGTCGTATTTTCAAAATTTGTTCATTAGATTTACATTGATTTTCATTGGCTCTTACATTTTTGATTGACAGCAGCGAAAACCCAGGCTCCCAGAAACCATTCAAATGTCCGAGTATCGGAAATCAGTGATGAGCGAGACCAACAGGTCGATTATAAAATGGTGTTATAAAGATCAAGCATGTTTTGAATCAACATGGAACCATGTACGACGAGAAATTCATGGTAGTTGGACGACAAACAGAATAACAAAACGCTTTATTCGCTATCTTTCACCTTGACTTTTAGTTTACGTTCTTCGACTGGGCAGTTGATTACGTCACCCGTACCAGGCTCCCCTTCTGCTATCTGCCAGCTCGCCAAGAAAACTGGGGCCGACAAAGGAATCCTAGGAATAAACACACAAACGAATTGGAAGGAAATTCCTATACATGGGCAAGCACTATGGTGAGTTGTTTTATCGCAGAAAAACACTGACAACAAGTCATAAATGAATGCTTTATTACCAACTTTCATTTTACAAAATTATTATAAGTTACGCTTTGTGATTTGCAAAGAATAGAATGAATTGCGTTATTATGGACACCCCGTTATTACGAAAACCCCGTTATTATGAAAACCCCGTTATTACGAAAACCCCATTATTACGGACACCCCGACCGTCATTACGAACGTCAAAGTATTTTTTTAATTATGCCCAGTAAAGGTGCGACCTTCAGGGGTGGCCTGGGGAGGATGTAAAATCCACGTGACCTCGTTGCTTGAATATTCAAACAGTGAATGGCGGCGCTCACATCACTTCTCCCCTTATTAGGGTATATCATTGTAACTTATTGATTGCCACCCCATGGTTTTACTGACACAGGTGAAAAACGAACTGCGCATGCGTCAAAAAATAATAAACAATAACAGTAGTGCCCAGAACCCACGTTCCTCTTGGTCACCACCGAGAAATGATGCTGACCAAGAGCAATCTCGTTCCCAGAGTCGCCCGCGGCTTGCGGTTGGACGAGATTGCATTAACACTGTCAAGGCTTCCCAGAGCGGGTGGTTGAACAATATATTTATATTTACTAGAGATAAAAAATAACGAAACTACGAAAGCGTGAAAAGCTGAGCACTAAGTTACCATTAATAACAATAAGTTTGGTGACTTTAGAGTGATTCCAATAAACCTGGGCATTACTAACTACACCAATACACACTATTAGACACTCGGCTCTTTTGTTTTCTTTTGTTTCTTTGCATCTAATAAACACTGACAGCTTATTAGTAGTGCCCAGGTTTATCACAGGGAGCCCAAGCTCATTATCTGTGAAGACCGTTTTATTTGCATATTTACAGTAAATGTATGTGGCTTTAAATCATCCCTCCGTATTTCAAGATTTTTCGTAAATAATAAAACTTTTTTTCACTAATGTGTTGTTCTTACTCCTTTCGATGTTGTGACGGCGTTTCAGTGTAAGAACAACACATTAGTGAAAAAAGTTTTATTATTTACGAAAAATCTTGAAATACGGAGGGATGATTTAAAGCCACATACATTTACTGTAAATATGCAAATAAAACGGTCTTCACAGATAATGAGCTTGGGCTCCCTGTGGGTTTATTGGAATCACTCTAGTTTTGGCGGCAAAATGTAAATATTTTGTTTTGGAAATACGACGCGCGTTGCCATTTTCCCGCCATTTTCCTGCGCTTTTCGAGCATGCGCAGTACGTTTTCCAACCGTGTCTACGAAACCATATATGGAAAGGGAAAGTGTAAAAATCCTATTTTCGAGGTAATATTCTATGTACAGGTTGGACTGCATGATTCACGGTTGCTTACTCTGTCACCAAGTTGATATTCCTCGTCGATGTGCCCACAGGAATACCATATTTATGCATGACCTCGAGTACTACATCTTTTACTTCGGGATGATACGAATCAAAGTCGAACACGTTACGAACCACACTCGCCACACCTTCGTCAGGGAAAGCCTGTCATTGGTTAAGAACTTGTTAGTATTTTATCAGAACTAAAATACTCCAGTTTCGAGTTGTTGTTTGGACACCGCTGTACGCCTTGACAAAAGGCGCATTTGCTCAAACTTAGCCTCAATTCAGTGTAAATTATGCACACATACTGACGAGAACGCGAAAAAGTGTTGACATTCAACAATAGAAACCATTTTTAATTGCACAGGTTATTCTCTGGATTGAGGCTAAGCCTGAGCAAACGCGTCTTTTGTCAAGGACTCGAGGACTCGAAACTGGAGTATCAAGGTACCACTTTAATTTCTAAACTTTCTCATCCCCACCCCCTGTGTTTTTTTACCACCCCCACCTACTACCCCATGGGTTAGTTGTATCATCCATACCTGTAAATGTTTCACAATGTTGACGACCTCCCGTGTGGAGTATGGGTACGAGATAAGTCCCTGGTCAGCCCTGGATCTCAGCTCACCAAATGCATTGACTAACTTTATAAGAACGTCTTCTGGTACTGATGGGCCGTATTGACGTAGCATTGCCTTGGAAGTACAAACAATGTGAGTTTATAGTAACTGGAGTACTAGTATGCTGTGCAACCTCTGTAAAGCGACCACCCTTGTTGTCACGAAAGATGGTCGCTTACGGGTGATGGTCGCTTACAGGAGGCAATAATTACAGTTGTTTGACTGAAAAATCACCGGAAACGGCAATGTAACAAGTGGTCGCTTAAGTGTGGTGGTCGCTAAAGTGGGGTGGTCGCTAAAGTGGGGTGGTCGCTTAAGAGGGGTGATCGCTTAAGTGAGGTGGTCGCTTAAGAGGGGTGGTACAGCTCTTGCAGGAGGTTGTCCATAAAAGATGCAGTGATATGGTGATTGAATAAGAGAGGCGACTACTTACCATCTCAGACTTGAAGTCAGGATTGTCCACAGCATGGCAGCTAAAGATATCACCTACAACACGATAGACTGTCAAAGGATTGCAAGTACAGGCACAGGCAGCCCAACCATTTATTCCGAGGCTAATTAGTAACACGCGGATGGCCCTGGGGACGAGGTTGGCTAATTATAATTAATAATTAATAAAAAATGTATTTGTATGCGCGCGTCTTTTTTGATGGGTTTCCTGTGGTAGAGTGCGAGGAAACGCTCTCCCACAGGAATTTGGAATGATTTGCCACTGATTTCAACAGCATAAAATTAATGATCATAAAATGTGTTTACTGTATCTTATTTTATTTATTTATAATTATTTTATTTTATTTATTTATTTTTATGTGTCTTACCAAGAGCTGCAAAGAAGTCGTTGCCCAGGAAAGGAAAGCCAGGTCTGTTCGCTAATGCAATCATGCGAAAGTCAGGGTGGGCTTGGATAACACTGTCAGGTAATGATGAGCTGTCATCTCCTGACGTTACTATGGTGACAATAAAATAAACACAATGACAAAGGGTAATGATGAGCTGTCATCTCCTGACGTTACCATGGTGACAATAAAATAAACACAATGACAAAGGGTAATGATGAGCTGTCGTCTCCTGACGTTACTATGGTGACAATAAAATAAACACAATGACAAAGGGTAATGATGAGCTGTCATCTCCTGACGTTACCATGGTGACAATAAAATAAACCAGGAGCCCATAAGTAGGAGCCTCCATCTACCGTACTGGGTTTGTGAGACGACCTGTGACCGGATCAGGCTATTTTTAGAACACCTTTTCCCGCGAACTAATTATCAATCAATAGGAATCTCCCATGGGAATTAAACAGAGCCAATCAGCATTAATGAGGTAGATGATTTGTGTTTATTTGTGATATATGAACAAAGTGGCGGACGAAGAAATTGGCGAAATTGAAGAAACTGAAAGTGAAGAGAGCGATAGTGATAGTTACAGTGACTCTTTTGCAGAGTTTAGTAATTCATCGGAAAGTGACCAAGAGTCTTCAAGTTCGTGTTCTGTTTCTCAAGGAACTAAAAAAACATCAAATAGTAAACCTACCAAGCCAAAAGCTAGAAACTCCGTAACAAAGCCGAAATCAAAATTCCCTGGTGTTAAAATTTCGCGGCAAAACTGGTGTTCTAAAAATAGCCTGATCCGGTCACAGGTCGTCTCACGAATACATCCCAGATGGAGGCTCCTACTTATGGGCTCCTGAATAAACACAATGACAAAGGGTAATGATGAGCTGTCATCTCCTGACGTTACTATGGTGACAAAATAAACACAATGACAAAGGGTAATGATGAGCTGTCATCTCCTGACGTTACTATGGTGACAATAAAATAAATACAATGACAAAGGGTAATGATGAGCTGTCATCTCCTGACGTTACTATGGTGACAAAATAAACACAATGACAAAGGGTAATGATGAGCTGTCATCTCCTGACGTTACTATGGTGACAATAAAATAAACACAATGACAAAGGGTAATGATGAGCTGTCATCTCCTGACGTTACCATGGTGACAATAAAATAAATACAACAGTAGTATGATACCCATCGGTCAGTTGGATCTCCAAGCAAACATGACAAACCTCAGCAGCATTTGAACAGAATTACATGATATTCCAAAAGTAGAATGGTCTGTTGGAGGTGGAAGGACTAGCACCAGAAGAACACTGATTTGTACCTTTAAGAATTCTTCTTCCATCACCAAGTACCATTTCTCCACTCTCCACCAGTGTTTTTAAGATACAAGTCACGTGGGTAGGGGCCTTGTCAGCTTCATCTACTACAAGCACGTGACCAAACTTGACAGCACGAACCTGTGGGAGGGAGGGGAGGGTGATAATTGTACTGAGAATATTTCTACATTTATATGAACAGCATAAACCTGTGGGGAGGGGAGGGTGATAGTATGCTAAGGATCTTTCTACATTTAAATGAACAGCATACATGTAAGCGAGGAAGGGAGGGGAGGGTGATAACTACATGTATGTTAATAATCTTTCTACTAAAAGTACTGGACTGTGACTTACTAATGGTGAATCTTCATAGACAATGACACCATCTTGAACAGTTGGCTGTAGAGTAAGAGACTGAACTGTTGTATCCCTGAAAATATAACATTCCTAGATTCAATAAGTGTGTGTGTGGGGGGGGGGGGGGGGGGGGGGGGGGGGGAATTAGTGACAATAAAAAGGTCACAGTAGTAGCTTTACAGCATTATGTACAAATACAATCTGGTGGGATACCTGTGTAACTGTATGTATTCTCGTGGCCTGTTCAGAAGGTGCAGAAATCTGTCCACTATTTTGTTTTTTCCAACTCCCTGACATAACAACAGTAAATTATTATTATTATATTAATACATGAAAAAGTGGTTTGATGATGTCATGGTTGAATGATAGATGCTAGTTTAGTCTAAACAGTACCTGATTCCCAACAAGCAATAGGTGTTCACCAAGTGCAAAGTCCTTCAGCATATCCTCCATGATACTGAGATGCTATAGAAAATGACAATAGTTTACTAACAGTAAATACTGTATGAATGATGATAATGATGACAGTCACAACGATAATGACAATCATGATGATGATGACAGTAAAATTGTAGGTGGTGGTGATGATAGTGATGGTGGAATATAACACAGATTGCTGTTTTTATGTGGTTATTATCGATGATGCTGATGACAATGATGACAATGGTACTGATGATGATTGACACATCATCCATTATTACCTGTGGAATGTCATAGAACACAACATCAGGAACTTTAGTCTGATTTTCTGGGTTGTGCACTGTTAAAATTGTTTGGCCAATTCTCAGGCTTCCATCTTTCACCTCACCTAAAGCGTAAGACAAAGTTTACCCAGGTCGCTGATTTGAACATTTACAGAATACAAGGCTAAATATAATTTAGGCAAGGTTTAAATCAAGACAATGCTGGCCAGAGGTCTAGCATTGGGTACCCGAAGCGTGGGGGACCCTACACATTTACAGGGTCTTACAATACATGTGCTATCCGTCTGCTCACCCCTTGTACATTTAATAAGTTGGTAAAATCCGAAGACATCACACCAACTATACATGTATAAATTATCATTCACATTATTTTCTCTGTGATTTTCATTGGTCGAGAGACGATTACGTCACTGCAGATAATTTCCTACGAATAAGTGTTTTCGTTCTCCTCGACAATGGCAGCTCGATTTTTTTCCAGAGTTGTTGCTTTAGGTGAGAGAAAATAACATGAATGATAAAACAATTATTGAACTCGGTCTTTGCAAAATATCGAGATTTTGTCAGTGTCTCACAGATAATTATTTGCCTCTGCCTTCGGCAAATAATAATTATTCTGCTTGCCATTGACAAATCACAATATTTTTCTCAACCTCGTCCAATAATTAATCTGTAAAATATTTGTAAACTCACATATGATTGGAGTTTCCATGGTTACATCAGCATCATCTTTGCTGTTATCATGTATCTTTGCATCAATCAATTCCTTTGTAAGACCAGCCGAGGCAAGTTTTGGAAGAAATCTGAAGAGAAGCAACAGATAATACTTACCGGTAGTTAGCTTAGTTAGTACTTTATAGTTCAATAATGGCTTTAAAGGGTAAGCTAGTCTATGTAATAGGCGAGTGTAGTGTTTCCAAACACTGTTATTACCATGCCAATTTGCCAACCATTTTCACAACAGGTTTTGTTGCCCTGCTTTATTAACTGGTGGATTAAGGCCCCGTCCACACTAATGCGTATTCGTATCGTTTTTGTATTGTTCTCCGTCCTCAAGGGAATAGAAAACAATGGAAAATGCTGCGAAAACAGAGTAGTGTGGCCGGGGCCTAAATGTAATCCACAAGTCAAAGGGATGACATTGGAAAAGTTGTGCAATCTCCACTCACTCACTCAGCTTGCTGTAAACTTTCATTATGTTGCCGCTGAAGAATATCACAGGCTCACAACTTTGGGGGATGGGGTGGTGATCCACGAGATGGCTAATGGATGCTTTTGATTTAAAAAATAACTGAGCCAGTTTCCTGCTTGGCATTTTACATGACAATGGATTACATCACATTAGGGGAGTCGAATGCAAGACGTTGCGAGACTCCAAGACAAGGCACATTTTTGCGAGCCCGAGATGCTTTTTCACCGATTTCCTTTGTTTTCAAAATTCGAGACTCTGAGATGGCTTTTTGTGAAAAAACGGGAATTCGAGACCCACGAAATTTGACCAATATTTTGCGAGACTCTGACTTTTTGCGGGGACCATTCAACACCCCTTCACATTACGCTCACCATTACTTTACTCAATAATATTGTTGATAATAATTAATAGTGGCTTACTGCGATAGACAGGCTTTATTTATTGAATGTTCTAGTTCTTCTGTAGGGTGATGTGACAGCCGGTTGGCAATGCGCAGAAGTTGTCGTGTGGTCAGTGATGAAGACACTGAAGAAACCTGGAAATGGGAAAATAGCCAATCAACCTGCCTTCACATTAACACTGGGAAAAATAGTTACAAGGGAAACATTAATGAAATAGTTAGAGAGAGAAATTGTGTGCCTTGGTGAGAATTGAACCCACAGCTTCAGAATGCTACTCGGATGTAATAATAATAATAATAATAATATTTAATCTTTAAGGAGGAAGCGCCCATCACATAACGTGGTTTTCAGGGAGGTCCTCACATAATATACAATAGAATGAAAATAAAATAATTATAAAATACAATGTAAAAATGGATTAATATAAAACAATAATCAATCATATATATAAAATACTCGATCTAAAAGTTCTGAGACTAAAAGTATTTACAAATCTATATTCTTAAAATGTTGTTTTCTAAGATATTTATTTATGAATAAGTTCCTTTTGAAAATTGGCTTTCTTAAGTTAGCTGGAAGGGATAGCCAGTCATTAGTACATTTAAAATAAGTTATTCTCCTTCCCCAGTCAGTTCTTGGCTTTGGTAATCTTGGTAGATACCCATTTCTTGTGTTATAACCATGTGAATTCTTTAATGATGTTCTGAATTTTTCGAAATGTTCGGGAATGTCACCTTTTATTGCATTTTGAACTGCATGGCAGCAATGACCAAAATGACGAGTGGCCAGTGGAACTCGTCGTTTTGGTCATCTACACCACAAGGTACAACCACACTGGAAACACAGCCATAATGAAGTATACATGTATGTGATAGTCTGATGTGCTACCACTACACCACAAGGTACAATCATGCTGGAAATGCAGCCATAATGAAGTATATGCAACAGTAAATTTTGTGGTCCCTTCACCTCAGTCCTAGTAAATTAGTGTTTTGTTAATACGAAGTGTGTGGGGAGGGAAGACCCTGGGAACGACCTTGAACATATTGATTGATAAAGGAGAATTAGGTAATCGGACTCTATTGTTGTTGGGATAAATGGATGTGGGATGAGGCTAGGAATTGTGAAGAAAAGGGAGAGGGTTTTTATTGGGATTGTAGAATATGAGCTCATATGACCACTAAAGCATAAATTTGGAAGTGGGGTTGGTAAACCCAGTTTAACATTACTCATCAGGGGTTAAGACGTTAAACTGTTGTCATTACTTTCACATGATACTCTCTTGTCCAATGCAATACCAGGAAAAATGACCCTAACACAGTTTTGCTGGTTATCCTGGTCTACTTACAGCAGGGTCTTTGGCATTTCGTAATCTGTCTGTTAGATTTAACACTTTGTCCATCGCAGACCTTGGCACTTCAGGGACCTGCAACAATGTACACAAATGAGAGTGAATATTATTCATCATCCAGTCGGTAAAATGAAATAAAAAATTGAATCACTTAGGGGGTCTCCGGTTTCACCTCTCCCATGGGTGGGACCGAGCATTACAAGGCATTTCTCGTCGTTTGTCACGTGTTTATCGCGTGACAACTCATCAGTTGCTTGATGAAGACTGATGGTATCGGTCGCAACGTAGCGTGCTGCAATTTAATGTTCCAGTGATTCATTTTTTTATTTCAATGTACACAAATATTTTAGTATATTTTATTAGCTTTAGCCAATTACTGTGGGCCCGTAGGACTCCAGACCACACACACTGGAAACTCCGTGCCCTACTCTTAGTCGAACAGTGGTGTGGGTTCTTTTAAGCCCCTCCAGCTCAATGTAATGGAGTGTGGAGAGACAGGACTGCCATTTTGCGTGGCCATCTGAGCCATGTAAAGGTTTAACCATTTGTAGATGTCAATACAAAGGCAGCACCTTCTCTATTCAGCCATGCAGGGACTGAACCTTGCATGAATCTCCCACACAATAGACCGGTACTCAACCAACTGAGCCAACCAGCCAGCAGTAAATATGTGTTTGTGTTTGATAAAATATTTAATAAGTAATATAAGATAGCCACGCCGATGGGAGTTGTAGAGCACTTTTATAAACTATCTTTTGATGATTTTGAACAAGAGCAATTTTGATTTCTAAATGATTTTGTATCCGCATGTCTTTCTCCACTGATTATAATTAATAATAATAATAATAATAATAATAATAATAATAATAATTTAAACATGGTAGCCAGCCAATCAGAGCGTACAAGATTACTATAATTGCAGATATATTTTGAAAATAACTTATAAAAAGGTTGGCATCATTAATGTCTAATGATCAACCAGTCCATACTATTAGAACTATCAAAGTCAAAATAAGGGTGTGAGAGACTCATGAAGAATCGAACTGAGCACCTCTCCCTTAGACAGCTACGCACACCAACTAAGCCACCACCCTTGCACACTTATCCTACGGTACTTACAATGTTGTATATCACTTCTGCTTCCTCATGTCGTGACAATGGAATCACTTTGTGGAACAAGAACATCGACAAGACCTCAGAGTTGAGCCAAGGTGCCTGACTACTGCCAATAACTGGAGGCTCAGCCAGTCCAATGATACGAAATGAAGGATGGATGCAGTGCATACCTCTACAATAACAAAGAAACCATGCATAACAATTATATGGACAGAAATCTGAGAGAATGTTAAAGTGCCAAAGTTAAGGACTGGAGGCTCAGCCAGTCCAATGATACGAAATGAAGGGTGGATGCAGTGCAGTGCATACCTCTACAATAACAAACAAACTATATGCATATATGGCTCTATCAAGGATTGATTGCCATCCTAATCACCCACCACCTGTTTCCAGTAGAGCATCGGTGATCACTTCTGGAGGTCGTGGGTTTGAATCCCACTGCAGTCAGAGATTAAGATCGCTGTTCAATGCTTGATGGTTTAAATAATATCATATTACTTGTATTTGAGAGGGATTTTTTTCAGAATTAATGAAAAGTCATGATATTAATCTGATATAATGATTCTGCAATTCGACGCTAGAGCTCACGTGGTGTACTTCATGTTACTGTCACCAAAAAGTTCGGGCAATGTCCGTGAATTGCCGTACAAACGCACTAACTTTTGTACAGTTTATCGACTCGATTTAGTGTTTCGATTCTCTAAATATTAACAAAACTATTTTAAAAACGGTTTATAAACGAGATTTTGCTAATATTTAGAGAATCGGACAACTAAATCAAGTCAATAAACTGTACAAAAGTTAGTGCGTTTGTACGGCAATTCACGGACAATGTACGAACTTTTTGGTGACAGTAACATGAAATACACCACGTGAGCTCTAGCGTCGAATCGGTGAATTAGGTACAGCAGTAAATAAAATACAGTACCTTTCCTTCATGCTCTCATTTGATAACTGTAGTTTTGCTTAACGATGTTGGTCAGAGAGCATCATATACGATGTTTCACGGTCTAGCAAGTCTTGAGCCAAACATCATATAATCATTCCTACTACCTAGTACCTGTGTTATCATATAGCGGTCACGGATGAACAAGTCTAAACCAAACATTAGAACAGGTATGTAATCATTCCTACATTTGTACCTATGGGATACCTGTGTTATCATATAGCTGTAGTTCACGGTCATGAACAAGTCTAAACCAAACATTAGAACAGGTATGTAATCATTCCTACTACCTATGGGATACCTGTGTATGTTATCATTAGATATTAAAAATAAAATTTTATTTTGGTAAATTTTGCAGTTCACCACCCCTAAAGAGGACACATGAACACATACACAGGGAACCCACACAATGTAGTTTCCCTACATCAAATCCATGGGCTCCCTGTGGTCAAGTCTACCTTTGTAAAACAGCTAGAGTTCCAGGGTTTACTCGATGCAGACCATCCAGTTCAGCAATATGGCCCTCTAGGGCTGCAATGACGAGAGGCGATGGCCGCCAACTTGTGTCACCATTGGCTAGCGTGATTCTCTGCTGAAGTAGGTCTCTTGACGTCATGTCTTGATAGAGAACCACTGGTTCTATTCTATAACCAAGCAGCTTAGCAAACTGCTGGACCAACACTGATTTACCACAACCCTTGAGGTGACAAGAAATAAGTGAATGAAGGGTCCATGCAAGAACAATAGGGGTGTCAAATTGTCCCTGAAAAAAATCTGAGTTTCGCAACATTTCAGTCAAATTTTGCGGGTCTCGAAGTCTCGTTTCCCCCCGCAAAAAGCCATCTCAGTCTCGAATTTTGAAAACAAAGGAAATTGGTGAAAAAGTGTCTTGGGCTCGCAAAAATATGTCTTGTCTCGGAGTCTCGCAAAGTCTCGCCTTCGATACCCCTAACAATGTAAGTGATCTCTGATCAAAATATAAATTCTCCTTCAGGATCTTTGAGTTCCAAAGGAGAATTTAGTTTCAACACAGAATAGAAAAAGAACAAATCAAGAGTAACATTTGGCTGTACAACTAACATTCATATCACTATAGCTTTAATCACATCAAAAAGGAGCAAGGGATTCATTGTGAATACAACTAATATAAACAAGCTATGCTCTATAAGCATTCACTCGACAGCTTCAGCAATGAGCATTCGGTTTCTTCAGTGGCACAGAGTGCATGCGTCTTGGTACCAAGTTGGCGATTTATGGCCATAAGAAAAAGAAAGCCCATTTTTCAACTCGGCACACCACAGGCAGCCTGCCGAGTAATTATAATTGTAAATAATGTAAACATGATGTGTACCTTTGGTCCAACCACACAGAAGTCGTGAACAGCATGAGATTGTAACATGGCTGACAGTAGATTACTGTGATACTGAGTCATCACAAACTGTAAAAATAACAAGTAACATTGGGTACACGTAACATTGGGTACACGTAACATTGAGTACACGTAACATCGGGTACACGTAACATCGGGTACACGTAACATCGGGCACACGTAACATTGGGTACACGTAACATTGGGTACACGTAACATTGGGTACACGTAACATTGGGTGCACGCAACATTGGGTACACGCAACATTGTGTACACGTAACATTGTGTACACGTAACATTGGGTACACGCAACATTGGGTACACGTAACATTGGGTACACGTAACATCGGGTACACGTAACATCGGGTACACGTAACATCGGGTACACGTAACATCGGGTACACGTAACATCGGGTACACGTAACATCGGGTACACGTAACATCGGGCACACGTAACATTGGGTACACGTAACATTGGGTACACGTAACATTGGGTACACGTAACATTGGGTGCACGCAACATTGGGTACACGCAACATTGTGTACACGTAACATTGTGTACACGTAACATTGGGTACACGTAACATTGGGTACACGTAACATTGGGCACACGTAACATTGGGTACACGTAACATTGGGCACACGTAACATTGGGTACACGTAACATTGGGTACACGTAACATTGGGTACATGTAACATTGGGTACACGTAACATTGGGTACACGTAACATTGGGTGCACGCAACATTGGGTACACGCAACATTGTGTACACGTAACATTGTGTACACGTAACATTGGGTACACGCAACATTGGGTACACGTAACATTGGGTACACGTAACATCGGGTACACGTAACATCGGGTACACGTAACATCGGGTACACGTAACGTAACATCGGGTACACGTAACATCGGGTACACGTAACATCGGGCACACGTAACATTGGGTACACGTAACATTGGGTACACGTAACATTGGGTACACGTAACATTGGGTGCACGCAACATTGGGTACACGCAACATTGTGTACACGTAACATTGTGTACACGTAACATTGGGTACACGTAACATTGGGTACACGTAACATTGGGCACACGTAACATTGGGTACACGTAACATTGGGCACACGTAACATTGGGTACACGTAACATTGGGTACACGTAACATTGGGTACATGTAACATTGGGTACACGTAACATTGGGCACACGTAACATTGGGTACACGTAACATTGGGTACACGTAACATTGGGTACACGTAACATTGGGTACACGTAACATTGGGTACACATAACATTGGGTACACATAACATTGGGTACATGTAACATTGGGTACACGCAACATTGGGTACACGTAACATTGGCTACACGTAACATTGGGTACACATAACATTGGGTACACATAACATTGGGTACACGTAACATTGGGTACATGTAACATTGGGTACACATAGCATTGGGTACACATAACATTGGGTACATGTATTAGGATTACTTGTTAATTATTTAGTTAAATATTGTAAAGCGCTATTGGACTTTTAGGAAATAACGCTATAGAAATAAATTATTATTATTATTATTATTATTATGTATTAAGCGTTACAAAATTAACTGGTTATCAAAATACAGAGAAATATGGGTACCAGGATCATCCCAATCTCATCAGTCCAATGTTGGGAGCATTTGTACTGGCCTTTAGAGTTAACCTCCCCCTCTCCTCTCCCCTCCCTTCCTTTTCCCTTTGCCCCATAAATGATAACCATGTCCCTTATAGTATCACCTCAGGGTCAATCTGCTTGTTATTGCTAGTCCAGTGAGGTGTTTTACAGCCATGTGCAACCTCTATTGTCATGGGATATCCATTCTTGTTTAACTGCACTGATACCACAGGGTTCCCACAATCTGCTTCTTTTTGGATTCTGTCTATTTTCAGGATTTCTTGATCCTGGTTTTTCTTCTCTAATTGAAATGTCTGCAAGATAAAAGGACCAAACGTTCTACCGATACAATCAATACATTGTTACATATACTCTAACTGGTAAGATTTTGGTCCTTGTACACCCGCTCCTCGGGGTTTTAAAGTTGGCAAACGTCGCAATGTTTTATCATTTTATTTTATTGAACCGTAAAAGATATACAGTCATTCTCAAAAAGGTTGTCCAGATGAAAATACTACACTACTACAATAAAGTCACGTGATTCATTATGTATTCAACTTCCTTGCATGGATTTTCAATTTGAGATGCAAAAGTACATGGCATTGTGAGAACTGAATGTAATGTCGTTGGTATCAACTCGGAGTTCCGCACACAGAAATTGAAAACATAATGAATCAAGTGACTTTATTGTTAGTAGTATTGTAGTCTTTTCATCTGGACAACCTTTTTGAGAATGACTGTATGATGTCATAGTTGCTATACACACCTTAACAGCATCTTGAACTACATTCTGTCCCTCTTCACCAAGTATAAGGTCATGAGGATACAAGGTATAGATGAGGTCTTGCATACAGACATGCGGATCATTTGACTACAAGATATCACAGCCAGATTA
Source organism: Actinostola sp. cb2023 (assembly GCA_033675265.1). NCBI lineage: Eukaryota > Metazoa > Cnidaria > Anthozoa > Actiniaria > Actinostolidae > Actinostola > Actinostola sp. cb2023. The sequence goes on along the minus strand of JAUJYZ010000073.1, from coordinate 452,632 downwards.
AACCATCAAAACAGCTCGTCATTCAGATGTTATGTACATGTAGACTGCAAAACAGTTCCTACGTTTTCGTGAAACTCCGCAGAGAAGATATGAAGTTGGATTGAGTCGTTGATTGGCCCATGAGAGAAAGAGGCGAGACGAAAAGACGAGAGGGAAGTAAGGCGAGAAGGGGGTAACCACATCTCTTCTCCCCTCACTCCCCTCTCATCTTTTCATCTCGCTTCATTCACTTGCGGCCCAATCAACGACTTTGAACTTCAACTCTTCTCTGCAGATTTTCGTGAAAAATTAGGGGTTCTTTTGCAGTCTACATGTATATGTATAAACTACCAACGAAAGTCTATCAGCATTTGCTTGGAAAGGACAGCATGGAATAAAACCTTACCATAATTTGGACAAGTTTGACTAAGTTATGGATGGGAAAGTCAGGTAACCCAACTGATGACAACTCTGACGATTGCAAGGTTTGAGCAAATGACAGTAACTGTGTCAGCCTAGAACAAAGGATAATAGACATCAATCAATCATTCAATCCATCCATCAATCCATCATTCAATCAATCAATCAATTCATTCAATTAATCAATTCAATCCATCATTCAATCAATCAATCCATCCATCAATCCATCATTCAATCAATCATTCAATCAATCATTCAATCAATTCAATCCATCATTCAATCAATCAATCCATCCATCAATCCATCATTCAATCAATCATTCAATCAATCATTCAATCAATCAATTCAATCCATCCATCAATCCATCATTCAATCAATCAATTCAATCAAATCATTCAATTAATCAAATAAATAAACACATACACTGTACATGATTGTGTATAAATCAATAAATCAATAATGTTGTTCATTTCTTTTCTATGCATGTACAATCAATCAATCAATCAACAATAACTTTATTTAAGTGTCAAGCTGGTCTAGAATAATACACAGTCACCAAGCTACTATGGCAAAGTTATGTAAACACATACATTTAGCTATGTTCTCATATGCTTTGAGTGAAACAGTTACTGACTTACTTTTCTTTAGAAACCTGGGGTCCTGTGGACTGTAGTACAGCAAGTTGGTCCTATCAACACAATTATAATAACATTATAGCTTGTCACATCTCCTTTATGAGAGGCGACATAAAATACATGTATCCCGAACATTTTTCCTCCTGCTATAGGCTCCCTCTCCCCAGATATACATTTCCACCCCAACCCTATTAAAGACCCCAAAATACTCCTTATGAACTTGCATAAGCTCAGAGTAACTTTACAGTAAACAACATATAAACAAACAATAATATTAGTTACACTTTGGAATAGGAGTCCATTTTGTTATATAGTCAAGTCAATCCGCGCGCTCTGATTGGCTGAAAACTGTGATGTATCAGAGAACGGAGCACGGTTTAATGATGCTATTTTTCGGCTGTTTGGTTTGATCCAAAATTCTGAAGAAAACAAACCAAGCGTGCGCGCGCTCGATGGCGTAACTGGCGTCAGTAGCGCGTGCACTTCACTCACTAAAATGTTATTCAAAAACACAACAGAATCCTCAACTTTCTTGCCCTTTTTCTCATCATTCTATATAATAAAGCAAATAGAACAGCTTCTTTTGTGCTCTCGTCACTTCCTTCGTGCTGTATTACTGAACGGAGCACGGAAAAAGCTGTTCTATTTGTTAATTGGAACATAATAGAACCCAACGTCAATATTCAGGATATTTTTGTCTAGAATCCTGCCATGATACATCATTGACGTTACATGTATAAAACATAATAAAATGTATTTATCTGAACAAATATTGTTTTGTTTTGTTTATCCTTTATCTTAATGACCTTATAAGGTAAAGGCTGTATGTCTCTGGCCTGAAACCTTGATCTCAAGGGTGGGTCCAGAGGGTTTCCATGGTAACGAGGCACAGGAAGCCCAAGAGCAATAACCCTGAAGTCTTCACTCACTCTAACAAGCTTCCAAGAATCAAGTTCTTCCTTGGTGTGTTCCTGGAAAAATGAAGATGTAACAACTACCATCAAGCATGTTTGGCTTATTGTTCACCAGTCTGGCTGTAATATTCTACAAAAATAGGGCCCACTTTTAAAGTATGCTCTACTTGTCATGCACCAAGTCTCTGGGATATAGTGATAATAACAATAATTTGGAGGGCTAATCGTCCTTCCTTGCAGCCGGTGGCTGAATTACGAAGGACGCAGCTCAACGGGGTCGAGTCGAAGGCATATAAAAGCACACTATGCTGCCACCCTATGGCCAATGTCTGACCACGGAGCACAGCTCAGATCGAAATGTGATGCACAATGTGACATGCGAACCTGTAACTACTGAGAACCCTGAATGTGCAACCTGATTATATCTTACCTTCAATAGAGTGTCATATCGCGACGCTGACATTAAGAACCGCCCATCTTCCAGCTGCATTTCTCTAAGAATAAAGATTTAATCTATTATAACAAGACGCTCTTGAGACATTATGCACCTCTTATAGGCGTGTAGAAGATAGGTGACAGGTGACAACAAGACGCTCTTGAGGCATTATGCACCTCTTATAGGCGTGTAGAAGATAGGTGACAGGTGACAAGACACTCTTGAGGCATTATGCACCTCTTATAGGCGCATAGAAGATAGGTGACAGGTGACAACAAGACGCTCTTGAGACATTATGCACCTCTTATAGGCGTGTAGAAGATAGGTGACAGGTGACAACAAGACGCTCTTGAGACATTATGCACCTCTTATAGGCGTGTAGAAGATAGGTGACAGGTGACAACAAGACGCTCTTGAGACATGCACCTCTTATAGGCGTGTAGAAGATAGGTGACAGGTGACAACAAGACACTCTTGAGGCATTATGCACCTCTTATAGGCGTGTAGAAGATAGGTGACAGGTGACAACAAGACACTATAATGTTCACTCTGTTGGCTTCAGCAACGAGCAATGAGCCTTCGGTTTCCTTAGCAGCACAAAGCGCATGTGCCTTGGTACCCAGTTGGCGATTTGTGACCATAAGAAAAAGGTAAAGAAAACCCATTTTTCAACTCGGCATGCCACAGGCAGCCCACCGAGTAACAACATCACCATCATCACTGATAATCATCAGCAATGCCATCATGGGTGCCACTGGATTTAAAACTATAGCGGGAGTGTATGATATTGTCACGGTTTCTAAACAGCCGGCCCAAAACTTTGAATATGCATGTTATGATGACATTTTTGAGGCACACAAACAGATGGTGGAATTCTAATGGGGATCCATAGCTTATGGTATGGACTGAGCAAACAACGTTAATAACATATTTATTATATGGCTTCTGCACTGACAAACACTGTACACACAAACAGAATGCTTTCATTCACTACGGCCCGTACATGACGTTATGGACTGCCAATCCCACCGCTGCTACCATGTAATAAACAGGAGGGAATAATGACGACAGAGAACACTAATATATTATTTTATAATGCGCAATTGAAAATTCACCAAATGAATTGATTTTTGCACTATATAAGTTAATAATTTATTATTATAATTATTATTATTCCATGTGGATCCAGCATGCCTTGCAGGCCTACCACAGGGAACCCATTATGATATCCTTACACAATTCACCAATAATTATTATTTTATTTGCCATATAATAAAGGACATCACATGTGTACCTGTTCTCCAGTAAGTTGTTCAAGACGGGCAAAACATTCCTCTCAGCTTTCTCTATGCCTTCTAACACCAGCACCCGTCCTTCTACTGCAGCCCGGACAGCGCACTGATCAACGTAGAATGCTGTACCACAGTGTATTTCTCTTCTTTGCTTTAAGTCTGCCTCTGTCGTGTCCCTTGTAAGGGCTAAGTATTCCACTTCACCATTTGTGAGCTCCTAAAGGAGTGACAACTTCAATTAGAGTGAAGCTCCTTTGCTGTGTTGTGAGCCAGTGCAGTGGAATTTAATCAAGCCCAAAGTGCAGATAAGGTTGACATTCAGTTTCGTAACAATGAAGTCCAGTTGGTATTAATAGTTTGAAATAATAAATCTATAGTTGGTTAAACTGCAGAATACCCCACCATGGCAAGCTACATGTACCCCCCTTGAAGAAAACCACTGTTTTACTCTCAATTCACTCTCTCTAAGGCAGACACCTTTCAAAGACAGACACCTTTGTCTGGTCCCTGCTGCACTGTTTTACTATCAATTCACTCTCTCTAAGGCAGACACCTACCTAAGACAGACACCTTTGTCTGGTCCCTGCTGCACTGTTTTACTATCAATTCACTCTCTCTAAGGCAGACACCTTTGTCTGGTCCCTGTGCAGACACCTGCACTGTTTTACTATCAATTCACTCTCTCTAAGGCAGACATCTACCTAAGACAGACACCTTTGTCTGGTCCCTGCTGCACTGTTTACTATCAATATTATTCACTCTCTAAACCAGACACCTACCTAAGACAGACACCTTTGTCTGGTCCCTGCTGCACTGTTTTACTATCAATTCACTCTCTCTAAGGCAGACACCTACCTAAGACAGACACCTTTGTCTGGTCCCTGCTGCACTGTCTTGTACTAAGACAGTTTACTATCAATATTCTAAGGCAGACACCTACTATTTGTCAATATTCAATTCACTCTCTAAGCCAGACACCTACCTAAGACAGACACCTTTGTCTGGTCCCTGCTGCACTGTTTTACTATCAATTCACTCTCTCTAAGGCAGACACCTACCTAAGACAGACACCTTTGTCTGGTCCCTGCTGCACTGTTTACTATCAATTCACTCTCTCTAAGGCAGACACCTACCTAAGACAGACACCTTTGTCTGGTCCCTGCTGCACTGTTTTACTCTCAATTCACTCTCTCTAAGGCAGACACCTACCTAAGACAGACACCTTTGTCTGGTCCCTGCTGCACTGTTTACTATCAATTCACTCTCTCTAAGGCAGACACCTACCTAAGACAGACACCTTTGTCTGGTCCCTGCTGCACTGTTTTACTATCAATTCACTCTCTCTAAAGCAGACACCTACCTAAGACAGACACCTTTGTCTGGTCCCTGCTGCACTGTTTTACTATCAATTCACTCTCTCTAAAGCAGACACCTACCTTAAGACAGACACCTTTGTCTGGTCCCTGCTGCACTGTTTTACTATCAATTCACTCTCTCTAAGGCAGACACCTACCTAAGACAGACACCTTTGTCTGGTCCCTGCTGCACTGTTTTACTATCAATTCACTCTCTTTAAGGCAGACACCTACCTAAGACAGACACCTTTGTCTGGTCCCTGCTGCACTGTTTTACTATCAATTCACTCTCTTTAAGGCAGACACCTATCTAATGTACATGTAGACACCTTTCTGAGATGGGCAGAAAAGTTGGTACAGAGAGGGTGTTTGGCTTAGTTAGAGAGCTGAGTTGACTGTATAATATAGGGTAAATGCATGGGTCTAGATGTTAACCTCACACTCACAAGATACTGCATTGCAAGGAGTCTCCTTAGTGGGCCTGGTGAACCAATCAAGAATACATCCTGTCCTAGTTTGTCCTATTACAAATACAATACTGAGTGTTAAAGTAGCAAGTTATTAATAAGAATAAGAGTACTTTTGCTACTAGAACCCCTGAGCCATCTGACAGTTTTGTATAGAAAAGAAAACATGCAAGTTCAAGTCCCACGGTTATGATTTCTTTTCTGTTTTCCTCATGAATTATTAATGAGTTGAATAACACCATACATCAAGTACTGATACCTTCTGCATAATCCATCTTAAGGTGTTTAACACAGTCTGTGGAAGCTCACCAGATACTAAAATAAGTTAAAAAACATGTAAATGAAATAATTTTAGAGTTCTCTGACTAGAATCATGCCTTTTCAACATTTTTTATAAACTTTATTGGGTTAAACTACTAGATTATATACTGGGAAAAAAAAAAACAAGTAAATACACTGAAGAAATATATAAGTAGGAAATCCAAATAGCCTCCTTTGCAGATGTTTTAGCTCATTCGCTTTTCTCCCACCAGAAGAAAAGGGAGAAAAGCAAACAAACTAAAACATCTGCAAAGGAGACTAAAATCCAAACAAGTAGGGCGTGAGTACCCATGTGAGGCAGTCCCCCCCCTACTTCCCCATCCGTAGAATTCCCTGAGGGGTACGGCGTGAGTACCCATGTGAGGCAGCCCCCCCCCCCCCCCCCCCCCCCCCCCCCCATCCGTAGAATCCCCTGAGGGGTACGGTGTGAGTACTCATGTGAGGCAGCTTTTTTTTATAATTTTTTATAAAGATACTAGTGAGCAGCACGGAGAATGTATAATTGCAAACTTTATTTCAATTTTTTATAAAGATACTAGTGAGCAGCACGGAGAATGTATAATTGCAAACTTTATTTCCTACGCGTTTCGACTGGCTACGCAGTCTTCATCAGGGAGTTTTTTTTATAAAGATACTAGTGAGCAGCACGGAGAATGTATAATTGCAAACTTTATTTCCTACGCGTTTCGACTGGCTACGCAGTCTTCATCAGGGAGTTTACAATAGATGCTAAGTTACTGTATATATAGTGTATTGTACAATAATAACCATACTGTATAGGCGTTTCAGCCGGAACAGGATATACGTAACTATGACTACATATAGAGGAATGTTTGGGTTGGGGGCCGGGAGTTTAGCGCTAAACTCACGGCCCCCAACCCAAACATTCCTCTATATGTAGTCATAGTTACGTATATCCTGTTCCGGCTGAAACGCCTATACAGTATGGTTTTTATTGTACAATACACTATATATACAGTAACTTAGCATCTATTGTAAACTCCCTGATGAAGACTGCGTAGCCAGTCGAAACGCGTAGGAAATAAAGTTTGCAATTATACATTCTCCGTGCTGCTCACTAGTATCTTTATAAAAAATGGCACTAAAGAGAACCCTGAATTTTCTAAATGAATTATTAATTTAACACTTTTCATATAACTTACTATATTTGACAGGAACCAACTCAGGATGCAATGCTTTCTTGAGCTTTATGCTGACATCTCCAATACTGACACTGGTATCTGTATACAGGAAACGTTTAGTGGGTTTCCTGTGGTCAGATTGGTACCCAGTCTTTCCATATTTCCCATGATTTTTAACAGTGCATATAATACAGCGGATGTATGGTACATGCCATGGCAATGTTCATGGATTGTTTTAGGATTTCAATGAATCCATGTTGTGCTGTGACTGTGCGTCTGTGCCATGTGCAGTAGCTTTTCACAGTCATACGAAGTATGCTCTATGTATGGTTGAAATTTGTTGAAATTTAGGTTTACAGTATTTGTTTTTATGGGCGCGAGATTCAAATTTTGCCAGTAAAATTCCAGTGAAATTCCACTGGTATTATTAATTATTTTGGGGTTTAAATTAATCCTTCATACTGTTAGTAATTTTATGGGGCAATATAGGCATGGAATTTTGTTGGGTTTAATATTACCCATGGGCGTGGGCTTTTTTTGGGGGGAGGGGTCTGTTTTTGACCTGTGGGGTACTTTTTGGGGGGGGAGGTTAATTATGGTTTCATTCACACCCAGAGAGTATTCTATTGAAAAGTTGCGATTCAGCTGATGAAAATTCCTCACAAGACCGGAAATGACGTATATTGACATCAAGCTATTGTTCCTTTCCACTCCAACATTCAATATGCATTAATCATATAACATTATAGAATATTTGCGTACTTACCTGTACACAGAGGCTTTAATACAGGCGCTTGTATTGTGTTAGCCAATATTCTAAGCCTTCTTGTGGCAGACATGGCTACAAATCTCAACATAGTCACTGCATGTTGCTCATTCGCAAATATTAATGCAAAAATATGTCTCTAAAAATCCGCTTTTTGTTCAACTAAAATCAACTAAAACTATCTGAGGTTGAGATTTTAGATGATTTCCATTTGCTAAGGATAAAAGTCTTAAAATATTGCCTACACAAACTCATGGAATCCATTTCACGTCCGCCGCCATTTTAAAAATAGAGAACGCAGTTTCTAAGCTCAGCGGTGTTACCCATGGCTGCTCGGGAATCCGAAGAAATGACGATCAAGAAGCGACAGTCATTCGGTATCGCTTCGTATGAAGGTCGTTGGATATGGAAAAATCGGTAGAAAGATCTAGAAAGATGGGAGCATGGTATGATCCATGATGGGAGCGAGGACTGCAAACTTTTGGAGAGGAAAAAGGAAACGATTTCTTTCTTTACAAAGGCCTTGTAGACATTTATTTTCAGTTTTAACACTATGCAACGTACTGGTATTCAGTGCAAGTTATTTATAACATTCGAAGAGTTTGGAAAATACAATATCCCGCTGCTAAGCGAAAATGCAGTCTGTCCACGCCCTTTGTATCTATGTATCATCGGACCAAGCCTACAAGGGCATAAATACTTTGCTATCGATCTTTACCCAGCCTTAATTTTCTCTTGATAAGCATTTCAGCAAGAATATGTCAACTTTTGCCCATAAATTCGCTATTTTATCAGTCGTTGTTTTGGAGCCTCCCTTGGCCTACAGAGCGACGCCCTTGATTCTATAAAAGAGATGATCTATAAACAAACGATGTTCATAACTAAATGCGGATGTGTTATCACCGAACCGGAAGTAAATGGAACGTATGCTTTGAGCACGTGACGTCAGAGCCCGAACTCCGAGTCAACATGGAAGAAGGAGCGAGATTGTTTGGATTAATGTCTGAAAAACCCTCAAAATGAATTGAAATCTTGGTTGATCGAATCACGGAGCTGTTGTGAAAGTTATTCGCCTTCGTATGGAATGGTTTGGATGAGTTTGGCCGGCAGTAGAGTGAAGGGACGTCATTTCTGTATGATTGCAAAAGACAACCAAAACACAAAACAAACATGCGAATACAACTCCAGGTTTCTTGGGCGTCTTTGTCGATCTTTTTTATGTGTCTCATGGACTTAAATTACGGAGAAAGGACTCCAAAGAGTAGAACCATTCATAGAATACCTCTTCTTCGGACGAAAAGAGATCTACGCGATTCGAATGGCGTTCCGATGGAAAACCTCAAAGGTCGACCAGGACAGGGATATTACATCGCTACTAATTTAGGAAAACCTCCACAACGGGTCAGTAAAACCCTTCTTTTTTACCCTGCTTTTTAACATATTTAAGCCTTTATTAGATGCACTTTCCTCTCAGCAAGATCGTTGATCTGATTAGGGTTTCTCGGTGCTGATAAGATGGCGTGTTTTGCCTTTGAACTGTGGCTTCCTGACTTTCATCAATCATGCTCGGTTAACTTTGGTGTGACGATTGTTCCATTTCATCGTCTATCTTAATTCGGAGCTTTGTTTGCAAAATAAACATCTAATCCTAAACACTGCCTACGAAAATAGACTACTTTGCGCCTGTAACATTCTCAAGGCTCGATTCTCTGCAGGAAAACCTTGCAAAACAATATGCTCAAACTTTTAATTCATGCCAAAAATTGATTCGAAATTGTCGATTTCATGTCGAATATCATGCTTATTTCGTTGTCAATTTTCGATTCTTGGACTATAGAAATGATAGAATTGTGATAAAACTGTGGCGATCTATGCTGTACTTTCTGTTAAATGGTAAAATAATGATACTCAAATATTCAAATTATTTCATTTAGGGTGCGTTCGATTGACCCTATTCCAGAATAGGAATACACGGAATAAACACTTGGATGCTTTTAAACACATTTTAAAAAAATTCCAAACTGTTCCTTGTAACTTTATTATAATACAACAAGGAATCGTTTTATTTTACATTGGACAGTAGCTGCGTGACAGCGATTTAGGGATGTCATTTTGTGTATTCCTATTCTGGAATAAGGTCAATCGAACGCACCCTAAATCATTATTTGCTGTGATTCTAGAATATATTACCGATTTGAAAACATCTGTATGCAGTACGTTATACTTAATCTACTTGACATGTTGTTATCAGTATATATGCCAAGGAGATCACGTATTTCGCTCGTTCATTTCCAGAGAGAAAAGAATAACAAACAGAAATATTAATACAAAAATATGAATTGTCCTCACTTACCTAAGAACAATTAAAGCATAAATTTATTAATATTTCTCAATGAGAAAATGATACAAGTAGCTATAATTGAGAAAGAAAAGAAAACTACGAAGTTTTACAAATGCAAAAAAACTCTTCAGCAAATAGAATATTGATAGTGATTGAGCCAAAATACAATGGAACCTCTATAATACGGACACCAAAGGGCCAGGAAAAAGTGTCCATAATATAGAGGTGTCCATAATTTATAGAGGTGTCGTAATATAGAGGTGTCCGTAATATAGAGGTTATTTTTACAAAGAATGTACATTGTATGGTGATGAATTTGCCGGGACCTACATGTAAATATCTGTCTGTAATATAAAGGGTGTGTGTAATATAGAGGTTTCCGTAAAGAGAGGTTCCACTGTATTACAAAATATTGTACATAATTTCATGGTACATGTATGTAATGTAAAGTAAGTACAGAGAATGGAGACAGTGTTGAGTCTGTTGGAATTGAGGTGTATAGATCAGAGCAGAAAATCAGGTATTTTTGTTCAAATAGCCCTGGGCTTTTAGATGATATCAATAGATATCATATCCAGTCTCGTGAGGTCAATTTTCATCAGTTGAATTGTAGCTTTTCAACAGAATACTCTCTGCTTGATAGCACATGGGGGAGAGGGGGGGGGAGGGTTGTAGGGGTCAGTGTCTGTCTCTCAGTCAAAGGTTAAGCTATATAACCACCAATAGATGAGCTTGATTCTTGATTCGCTTGCTGAAAGCATTTGTTGATTTGCCACAATCAGCAAAAGGGGCGAACAGATGGATGACACATTGTCTTGATTTAGCTTCATTAAATAATGGAATTCAAGGACTCTCCATCTCTCCATTTATTAAATCAGCAAGAACTATATACGTAATGTACATAAGGACTTTTAACAGCTGATTGATATCAAGCTATAATGGTGGTCGAGTGGTGAGAGAACTTGACTCACACATGTGATCTGAGTGGTAGGTGTTTAAGGAAGTGGGCTTGGGTCTTTATAGGTGATAAAGCCCACTGATAACAAGCAGTTAAGTAGCATGTGTCAAATGAGCCTCTATGTTTGTCTACTCAAGATAAACAGTGTATAGGACTTCCAGCCCTAATGGTACTCGAAGATAATAGGATTTTATTTGTCTAACTGCTGGCTAAATGGGATGCCTTAAAAGGACCTCATTAATATAAAACAATAGAACGATGCAGTAACACGATATGTTCTATTGTTTTTTGACACTCAAAGGTCCTTTTGAGGCATCTCATTTAGCCACCACCCTAGAGACTTTATAGCTCCATAATAATAATAATAGTAATAATAATAACAGTAATAATAATAATAATAATATTAGTAATTTTGTTCATGTTTTGTACATATCTGCAGATCAATGTTCTTGTAGATACAGGAAGTAGTAACTTCGCTGTAGCAGCGTCATCTCATCCTTACGTTCCTTACTATTTTCACATTGAAAAGTAAGTATTCTTGTACATGTACTCAACCAGCTATTTATCTCCATAATAGCGAGGTGAGGTGTCCATAATAGTGAGGTGTTTGTAATAGTGAGGTGTCTTTGATACATGTAGCTGGGTGTCCGTAATAAGGAGGTGTCTGTGATAGCAGGGTGTCCGTAATAAGGTGTCCGTAATAAGGAGGTGTCTGTAATAGTGGGGTGTCAGTAATAGTTGGATATTCGTAATACAGTACATTACTGTAGAACCCCGCTATCTCGAACTCGGTTGTCATGAACCCCCCGTTTTTTCGAACACAAACCCATTTCCCTTGGGTTGTTTTTCCCCCAGTCAATTACTAATAATCGGTTATTTCAAACTCCCGCTAACTCGAACCGCTTCCCTTGGGAGTTCGAGATAATGGGGTTCTACTGTAGTTAAATGTCTTTAATAGTGAGGTGTCTGTGATAACAGGGTGTCCGTAATAGCGAGGTGTCTGCATGATGAGAGTTGACTGCATAATACACCTATTCCAAATATCGTTGTCCACACCGAAAGCAACAAGCAAGAAGCTGACGACCGCAAAGGACTTTGGGAATCTCCCAATTAATTAATGTATCCGTGGTATTTGAGATGTTATCCCTACGAGAGTTGAATAGCAATCATTTGGAACTATTCGGCCATTTGAAAATGCATGTTGTCAAAATGTCTACGGATTAATAAATCGGAATAAGGAGAAAGTCCCAATGCCCTTTGCGGTCGTCAGCTTCTTGTTTGTTGCATTCGGCCCGGACAACGATATTTGGAATAGGTGTATATATAGTAAGGTGCTTGCAAGATCAAACTACTGTATATCATGCTTATCAACACTCTTGTTTCAGGTCAACTTCATATAAAGATCTCAATCGCCCCGTGTCTGTACCATATACTCAAGGAAACTGGGAAGGCGAGCTGGGCTCTGACTTTCTGAATTTTATCGAGGGACCCAATGCCACTGTTAGAGTAGACGTGGCTAGTATATTGTCCTCGGAAAACTTTTTTATAAATGGTTCAATGTGGGAGGGGATTCTAGGGTTAGGATATGCCAGACTAGCAAAGGTAAGAGTTGAAAACAACTATTGTTTTGTAATTTTTAAAGTACAGACACTGTTCAACATTGTGTTCAATAAGCTTGGTCACAACAATCGCAGAGATGCGGTTCAGTTGTTTTACTCGGCTGTTTGCATAGAGGTGTTTTTGAATGAGTGGGAAACTTATGTTGCCGTGCCGTATTGAAAGAGTTTGATTGGATGAGATGTATCTGCATGCTTTTTGATTGGTTCAGAAAGGAAACCATTTGAGTGTCACGGTACCGTAGGTTTCCCACTCATACGAAAACAACTCTAGATGAGATGCATCTGCACGCTTTTTGATTGGTTCAGAAAGGAAACCATTGGAGTGTCACGGTACCGTAGGTTTCCCACTCATATGAACCGACTCTATTGTTGGCAATTCTATAGTCTTCATGGAGTAATGAAACCTTGATAGTGTCAAGAGCATCAATGGAGTGACTAATACAGTGTTTGTGATTGATTCTTCAGCCTGATTCCAGTGTTATTCCAGTATTTGATCAGTTTGTCAGACAAAAAGCAGTATTAAAGGATTCTTTCTCCATGCAACTTTGTGGTAGTAGTGAAATTGAGCCTTCAGCTGAGCCAACTGTGGCTGGCACCATGGTAAGCTTTCTAGACTTTTATTATTATTATTATCAGCATCATTATTATCATCATCATCGTTACCATAACAATAATCAGCATCATCATCAACATTACCATAATCATCAGCATCATCATTATGACCATTATCATCATCGTCATCATTGTTGTTGCCATGATGATCAGCTGTATCATTACCAAGATCTTCATCAACATCATTAGCAGTACTTAGTCATACAATTGTCTAGCAATTGTCTTACTGTTTATATGTAGTGTTTCATTGTACTTTTGTTGTTAGGTATTTGGTGGTATAGACGATGAACTGTACAAAGGTGATTTGTTATACACCCCTATTGTAAAGAAATGGTACTACGAAGTAGTCATTACAGATATTGCTGTAGATGGAGAAAGTCTTAACTTAGACTGTAAAAAGGTAGGCATAATCAATTACTGTTCTTCATCGCCGTTCCATCAAATTTTCCCTTTTAAACTGGTTCTTTGAGTGACTGACTAAACCTACATTGTACAGTACATGTATGCCACCAAGTTTTACTCCAACAAGATTACTTTACTGGTTACAAATAGGCTCCAATCGATGTACTGATGTTGAAAGAAACTGATCTTGATTTATTTTACTAATGTTGTTATAACTTTGATTATAAATGGTAGCCGATTGACTTGAAAAGCCAGAAATAAAGGTGTCTTAATTTCTAAGAACAAAATAAATCACTTGTGTTCAAAACCCAAATTCTCCTTTGAAATTGAAAGAACCGCAAGGAGAATTTAGATTTTGAACAAAGATAATTTGCTTTGTCCTTGCGCCAACACCTTCAATTTCTACCATGGAAGGCAGTAATTAAGATTGGTCTGATTTTTTAGGATTTCAGCTAGTCTCCCACGGTGTTTCTATGGCAATTAGAGTATCCATGACAACTAGAGTTTTAAGGGTTCTCACTGGTCATTGTTGTTGATTTTTTCATTTCAGTATAATTACGACAAGACTATTGTCGACAGTGGAACCACTAACCTCAGAGTGTCAGAGGAAATATTCACCTCCATTCTTGAAAGACTTCGGAAATTTGACAGAGTACGTATACTCCATTTTAAATGTCCATTACATGATAATTTATTAATTTCTATAGCACAATTTTCATGACAAGATGATTAAATGCACTTTGATCAGACATAACAGTTTAGATATATATTCAATTCATCCCATTCTGGGAAGCAAGGTTGGGTAAGTGGTGAGAGCACTCGTCTCTCAATTCCGTGACGCGAGCACTTTGTGTGAGTTTATTAAAATCTCCTTTGCTTCAGGGGTTTATCCAGGCTATTCTGCAGGTTTTCCTCCCTCAGTAAAAAAATAACAATAATAATAATAATCTTTATTCCTTATACCATTATACTGATACATTGGATTTACAATCAAATCTATATGTAAATATATATACTAAGATAAAAGTCTGATATGATCATCAAACAAGACTACGACGTTATAACAATATTTAGCAAAACTCTTCAAAATAGACTCATCTTTCATGGAAAATAGATACAAAAACAAAGCCCGCTTAGTAAAAGAGCAAACAATAATAATAATAATAATAATAGATTCTTAAAAATGCATAAAACTTACTTCTCTATGCTTTATACATACCTAATAGTATGAAAACATGAAATAATAATAAAATGCATATGTAAAAAAAATGTCGCTAAAATAATAATCAATGCATTCATATGATAAACTAACTAAAAAAAGGTATTAATAATAATAATAATGTCTGTTTCCTTGTGATATTTCATCCTGCAGCTTGGTGTTCCAGATGACTTTTGGTTTGGACGACAGATGATGTGTTGGAATTACGACAAGACCCCTTGGGAGGAGTTTCCTGACATGTCAATTTCACTACTGTCATCAATCAGCCCATCAAAAGAATTTAGACTTAAAATTCCTCCTCAGGTATCGACCATAATTATATACACCTATTCCAAATATCATTGTCCAGGCCAAAAGCAACAAGCAAGAAGCTGACGACCGCAAAGGGCTTTGGGAATCTCCTAATTAATTTATTTATCCGTAGTACTTGAGAATTAAGCTATCCCTACGAGCATTGAATAGCAATCATTTGGAACTATTCATCCATTTGAAAATGCATGTTGTCAAAATGTCTACGGATGAATAAATGAATATTAAGGAGAAAGTCCCAAAGTCCTTTGTGGTCGTCAGCTTCTTGCTTGTTGCTTTCGGCGGAGACAACGATTTTTGGAATAGGTGTATGTCAGCAATTACCCAGGTATAGACCATGTACATTGTACATGTTTGTATCATTTTAAAAAGGTCGGTAACTCTTAATGTCTTAATGGCTGACACCCATAAGTGGTGACACCCATGTATATAGCCCTCCCTGCCCCTTCCCCTCTACAGTCCCTGATTGTACATCATACATCATACATATATCTATTCTGATTTGATAGCTGTATTTGAGGGAAACTATTGAGCATGGACCTCTACTTGGCCAACACTGTTACAAGTTTGCTATTACGAGAGCAGAAAAAGGTAGGTTGGTCGTTAGTACTGATTGTAACTAAATAAATGTGTGATGCAGAAAAAAACAACCCCTTGTCATTTGGGTGTCACTAAATACTGGGATAATACTTTATATTGCTGTTTGCATTACTGCGCAACCTCCACAAGATGAACGTTGCGAGTTGTGATTGAAGGGCTCCCTGTAAGAACAACCTCAAAATGTAAATCTAAATTCTCCTCAAGATTCTTTGAATTTCAAAGGAGAATTTGGGTTTTGATCACAAGTCATTTACTCCGTTCTTGCAGGGAACCCTTCAATTTGCAATTAGATTTGAGATGTTAGTCATGTTACAGTGTGACTACACCAACCAAGGCCACCCAAACAAATTTTCATACAAATTATCCAATCACAATTGAGTATTTAAACAATAGAATCTCCACAAATTTTCAAATTTTCGCTTTAAAAGCATATATTTTACTTTATATGTGTATGTATATGATCAAGAGTGAACAAGAAACAGTTTAAATTGTAGAATTCGACATCATTCTGTTATTCAGCGTCACAAATGTGATTAGAAAATTTGATTCAAAATTTGTTTGGGTGGCCTTGGTTGGTGTAGTCGCACTGTAATGATTGAGAGAAGTCTATTACAAACTTACCAGTCGCAATGCTCTTCTCAAGTGTTTGTGTACTAATACAGCATTGGTAAGTGGACATTCTGTAAGACTTAAACTAAACTACTGTCTGCCTGTTGCTGTGTTAGGTACAGTGATTGGGGCTGTTATCATGGAAGGGTTTTATGTAGTATTTGATAGACTTAAACTAAACTACTGTCTGCCTGTTGCTGTGTTAGGTACAGTGATTGGGGCTGTTATCATGGAAGGGTTCTATGTAGTATTTGATAGACTTAAACTAAACTACTGTCTGCCTGTTGCTGTGTTAGGTACAGTGATTGGGGCTGTTATCATGGAAGGGTTTTATGTAGTATTTGATAGACTTAAACTAAACTACTGTCTGCCTGTTGCTGTGTTAGGTACAGTGATTGGGGCTGTTATCATGGAAGGGTTCTATGTAGTATTTGATAGACTTAAACTAAACTACTGTCTGCCTGTTGCTGTATTAGGTACAGTGATTGGGGCTGTTATCATGGAAGGGTTTTATGTAGTATTTGATAGAGAAAACGTTCAAGTTGGGTTTGCGGCAACAACATGTGGAGGTAGGTTACGTATATAGTAGTAGTTAACAACCATCCTAGTCAATAGAGTCGTTTTTGTATGAGTGGGAAGTAGTTACGGTATGGTTCATGAGGTGTGGTGATCATGCTCTAATCGTTTGAGCAATGATTTTGCGCGCTGTGATTGGTTGAATATATGTTTTCGATTCCGTACCGTGACATAACTCTGTGCCGTAGGATTCCCACTCATGAAATAAGTAATACATATGTACAACATTGTAACCGATTTGTATGGGATATACGGTACAAATCGGGTGCAATGCAGATGTATAAAATCATGTTTTTCTATAATTTTCAAGATACCAGTAAGTTTGGCTGAGAAAATTGTCACTATTGTTCTTTTCTCAGCTTGTTTACTATTTGTTACCAACGTGTATTAATGAATGCAGTGTCATGAAGTGTATACAAACTTTGACTATTTCAGCTGAAGGGCGTCTTAATCCTAGATCTGAGGTGTCTGGTCCGTTTAGTAGAGGTAAAGACTTGTTACGTGTGGTGCTTTGAGTTAGTTGGGGTGTTTCTTGATGCTACAGTCTGCATTGTATTCTTGGTTAGGTTTCTTTGTATGCAGGGTATTGTTTTGGTTCAAGTTCATTCTTCTCGTTCTTTGTGTTCATTGTCTAACGTCATCTGGTGTTCTGCAACACCAAGAAACCTCCGTTAGTTGACATATTGATTGCATATATGTTTTGATACATCTGTTGTTTACATAATTAGTTGGTTAATTGACATGTTCCAAGACTAATTGACAGGTTGATTACTTCATTGATATATCTGTTGATTGTCAGTTTGATTGACAGATTGATTGACAGGTTGATTGACAGGCTGATTGACAGGCTGATTGATAGGCTGATTGATAGGCTGATTGATAGGCTGATTGATAGGCTGATTGATAGGCTGATTGATAGGCTGATTGATAGGTTGATTGACAGGTTGATTGATAGGCTGATTGATAGGCTGATTGATAGGCTGATTGATAGGCTGATTGATAGGCTGATTGATAGGCTGATTGATAGGCTGATTGATAGGTTGATTGACAGGTTGATTGATAGGCTGATTGACAGGCTGATTGACAGGCTGATTGACAGGTTGATTGACAGGCTGATTGGCAGGCTGATTGACAGGCTGATTGACAGGCTGATTGACAGGCTGATTGACAGGCTGATTGACAGGCTGATTGACAGGCTGATTGATAGGCTGATTGATAGGCTGATTGATAGGCTGATTGATAGGCTGATTGATTTTTTTTTTCATTTCAGATCCTGTAGACTGTGAATACATAGAAACTGAGAGCTCTGACACGGCGTTATTAACTGTAGCGTACGTCATGGCAGGAGTTTGCGGCTTATGTTTATTACCAATATTTATTCTTCTTGGCCAAGCAAGCTGTCGACGTAAAAAGGAAAATCGACTACTGGGAGGCAATGACTATAAATAGATGCATCACGTAATGATGTGTATTTATAACTAACTAAATAAAGGTGACAATTAAATGGTAGACATAAAAGGCACATGTCTATCAGTACTGGACCTGATGGGATTTTAAGTGATTTAGTATATACTATGCAAGTGTATTGTAAACAGGACCTAATACTCCAGTTTCGAGTTGTTTAGACACCGCTGTACTCCTTGACAAAAGACGTGTTTGCTCAGGCTTAGCCTCAATCCAGAGAATAACCTGTGCAATTAAAAATGGTTTCTATTGTTGAATGTCAACACTTTCGCGTTCTCGTCGGTATTTGTGCATAATTTACACTGGATTGAGGCCAAGCCTGAGCAAATGCGTCTTTTGTCAAGGAGTACAGCGGTGTCTAAACAACTCGAAACTGGAGTATTGCTACTACTCCTACTTGCCTTATCTCTAGATACTGCTGCACTCCCTCCAGTTCTGAGCCCTAGCCAATGCATTAACTTTGTTAGCTAACAAAAGCTCTCCATTTCTGGAACTGGTTAATGCCACTATATAAAGTGTTCCCTGCATTTCTGATAAACATTACCCCGGGAAATTGCCTCTCATTGCTTTCTCAAAATTCCCTTGAGAGAGACACCCAAAAGTTTCTCAAGAGAGTGCAGGGAACTTAGAATGCAATACCAAATAGAAACAATTAGCAGCAGTATTAGATATTGTATGGGAATTATGTGTTTTCCTCATGAATGATAAAAACCGGCTGTTTTCACTGCCAAAATTAAACAATAAGCCTACATTTTGTAATAAATTTGAAAATACGGGCACAAAGATGGGGCACTGTGGACTACAAAAAATGTATGTATTCAGGGAACCAGTAACCTTGTCAAATTACAATGTGTATTTATTGGCATCAATAAATGTTATCATTAAACAGTCTGCTGGTTATTCCTCATCGATACCAATATAACAAACAACCATACACTTACTAGACATACTATAAACAAACAACCCAGTTACTGTTGCTAGGGATGTCTATAGGCATGTACCATACACTTACTAGACATACTAACAAACAACCCCATAGTTACTGTTGCTAGGGATGTTTATAGGCATGCACCATACACTTACTGGACATACTAACAAACAACCCATAGTTACTGTTGCTAGGGATGTCTATGGGCATGTACCATACACTTACTGGACATACTAACAAACAAACCCATAGTTACTGTTGCTATGGATGTCTATAGGCATGTACCATACACTTACTGGACATACTAACAAACAACCCCATAGTTACTGTTGCTAGGAATGTTTATAGGCATGCACCATACACTTACTGGACATACTAACAAACAACCCATAGTTACTGTTGCTAGGGATGTCTATGGGCATGTACCATACACATACTGGACATACTAACAAACAAACCCATAGTTACTGTTGCTATGGATGTCTATAGGCATGTACCATACACTTACTGGACATACTAACAAACAACCCCATAGTTACTGTTGCTAGGGATGTCTATAGGCATGTACCATACACACTTACTGGACATACTAACAAACAACCCCATAGTTACTGTTGCTAGAGATGTCTATAGGCATGTACCATACACTTACTAGACATACTAACAAACAACCCCATAGTTACTGTTGCTAGGGATGTTTATAGGCATGCACCATACACTTACTGGACATACTAACAAACAACCCATAGTTACTGTTGCTAGGGATGTCTATGGGCATGTACCATACACTTACTGGACATACTAACAAACAAACCCATAGTTACTGTTGCTATGGATGTCTATAGGCATGTACCATACACTTACTGGACATACTAACAAACAACCCCATAGTTACTGTTGCTAGGAATGTTTATAGGCATGCACCATACACTTACTGGACATACTAACAAACAACCCATAGTTACTGTTGCTAGGGATGTCTATGGGCATGTACCATACACATACTGGACATACTAACAAACAAACCCATAGTTACTGTTGCTATGGATGTCTATAGGCATGTACCATACACTTACTGGACATACTAACAAACAACCCCATAGTTACTGTTGCTAGGGATGTGCTATAGGCATGTACCATACACTTACTGGACATACTAACAAACAACCCCATAGTTACTGTTGCTAGAGATGTCTATAGGCATGTACCATACACTTACTGGACATACTAACAAACAACCCCATAGTTACTGTTGCTAGGGATGTCTATAGGCATGTACCATACACTTACTGGACATACTAACAAACAACCCCATAGTTACTGTTGCTATGGATGTCTATAGGCATGTACCATACACTTACTGGACATACTAACAAACAACCCCATAGTTACTGTTGCTATGGATGTCTATTGGCATGTACCATATACACTTACTGGACATACTAACAAACAACCCCATAGTTACTGTTGCTAGGGATGTCTATAGGCATGTACCATACACTTACTGGACATACTAACAAACAACCCCATAGTTACTGTTGCTATGGATGTCTATAGGCATGTACCATATACACTTACTGGACATACTAACAAACAACCCCATAGTTACTGTTGCTATGGATGTCTATAGGCATGTACCATATACACTTACTGGACATACTAACAAACAACCCCATAGTTACTGTTGCTAGGGATGTCTATAGGCATGTACCATACACTTACTGGACATACTAACAAACAACCCATAGTTACTGTTGCTATGGATGTCTATAGGCATGTACCATACACTTACTGGACATACTAACAAACAACCCCATAGTTACTGTTGCTAGGGATGTCTATAGGCATGTACCATACACTTACTGGACATACTAGCAAACAACCCATAGTTACTGTTGCTAGGGATGTCTATAGGCATGTACCATACACTTACTGGACATACTAGCAAACAACCCCATAGTTACTGTTGCTAGGGATGTCTATAGGCATGTACCATACACTTACTGGACATACTAACAAACAACCCCATAGTTACTGTTGCTATGGATGTCTATAGGCATGTACCATATACACTTACTGGACATACTAACAAACAACCCCATAGTTACTGTTGCTACGGATGTCTATAGGCATGTACCATATACACTTACTGGACATACTAACAAACAACCCCATAGTTACTGTTGCTACGGATGTCTATAGGCATGTACCATATACACTTACTGGACATACTAACAAACAAACCATAGTTACTGTTGCTAGGGATGTCTATAGGCATGTACCATACACTTACTGGACATACTAACATACAACCCATAGTTACTGTTGCTAGGGATGTCTATAGGCATGTACCATACACTTACTGGACATACTAACAAACAACCCCATAGTTACTGTTGCTAGGGATGTCTATAGACATGTACCATACACTTACTGGACATACTAACAAACAACCCCATAGTTACTGTTGCTATGGATGTCTATAGACATGTACCATACACTTACTGGACATACTAACAAACAACCCCATAGTTACTGTTGCTAGGGATATCTATTGGCATGTACCATACACTTACTGGACATACTAACAAACAACCCATAGTTACTGTTGCTAGGGATGTCTATAGGCATGTACCATACACTTACTGGACATACTAACAAACAACCCCATAGTTACTGTTGCTATGGATGTCTATAGGCATGTACCATACACTTACTGGACATACTAACAAACAACCCCATAGTTACTGTTGCTAGGGATGTCTATAGGCATGTACCATACACTTACTGGCCTGGACATACTAATAAACAATAACATAGTTGCTAAGGAGTATATACTGTATTTCATTTGACATTTATTCCTAATTGAAATGTACATCATTCATCGCATATTGAAACATTCTATATCATTACGTTAATTCTCATGAATTTATTCAATTATTATTATTGCTATTCATTCATACAAAACCTATTTCTATTTTTTATTATGAACTTCAAACTTGCTTCCCACATGAATTTAGAAATTTGTTGGGATTGAATTTTTTGAATTTGATTATTGAAGCTTATTATATGGCAAATAAACTTGGCAAATTGTGATTAGTCAATTAGCAGTCCATAACTTCCCATACGGACCTCACGTTCTGAATTCACACAGAAAGTAACTTAGTTCGAAGATCATATACAAACAAAGTTCATTTCAAAGTTCGGAACGAACTTCAGAACTCACTCATCAAAACTTATTCAAAATCCACTATAATTGTATAATCCTTATATATTTAATATTAGCTGTGTATCTTTGATTCTATTGCAAGTTGTTGTGCTGATGTCAATAGGTCCCCGACTGAATCTATCACAAAGTCTGGAATGAGGTCTTTGGCTGTTGCATCATTCATGGCAGTTTGAAGGATTTCTAGAGTTGCATTCCCGGTGAAAACTAGTAGAGTTTTTGTACCACTTTTGTTGCCAAACATGATGTCAGTTTCAAGTCTAAAAAGACGTACATTTGTTACATGTGTGCACAGTCATCGTCATCATCAAAATTATTATCATCATCATCATCACACTTGCATAAGACAAATTCTATTTTAATCATCAACATCATCATTATCATCATCGTCACCATTATCATCATCATCACACTTACATAAGACAAATTCTATTTTAATCATCAACATCATCATTATCATCATCGTCACCATTATCATCATCATCACACTTACATAAGACAAATTCTATTTTAATCATCATCAACACCATCATCATCATCACCATTATCATCATCATCATCACACTTCCATAAGACAAATTCTATTTTAATTATCATCAACATCCTCATTATCATCATCATCACCATTATCATCATCATCACACTTCCATAAGACAAATTCTATTTTAATTATCATCAACATCCTCATTATCATCATCATCACCATTATCATCATCATCATCATCACACTTACATAGCTAGGACAAATTCTATTATAAATGTTATCAACATCAACATCATTATTATCATCATCATCATCATTATCATTATCATCAACATCACACTATTACATAGGACAATTTCAATTGTAATCATCATCAACACCATCATCATCATCAAATGAAGTTGAGACTTAATTTAAAATGTGCATGACATAGCTAAAAGATACTCACGTATCACCAATCATGCAAGTTCTTGCAGGGTCAATTTTATGCCTGCAAATACAGTGAAAATAAGTTCTTAAATACAATCTAAAACTTTATCGATGACATTTGAATGTTTGCTAACGTCATTATCAAGTCAAAATGATAAGTCTATGAAATGTTAGTATATATAACGTTAATTAGCTAAGTAAACATTGAAATGGTCAATTATTATAATTTTTAGTATGATGTACTTTTAGCATGGCTCAAGTTTGACAAACTTATGTAATTCTAGGGGCATTGAATGGTCCCCGCAAAAAGTCAGTCTCACAAAATTTGGGTCAAATTTTGGGGGTCTCGAAGTCTCGTTTCTCAGAGTCTTGAATTTTGAAAACAAAGGAAATCGGTGAAAAAGCATCTTGGGCTTGCAAAAATATGCCTTGTAATGATAATAATGATAATAATAATAATAATAATAATAATAATAATAATAATAATAATAATAATAATAATAATAATAATAATAATAATACACAGGGTTACTAGAGTTTACACAGAGTAATTTTTATCCATGCGCAGCCCTAAATAATAAAATCATAAATGCAAGACAAGTCAGAGTCTTGCAAAGTCTCACCTTGACCATTCAATACCCCTAATTCTTTAAGCTTAGCTATAAACTACTATTAATATCCACAGCTGAGTTTAAAATGTGTTGGTTTTACTAAATATAATTAAGGCAAGGTTAAACTGGTGTAGGCCAGCGGTGTTGCCCATTTAGCTTATCTAGAGGGGGGTTTATGGTATTGCTGCCTGTTGCCATGGTTCCCTCTCGCTGTGGTAAATTTACTACTTGTCTGTTTGCTATTGCCTGGCTTATTGCTTGTGGATTGCGTAGGTAGTTAAATAAGCACCAACCGTCTATTCAACACGACATTATTTGTGGCTTAGCTAAAACATGCCCTACATTACAATGTAAGTGTTGCAACTGTTTCTCTCATACAAATGCTTCTTTGTTGTATTTACTCACTCAGTTGCAATGCAGTCGAATAATACACTCGATGGTTTGCCACAATAGACTGGGCTTCTTCTTGCAGCTTTTTCTAAATAGGCGGCAAAACAGCCAGTACCTAAAAGTACAATTTATTTATTAGTCGCCCGACTCTAAAAATGCAGATTGGTCCTTGTCTTTGTTTACTTAGCTTTTGCCATATGGCAGAGTTGCTGCAACAGGGCAATAATTACTGTGAGCCAATAGAACTCAGTAGGACAGACTATGTCTATGTGTCATGTCTATGTGTCATGTCTATGTGCCATGTCTATGTGCCATGTCTATGTGCCATGTCTATGTGCCATGTCTATGTGCCGTGTCTATGTGTCATGTCTATGTGCCGTGTCTATGTGTCATGTCTATGTGCCATGTCTATGTACCGTGTCTATGTGCCATGTCTATGTGCCATGTCTATGTGCCATGTCTATGTGCCATGTCTATGTGTCATGTCTATGTGCCATGTCTATGTGCCATGTCTATGTGTCATGTCTATGTGCCATGTCTATGTGCCATGTCTATGTGCCATGTCTATGTGCCATGTCTATGTGTCGTGTCTATGTGCCATGTCTATGTGCCATGTCTATGTGCCATGTCTATGTGCCATGTCTATGTGCCATGTCTATGTGCCATGTCTATGTGCCATGTCTATGTGCCATGTCCATGTGCCATGTCTATGTGCCATGCCTATGTGCCATGTCTATATGTGCCATGTCCATGTGCCATGTCCATGTGCCATGTCTATGTGCCATGTCTATGTGCCATGTCTATGTGCCATGTCTATGTGCCATGTCGTCTATGTGCCATGTCTATATGTGCCATGTCTATGTGCCATGTCTATGTGCCATGTCTATATGTGCCATGTCTATGTGCCATGTCTATGTGCCATGTCTATGTGTGCCATGTCTATGTGCCATGCCATGCTATGTGCCATATCTATGTGCCATGTCTATGTGCCATGTCTATATGTGCCATGTCTATGTGCCATGCCTATGTGCCATGTCTATATGTCTATGTCTATGTGCCATGTCCATGTCTATGTGCCATGTCCATGTGCCATGTCTATGTGCCATGTCTATGTGCCATGTCTATGTGTCTATGCCATGTCTATGTGCCATGTCTATGTGCCATGTCTATGTGCCATGTCTATGTGCCATGTCTATGTGCCATGTCTATGTGCCATGTCTATGTGCCATGTCTATGTGCCATGTCTATGTGTGCCATGTCTATGTGCCATGTCTATGTGCCATGTCTATGTGCCATGTCTATGTGCCATGTCTATGTGCCATGTCTATATGTGCCATGTCTATATGTGCCATGTCTATGTGCCATGTCTATGTGCCATGTCTATGTGCCATGTCTATGTGCCATGTCTATGTGCCATGTCTATGTGCCATGTCTATGTGCCATGTCTATGTGCCATGTCTATGTGCCATGTCTATGTGCCATGTCTATGTGCCATGTCTATGTGCCATGTCTATGTGCCATGTCTATGTGCCATCTCTATGTGCCATGTCTATGTGCCATGTCTATGTGCCATGTCTATGTGCCATGTCTATGTGCCATGTCTATGTGCCATGTCTATGTGCCATGTCTATGTGCCATGTCTATGTGCCATGTCTATGTGCCATGTCTATGTGCCATGTCTATGTGCCATGTCTATGTGCCATGTCTATGTGCCATGTCTATATGTGCCATGTCTATGTGCCATGTCTATGTGCCATGTCTATGTGCCATATCTATGTGCCATGTCTATGTGCCATGTCTATGTGCCATGTCTATGTGCCATGTCTATGTGCCATGTCGTCTATGTGCCATGTCTATATGTGCCATGTCTATGTGCCATGTCTATATGTGCCATGTCTATGTGCCATGTCTATGTGCCATGTCTATGTGCCATGTCTATGTGCCATGTCTATGTGCCATGTCTATGTGCCATGTCTATGTGCCATGTCTATGTGCCATGTCTATGTGCCATGTCTATGTGCCATGTCTATGTGCCATGTCTATGTGCCATGTCTATGTGCCATGTCTATGTGCCATGTCTATGTGCCATGTCTCTATGTGCCATGTCTATGTGCCATGTCTATGTGCCATGTCTATGTGCCATGTCTATATGTGCCATGTCTATGTGCCATGTCTATGTGCCATGTCTATGTGCCATGTCTATGTGCCATGTCTATGTGCCATGTCTATGTGCCATGTCTATGTGCCATGTCTATGTGCCATGTCTATGTGCCATGTCTATGTGCCATGTCTATGTGCCATGTCTATGTGCCATGTCTATGTGCCATGTCTATGTGTGCCATGTCTATATGTGCCATGTCTATGTGCCATGTCTATGTGCCATATCTATGTGCCATATATGTGCCATGTCTATATGTGCCATGTCTATGTGCCATGTCTATGTGCCATGTCTATGTGCCATGTCTATGTGTCATGTCTATGTGCCATGTCTATGTGCCATATCTATGTGCCATATATGTGCCCTATCTAAGTACCCTACCTGGAATGACATAACTCTTTGATTCTGGGACTGGCATCCTGTCGTCAGGGTTCGTAGCCACAAAGAGACATGAAGCATCCTTCACCAAGTAGCTTGTTGCTTTGATGAGTTTTTTCATACTAATAAACTGGTCATTACCACTCACTACTGCACCAACCTGGTTAAGTATTATTATTAGGTAGAGGTTATCGGTGGAGGCAATAGAGAGCATAAGCAGCAGACATTTTTGTCAACATGGACGGCGCACACACTGACGAGTGATGTTCGAAACAACTGTTGATATCTGTGACAGCAATCTACGATGGCACTTCACCTGTTTTCACAATGTAGATTGCCGTCACAGATGCCAACGTTCAATTCGAACATCATTCGTCAGTGCGCACGTGTCTGTGTTGACAAAAACGCCTGCTGCTCAAGCTCTCTAATTGCAATCAGCTGTTAAAAGTCCTTGAATCTCATTATATACCTTCACTGAGGAGCAAATAATTATGGTCCCCATGTGCTATCAAGCAGAGAGTAATATTCTATTGAAAAGGTGCAGCTGTTGAAAACTCCTCATGAGACCAGACCAGGGCCCGGTTGTTCGAAAGCGGGTTAACGCTAACCCAGGGTTAAATATGGCTAACCTAGGGTAAAATCTTAAGAATTAACCCTAGGTTAGCGAATTTAACCCCAGGTTAGCGTTAACCCGCTTTCGAACAAACGGGCCCAGAAATGATGTCTATATTGATACTGCATTTTCGTTTTTATGCTCACAATTTAAGTGTTGTACTCTAGTACACAGACTAAGTTATTGTTGAATAAAAAAGTCTTTGACATTCAAACCCCAATCTGAAGGGGAGAGTGCTTGGGTGGATATATCCCACATTTATTACCTCTGGGTCGATGGTAAAATCTACATCATACTGAAAATCATAGCCATCTTGAACATCATCATGCTGAAATGAAGAACACATATAGTCAAGGAAAGTACACTAGGTTGCATGTCAAACAGTTTGACAAAAAAACAAAAGACTAACTGACTGTTAAACTGGCTTGTGTACTGGTTGACTGCATAATAGCGCGAGTCCTTTTACACTGACAAAGAAACAATCAGGCATCTCAAGCATGTTAAGGCAGGGTCTTTTTCCGATCCTTGGAAAATCACATTTTCTGTTATATCTGCTTCCAATTTAAACGTACGCAGTTGATTTTTGTTCCTAAAGTATAATTTAGGTTTCTTAATATTTTGAGCTTGATAGTGTTAACTTTCGGTAGTCACGTGACCTTAAGGCTATGAAAACAGATATTTGCAAACGGGGTGATGGTTGTTTTGTATTTTCAAAACATTTTTATGTGAAACAGTTAAGTTCAAAGAGCTAAATGAGAATCTGTTTGGAACGGATGACTATAGTTTTTAATTAACGATAAAATTATAATAATAGAAATAATGAACTTAGTCACGTGACCTGTTTTGTGGATTATCTCGTTAGCAAAATAGGAAAAACATCCATTCCAAACGGAACCTTGTTATGCACCTTAAATGCAACAATATTACACCAAAAGATTTCAGAAATAAATCACAACCATCACCCCATTTCCAAATCTATATTTCCTCCGTCAATAGGTCACGTGACCATGGAATGTCAAAAATGTCTAACTTAAAATGTTAAGCAACCTAAATGTCACTTTAGGACCAAACTTCAATTTAATAGGTTTAAACTGGAAGAAGATATTTGAAAACATAGAAAGTGTAAAAAGACCCTGCCTTAACATGCTTGAGATGTTTATCACATACTCCACCCTAAAGGGGAAAACTGATGTCCATTGTAAGAAAGGGGTAAACATCATTATTGTCAAACTACTCCATACAACACAGGGATCCCACACATTCATTATTGTCAAACTGCTTCATACAACACAGGGATCCCACACATTCATTATTGTCAAATTACTCCATACAACACAGGGATCCCACACATTCATTATTGATAAACTACTCCATACAACACAGGGATCCCACACATTCATTATTGTCAAATTACTCCATACAACACAGGGATCCCACACATTCATTATTGATAAACTACTCCATACAACACAGGGATCCCACACATTCATTATTGTCAAACTACTCAATACAACACAGGGATCCCACACATTCATTATTGTCAAACTACTCCATACAACACAGGGATCCCACACATTCATTATTGTCAAACTACTCCATACAACACAGGGATCCCACACATTCATTATTGTCAAACTACCCCATATAACACAGGGATCCCACACATTCATTATTGTCAAATTACTCCATACAACACAGGGATCCCACACATTCATTATTGTCAAATTACTCCATACAACACAGGGATCCCACACATTCATTATTGTCAAACAAGACGCTCAATGAGCGTACACTCGGGCTTATGAAAAGGATAATGTCAGTTGCGTGAGGAGGGAGATGACAATGACTGACAGTTGCGTGACGAGGGAGACTATGTATATATGTGTCGGTGAGCGTAGATAAAAATCTCCGAATCGTACTTCCGTAGCATGTACTTGGAACGTTCAGTTGAGGTTCATATTCATGGTCAGAGGGTTCTGATAACGTCTTTGGTTTCTTCGTTATCGCAGAGGAAAGTTGAACTTCGTATCTTTTAAACATCCAGTTGATTCAGACTACGGTACGATGTGACAAAGCTCGACCAATCTGCTGTCTCTGCCTATACATTGAAAGATCTTGTTCGATTTATCTCGAAATCAGAAAGGAATTATCGATTAAAAATCAAAAGCTGCTTCTGTTAGATTTAAGATGTGACCTCAAGTGACCTCAAATACGTTTAAATACGTACGACAGCGTACTCTTGAAGAGTCGGAGATCTTTATCTATGAGTCACCGACCGAAATAGTCTCCCTCGTCACTGAGCGTCTTCTTCTGTAATAGATCCCTAAAATCTAAGGACGTTTTGATTTCGATTGTATTTTTGCATGCCGTTCACTGACCTGTTTTGAGCGTGGAAATTCTGTTCTAACAAGGATCACACAACTGTAATCGTACTGAATTTTTCAAACGTGGAATAAAATAAACATCCATCGTGAGTCGACTGGCTCGATTGTTTGCATGACTTCTGTACATATACATGTAGCTTTCTGTCAATAGATGTAGTTACATCGCTGGTCGCGAGTTTAATTATAAACACTCAAGGACATACGACTGGACTGTACACGTAGTATATTACAATTAGCAACAAACATGGCATAGCGAGGTCATGATAGTTTTTGAGTTCATTTCATTTACTTTTCAGTCTCGACTGGCTCAATTAGCAACAAACATGACAACATAGCGAGGTCTTGATACTTTTTGAGTTCATTTCATTTGCTTTTCAATTCATTTTTTGATGTTCGTGGAACGACGTCGTACAACAGCCGATAAAACACGGGCTTTAAACACGCTCATTTCACAGACAAAAGCATACGCCGATTCGTGTGGGCCCACTCTGAAAGATGTCGTTTCATTTATAACAAAAGCAAATGCGCCTTAGCTTCATCGTGGAATGATCAACTACAATCCTGACCTTAATAGCTTCAAGATCTATGCTGAGAAATCTTGAAACTCGATACGATCAAATACATCGCATTCTTTCTTCATTCTTCGCATTTTCTTCATTCTATGACCAGGAAAAAATAAATAAAAAAAATAAAAAGAAAGTGTATTTTCTAACTCGGGCTTCCTTCGGAAGGGCCCGAGTAACTAGTCTATACAACACAGGGATCCCACACATTCATTATTGTCAAACTGCCCCATACAACACAGGGATCCCACACATTCATTATTGTCTAACTAGTCTATACTATATAGTTACATACTTACTCCATATCCAATATTTGGTATTCCCATCGCATCTAGTTCTTCAGACAACCCTTTACCACCAATCATATACACCTTCTTCTCAAACTTTGCAATGTGCTTCAAGTAATATGCTGTCGCAAAAGCCGCTGTGTAAACCTCAGACTTGCTGACCTTCATGCCAAACCTCTCAAACTTTGTCAAAAAGTTTTCTCGTGAAATAGTGTTATTGTTGGTGACAAAAAACACTTTCTTTCCCTGGAAATCATTAATAAAAAGAACTTTCATCAATAGTTTTAGATTATTAATGTGTATAAATATGAATGATTAAACTCCTGAAGAATGGAATGAATGAATAAATAAATAGATTTAATGAATGAAGGAAAGGAAGAATGAAAAAAGGAAGGAAAAGAGGAAAGAAAGAAGGAATAATTGAATGGATAGATAGATACACATGAAGATGAATCAATCAATCAATAATCTTGTAATCAACAGGACTCACTAAGTTTTTCAAACACTCCACAAGCTCAGCAGCACCAGGAATTAAATGTTTTTGTAGCCAAATCACACCTGATAATCAGTAAATATTGTTATTTCAATGCTAAAAATCAGGAGATCAGCAAAACTTAATCAGCAAATCAGAACAGGCAAAAGTCAAATGCATTGATTCAATTATCTGTTGTTTTATTTGGTCCAGACAGCAGTATTCATTTGAACCAGGCTTGTATTTGTGGGAGTGGGGTTTGGAGTACTGATGTAAAATCATCTCAAGCATGGTGGGCCTATTAGAGTCAAAAAATGCTGGGGTTGTATAACTTCTACAGTTTTAAACTCATGGGAATTTTGCAACAATAATCACAGTGATTGCATCCTTTGGGATTGTTTTATGTGCGAAAACCTTGTCAATCATGTAATAAGACAGTTAATCACCTCAAACGTCGGCAATAAGCCAATACCTTATTGCCTCTGTTCTCTGTAATTAACTCTTACATGTACATACTAACTGTTTTTATTATCATTTTGCTTCTTTATGTAACTGTACTTTTTTTCTGACATTTTGAACGAGCTTTTGCTCCTAGACGTTAACGTGGATAAATAAAAAATTGATTGATTGATTGATTGACATAAGCAATTTGAGCCTCTGGCTTTGGCCTTACTTAAGTTATGTAAATAACTGGAAAATCTTTCTAATAAGCTTAAATAAAATCAATCAATATGGTCATTTGGGAAGTTAACTCCCCTCCCTCCCCCAGAGAAGGCCAACACCTTGCCCAAAGAATGGTCACTAAAACCCTATTTACACGGTATCCTTTTCTGGCACGGCACTCTTAAATTTGAGCACGCGTACCTACCATTTTTGGTACGGCACCCCAATTTTTTGTCGTGTAAACATATTTTTTTCGGTACCCGTGCCTAAATTATTTGGGCACGCGGTCCTAGTTTTAAGCGGGCCGAGACCACCTCAGGAGGTAGTCTCGGCCCGCCGCAGAAAAAGGCACGCGTATCAAAACTGCGCCCACAGATCTTCGGCCAGTGGTATTCTCTACTGCGCAGTTGCACAAGTGCACTTCTTCTATCAAGATGGCGTCGTCTTCTACGTCTTCTACTAGTACTGCGTCTGAAATGCAGTCGGGAATTTTGTATGCCACGGGCAAAGAAGCCAAAACTAGAGGCAAATTGTGGTCTGAAGATACGACACGGGTTTTAATTCAAGTGTGGGGAGAAGAGAAAATTCAGGAAGCCCTAAACAAATGCAAATGTTCTAGACAAACGTAACTTTTTTCAAAATGTTGCTTCGATTTTTCATCAAGAAATGATAGTAAAGCCCCATTTGTGGTCGTGATTTTAAAATACTGTCCGCCATTTTGAAAATAAAATCCCCATGAAATACCGCTGACAGTTGTACAAAGGACACTCATTTTCAGGAGTGCTCAAAACGATAAGGGCCGTCTGCAGAATAGTCGTGTAAACGAAACCGGTCGTACCAAAAATGATAAGTACGCGTGCCCAAATTTAAGAGTGCCGTGCCAGAAAAGGTTACCGTGTAAATGGGGCTTAAGACACTAGTTACCAAGTATATATTTTTACGGAGGACCTTTGATGGACGACATAACTACATTTCCACTGTCCATCAAAGGGATCCTTCTTCTCCTTTTATAAAGCAGAATGGTCCTTGCTTCAACCGGGGTCCCTCTAAGGGTCCCTCGGGTCCCTCACAGTAAATCCCGGTAGTTGATTAGGGAAACAACCGTGTGACTGTATACTATTAAACTGAAGTACTGGTAAATTATATCAAGTTCATACAAACCATCAAGGTCGAATATAAAAGCATCACAGCACTCTATCAATCGCTTTCTGTCTTCTTCACGACACAACCTTTTAGCCGCCATTTTCGATACATATAACCACTGACCAGCAATCTTTAAAAAATGGCGGGCTCAAGTACCGAGGCTACGGACGTTATTGACCGTGAGGAGGAGTCAGGAGACTGGTAATCCAAGATGGCGGGGGAGGGTTTGACTTGGAGAAGGAAAATACTCCAGAAACTTACACAACGAAATCTACAAGAATTGAAATACTTCTGCGATCTTGTTAAAGAACGTAAGTAGACTATGCAGCAGGTATTGTAGTGGTATTGCATGGTTATTTCGATGCATTTAATCCACATTTATGACATATTTATTTGCAGTTGTCAGACGTCTGTAAAATTATAATTTTTAAGCTTAAGCTTATGTCGATTGGAAATGTTGTCAAAAGGAGTCGAGATTCGCTGTATCCTCACGAGTGCACGGTGATATGTTGTATGATTGTTGAAGCTCAGTCAAACTGGATATTCACTCGGAGTATCTGCTGATATAGCAATATACAAAACCACTTGGATCGACTTCCGGATACAGAGAATCTCCATTACAAATCAGTTTATATTCGCTGTTTGGTTCATATTTGCCTTCATCTATGTGGATTGTTTTTGCCAAGTTTGTGGCGAAGCTCGTCGTTTCAAAATCAAAAACAATAGTGAAGTAGCTATATACTGGGAGGTGATAGGATCCTTGCCTTTGATCTAAGCTAATTAATTAAACTATGTGAATAATTTTGATTATTGTTTTAGTTTTATATTTACATTATGTTAGATTTAAGTCTCCCCGATTAGTAGGGCACTTGTGCCCAGCTAGAAGATTTTGAGACGTTAATAAAGTTATTATTATTATTATTATTTATTTGGTAGTATTAGTAAGCAGGCAGCTCTCTCGGATTGGGCTTCCTGTGGTAAACTGTGAGAGAGAAAACCAATCCCAATTTCTGGTTAGGAATTCCAATTCCGATCAGCTCTAGAGATGCCTGCGGAGGAGGCTATAGTATTAAAGCTTACAGATAGATGTGAAATGTAGATAGCTTCTTGCTGGCTTGATTGATTGATTGATTGATAATAATTATTGTATATATTTATTATATGTATTATATATTTCTTTTGCCTTCTTTATAGTCCCGGTGTAACTAATCGAATGGTTCGGCAATCGAGTTTAATCGAACCTTGTCAAACCCAATCGAATGACGAGGTTCGATTGGGTTCGGTAATCGGATACAATCGAACACTCACAAAAATTTTAGGCAATCGAACAAAATCGAACTACTACCACTTTTGAGTGATTTCAAATATGTTCGATTTCGTTCTATTTGGGTTCGATAATCAATCAAACTCTCACTAAAGTTTTTGGGTTCAATTGTGTCCGATTACCGAACCCAATCGAACCTCGTCATTCGATTGGGTTCAACGAGGTTCGATTAAATTAATTTGCCGAACCATTTGATTAGTTACACCGGGTTATAGATTGTAGTCCATACTGTTTCATAAAGACCAGATAGTAACGGCATATTTTACTATGCGTAAAATGTACTGTGCATGATATGAGCACATGATAAACCAAACCATTTTACATGCCTGTACAATGTATTATCATAGTTAACATCAGAATCATGCCGGGTACTCAGGCAGACTTCTAGTAATGATCCAGTCAGCTCTCTTCATTCACTTTTCCCAAAACAAATTCCAGTCAGTGAAATATTAAAGTAGCTGGCAATATCATTGTTAGTGTTTTTTACGATCCTGGAAATTATAGTATTGGGCTTCCTGTGTAGAGCCTCAAACTCATGTTACACCAGAGTGACTAACATGGTGTCTTAGTAAAGTTAATCTAGTGTTAGAATCTGAGTCAATCTTTATCTTTTACGAACCATCAAAAACTACAGAAATGTCGCAGTAACGATAGCACGGGTATACATGTACATGTACATACATGACTTTTCACTGTCATTTATTCTATTGAAGGAATGGTCAACACTCAGCGTGCGTCCATTGAGTTATGGATGCACGCGGGAGGCTGCTAAGCACGAGAGAAGTGTAAGAGTCGCACGAGGCATTGACTCTAGCTTCTTGAGTGCTTAGCAGCCGACCAAGTGCATCCATAACTCGATGAACGCACAGCTGAAGCGTTGACCATTTCTTTTATAACATAGTCACTGCAAATTCAAATAAAGCAATTTTATTTTCCAATTGATTTCAGAGCGCACGCTATGGCGATGACGTGAGCGTGCGCCCATTGAGTTATGGATGCACGCTCGCGCATGCTAAATAGCCAATCAGAGTGCGCGTTATATCAATGCTATGTTATAAAACTTTTTTTTTTAATGATTATTTTTTATTATAATTACAATCTGTATTGTACATTTTGGTACTATTGATATAATACTCTCTAACTGTTATAATCAAAGTGATGTATTCATTGCCACATTTCTCTGATTTTGTTCTTGTAGATAATAGATTATTTGAGGTAGCAGATTCCTCCAAGTCAAAGATAACTCAACTTGAAATCCAAGTCTTCCAGCTTCAGCAGGTACGTAAACGACTGCAACTTGAACAGTCAAGGAGTTTGTCACATTCCTTGACACCCTATAGTATTGATGTACTGCTGCGCTGTGGTGACAACACCAAAAGGAAGCATGGAGATTACTATTTAAAAGTATTACAATGTACGTACATGTGGTACCTTTTGTCATAGCAATGGTTCAACAGCCTATAACATAAATATATTACCCATGCTCCCATTTGGTCTCATCACACAGGCATTGTACACTAGAACTGTTCATTGTTTGTTTAGGAGAGAACAGAGCTGCAAGGACGCATTCAAGAACTCGGGTACCAATAATGTTAATGCTATTAATGGTACATGTATTTACTAATATTGTCACCGTCGTAATGATACAATAAAGATTAGTAGCAACAGCAGTAGTAGTAGTAGTAAGCTTACTGATTGTTTGAAATATTCAAATAGTTCTGGAGGAGCAGGTACTGCAACAGGAACTGTGACATCAGAAAAAGTATCAATACTTGAACAAAAGCTTTTTAAAACTCAAGAAGAATTAACTGAGCTGCATCGATGGAAATCAGAGGTAAGATGGCTTAGTTGGTTAGTGTGCAGCCTTCTAAGCGAGAGGTACCTGGTTTGATTCTTCATGACCTCACATCCTTGTTTCAACTTCCCTCTAATTCATGTAGCTCAGTGCTGCATTAAATACCCTTAGAACGGAGCACTGATGGAGGGAGGGGGTGAAAGGGTGTACCATCCGCTCCCTGAAAGAACAGTTTCGAGTGAAGGGGCACGGATGAGTCATGATTCATTATGTTTTCAATTTCTGCATGCGGAACTGCGATTGATACCAGTGACATTACATTCAGTTCTCACAATGCCATGTACTTTTGCATCTCAAATAGAAATTCCATGCTAGGAAATTGAATACATAATGAATCATGTGACTTTATTGTAGTATGCTTAGCTGTAATATCAATAGATAAAACGTAGAAGAAACACAAACTGTGTAGTGTCTGTTATAATATAAATGTACCATTGTAATAATAATCAATTCAACCTTTATTTTAGAATGCACAGAATATAGCAGAGCTAAATAATGTCATCAGACGCAAAGAAGAGGAAATTTTGCATAAAGAAGCACAGTAAGGAACAGTTGTTCTATTTACTACCAGTATGCATCATCATCATCATCATCAACACCACCAGAATCATTGTCAACATTATCATCATTGTAATCACCATCATCATAACAATCATCATTATCAACACCACCAGAATCATTGTCAACATTATCATCATTGTAATCACCATCATCATAACAATCATCATCATCAACACCATCAGAATCATTGTCAACATTATCATCATTGTAATCACCATCATCATGATAATCATCATCATCAACACACCATTAGAATCATTGTCAACATTATCATCATTGTAATCAACATCATCATAACAATCATCATCATCAACACCACCAGAATCATTGTCAACATTATCATCATTGTAATCACCATCATCATAACAATCATCATCATCAACACCATTAGAATCATTGTCAACATTATCATCATTGTAATCACCATCATCATAACAATCATCATCATCAACACCATTAGAATCATTGTCAACATTATCATCATTGTAATCACCATCATCATAACAATCATCATCATCAACACCATCAGAATCATTGTCAACATTATCATCATTGTAATCACCATCATAACAATCATTATCATCAACACCATCAGAATCATTGTCAACATTATCATCATTGTAATCACCATCATCATCATTGTAATCACCATCATCATAACAATCATCATCATCAACACCACCAGAGTCATTGTCAACATTATCATCATTGTAATCACCATCATCATAACAATCATCATCATCAACACCACCAGAGAATCATTGTCAACATTATCATCATTGTAATCACCATCATCATAACAATCATCATTATCAACACCATTAGAATCATTGTCAACATTATCATCATTGTAATCACCATCATCATAACAATCATCATCATCAACACCACCAGAATCATTGTCAACATTATCATCATTGTAATCACCATCATCATAACAATCATCATCATCAACACCATCAGAATCATTGTCAACATTATCATCATTGTAATCACCATCATCATAACAATCATCATCATCAACACCATTAGAATCATTGTCAACATTATCATCATTGTAATCACCATCATCATAACAATCATCATCATCAACACCATCAGAATCATTGTCAACATTATCATCATTGTAATTACCATCATCACTGCCAACACCAAAATCATTGTCAACATCATCATCATCATAATCATCATCATCATCATCACTGCCTTGTATTAAATTATTGGCTGCATGCATATCCTCTCGTCATCTACATTGTACATGTATATGTATGACTTACAGAGATATTGACCTCCAAAACTAGTTTTCGTATAAATAATAATTCTCATTTCTTGTCCAATTCCCATCTTGGTTTGAATTTCTCAGGCTTCAAGATGCAATAAACAACCAAAATGCCATGAAAACTGAATGCCAGAATCTTGGACAGACAATCGTTGATCTCGAAAAAACTAATGAGGTGATTATATCTGATAGATAATCAGAGATTGTGGTTAAAATTGATGCGAATTAGGACGATTTTATATCACATTTACAACATTCACATTTACATGTATGATTTCTTTTGTCTTTTCCTCGTGAATTAATCTCGCAAAATAATCTTATTCCAGGTGTTTCAGACATCCTGTCAGGTCCTCTCTCTCTCTCTTCTGACAAAATAGTCATTAGAAAGATTCAATAAAATAATGACCTTACATTGTAGACGGTAAAACACTTTCTCTTTTCTCTTTTTGCAGTTGCTAAAAGATGAACTCCAAGTTCTTCAACTTGAATACACTTCTCTAGAAGAAAAACACAGAAAAACACAAGACGAGAATAGAGATTTGGTAAAGTTTCTCTCAGTTCATTTCCGATTGATTGAAGGGGCACAGTGTGTTTGAGTTAGTACTCATCAGTTGTTTGTTTGCCCAGGTTGAGAGATGGATGATTCAAAAAGCAAAAGACGCTGATAAAGTCAACTTGGAAAATGAATTACAAGTCAGGTATGCATGCTGTTGAACATGCCAAGAAGACTGTATGTTTAACACATCACAGGATGACATGCGTTGAGTTTATGCCCTCCTCTTCACCTTGTGTTTTATTATCTTTCCAAGAATTCGTCAAGCACAGCTACAAAGGGAGTTGCTAGAAGCGGCTAAAGAACCTGTCAATATTCCGTAAGTACACGATCAAACACGAGAAAGAATACCATATTTCACAGATATCCAAACACTGGTTGTATTTTTGAATATTCTTCCTCAATTATAATATTGTTCTTTTGCAGTAATTTAAAAGGGAGTGCGTCAGACCTGAATACCCCACATATAGCGTACTGTGTTATAACAACTATACCATCATACCCACAAACTAAGTTTGTAAGTACTTTGAATGCTTTTGTATATTTTGTCCAGGAATTCCCATTTCTCATTTATGTACTTCTTTTCCAGGATGCGCATGACGGAGAAGTGTTATCAGCTAAGTTTAGTATATCAGGAAGACTGTTTGTAACTGGTGGTGGAGACAAGAAAGTTAAAGTGTGGGAAATTGTTAATGGTATATAAACATTTCATTGTTAATGGTATACATTTGTATAAGTGTTTTATTGTTCTAAGTAGACTTTATTTAGACAGGGTAGCCCATTGAAGTTCTTCTACCAATTGTACATGTATGGTTGTACTATTTCCTTCCTTCCATCCTCCCAAACATTCTCTCTTCCTCCTTTCCATCCTTCCTTCCATCTTTCCTTCCTTTCTTCCATCCTTCCTTCCATCTTTCCTTTCTTCCTTCCATCCTTCCTTCCATCTTTCCTTTCTTCCTTGCTTCCTTCCTTTCTCCCTTGCTTCCTTCCATCCTTCCAAACATTCTCTCTTCCTCCTTTCCATCCTTCCTTCCATCTTTCCTTCCTTCCTTCCATCCTTCCTTCCATCCTTCCTTCCATCTTTCCTTTCTTCCTTGCTTCCTTCCTTTCTCCCTTGCTTCCTTCCATCCTTCCAAACATTCTTCCTCCTCTCTTCCCTCCTTCATTCCTTTTTCCTTCCTACCTTCCTACCTACATGTACCTACAAACTGTACCTTCCTTCCTTCCTTTCTTTCTTCCATCCTTTCTTCCATCCTTTTTCAACCTTTCTAGTATTGGTCTGTAGTCTGTATGTGATATTCCTGCAGGCCTACAGTTCTAGACATGATTACTTTGTCCAAATGGTCATTATCTCTAATATCTTAAATAATTCTATCTAGATTCCTGTTTACCTAAAGGCACAATGCACGGCTGTACTTACGCAGTGACATCGGTTCAGTTTGATGTTCAGGTTTGTACTGATATCACAATGTCACATGAGTAATGTAGACACCCTTGGGGCCAAATATAGGTGTTCACTCACGAGAGATGTGATCTCTTACAGGAGGTTATAAAGCTTTGTTAAGTGGAGAAAGAAATGTTCAGCACCTTTTGGATGTGTCCGCTTACAGGAGTTATCCATTAGCAGAGGCAAATGTAGCAGTTGATGGGACAACCACCCAGTCCAACCTCAATGCCACCTCTGCGGCCATGCCATAACCTTCAAAAACTTTTAGCATGTGAATCTTCACTTTACCAAGAAATGTACATGTCCCGAATTCCCGAATTTTTTACCCTGTTTCAGTACTGAAAAGGTTCGACCCTGTTGGATGCACACACCCATACCACTGATTTATGGCAGTACCCCTTGGTCCATCCTCAGGAACCCAGGGGTATATTCTGTCACTCGTTGCTCACTCCCAGAGAAATACCCCTGGGAACGAACTTGTTCTGGAAGTCAAAATTACTCTCGTTTCTGATTGGTCGACCTAGGAAGGTCGACCAATCAGTATCAAGTATATTCTGGTTTGAATAGGACAACCGCCATTTTGAATTT
This sequence comes from Actinostola sp. cb2023, assembly GCA_033675265.1. NCBI lineage: Eukaryota > Metazoa > Cnidaria > Anthozoa > Actiniaria > Actinostolidae > Actinostola > Actinostola sp. cb2023. The sequence goes on along the minus strand of JAUJYZ010000073.1, from coordinate 411,860 downwards.
TGACTTCCGGAACAAGTTCCAACAGACTTTGTTCTCAGAGGTATTTCTCTGGGAGTGACTAACGAGCGACAGAATATACCCCTGGGTTCCCGAGGATGCCCTCAGCCCAGAGAATAGATGAATGAATGCCAGTGATAATGGTAATAGGACTAAGTGGAGTCCAGTTCTGTCCATAATCATACAAGTGATAAACTACGCGGTTGTCCAATTTTTTTTATCACGAGTATATGATTGCAAACAAAATTGGACAACACAAAGTCCTTTTACACCTTAATCAATAACTATTACAATTTCTGAGAAAAATTTTATTATGAAAAATTTAGAAAAATGTTTTGAAAAAGCCTCAATTTTTGAAGGTGATTTCTTGTTGCTATGGTGATTTGTATCAATGCAGTGGTTTGGTGGATTTATCTCAAAGCAGTAAAGTGATTGTACAGGTATTCCAGTGTTACACTGGTATCCGATTACAACTTCCAAATTGATTAGTGAAAAATACAGCAGTCTGTCCACCAATCAAATTTGAGGAAATGGACCTTTTTACCGATACAGTGGCCATTTTGGATTCTATTGTTTTGGCTAAAACATTATGGGATGCTCAGGGTGCAAATGACCCAAAAACTGTACAGTGATGGAGTCGTGTCAATATATTATTTTTCTATGTCACTCTAACCATAGTGTTGTATGACTTACTATCTACATGTGTTGTGTATTGTTGTATAATTTTGTACAAATTCATTGCTTTAAATTAAGTTTTCGTAGTTTTTCATGGCCAAATGGTTACTAGCTTGCACCCTGGGCATCCCATAATTCAATATGGCTGCCGTATCGGTAAAAAGGTCTATTGTAATAGTTATATGATTAAGTATATATTGACCTTACTAGAGACTCCCAGTTGTTTAATCATATTTACCAAATCACTGTCAGATTATTGAAACCTTTTTTGTCCATTATAGGAGAAGCTAATACTGGCATCATCAAATGACCAAGCTTGTAGAGTCTGGACTGTTAGCGACGAGAGATTGAGAGTAAGTTCAACCGTAAAATATCTTGTGGAAAAATAAAATAATGATAATGATGAATAACTGACAACAATGCAATGAATTGAATGCAAAAACGTTTTTTGGGCCAATAACTTAGTTTTAAATAAAATAACGAATCGAATGCTTTGGTAAACATCAATTTCTGCATGATTTAGCATCATTTTACGAAGCCACTAACTAATTATTATTGACTTGTGTATTAATCCTTCAAGCACACACTAACTGGACATCAAAATAAAGTGATGACGGCTAAGTTCATGGGTTCTGATGCCTCTAAAGTAGTGTCTGGTAGCCATGATAGAACCCTAAAGATATGGGACCTGAGGAGCAAAGCTTGTAAGTAAACCCCCAGGGGGGTGGGGGGGTCACTCTCACGTGAAAGGGGCGGGGATGATGAAAATTTGAAATAGATCCCTAACCCCAATCTGGGCGTGGTTTAAGCTTTATTTGACCCCTAAAAGATACCATTCTAAACCAGACAGGCAAATAAGAGCTGTAGCCACTTTAATGACACCAGCAACATAGTATGACGGCGTTGTTTATTTCTTCGTATGCAACCCTAAATGATACCTTGATGGCTAAAAATATTGGCGTTCCGTCGTGAACACCCTAAGCGAGACCAAAACACGTAATTTACACCCCTAAAAGGATGCCCCTCTCACATGGAAACCCCCCCCCCCCCCCCCCCCCCCAAAGCATTTCTTGCTCACAGCAATAATTTAATACAAAGTCTTGAGATCCTGTGTTTTACAGTGCATTGTTTAAACTGATAATATTATTTTCTACTTTTCAATATTTTCACAAAATCTTCAAATTTTAAACAGTTCATTGTGTGATTTGCATCGTCAGGTATTCGGACATTATTCGCTGGGTCCAGCTGTAACGATCTGGTTATCAATGAATCGATAGGGTACGTCTATTGTTAGTAGGTACAGAGTTGTTTTCATATGAGTGGGAAACCTACGGTACCGTGACACTCAAATGGCTTCCTTTTTTAACCAATCAGAAATCGTGCAGATGCATCTCATCTAGAGTTGTTTTCGTATGAGTGGGAAACCTACGGTACCGTGACACTCAAATGGCTTCCTTTCTGAACCAATCAAAAAGCGTGCAGATGCATCTCATCTAGAGTTGTTTTCGTATGAGTGGGAAACCTACGGTACCGTGACACTCAAATGGCTTCCTTTCTGAACCAATCAGAAATCGTGCAGATGCATCTCATCTAGAGTTGTTTTCGTATGAGTGGGAAACCTACGGTACCGTGACACTCAAATGGCTTCCTTTTTGAACCAATCAGAAATCGTGCAGATGCATCTCATCTAGAGTTGTTTTCGTATGAGTGGGAAACCTACGGTACCGTGACACTCAAATGGCTTCCTTTCTGAACCAATCAAAAAGGGTGCAGATGCACCTCATCCAATCAAACTTTTTCAATACAGCACAATATCGTAAGATTTCCCACGAAAACGACTCTAAGAATTGAGAACATAAATGTCACAGATGGTGACCTGAAGTACTTATCCGCATATTGGATCTAAGGTGCATATCTGATATCCACCGTCACACATCCAAAGTTCAGAGTAGTGCCCTAAATGCGGCTGATTGCATGACATTGGATTTCAGAACATGAGAATTTCAATCTGTAGATAATAATATAAGTGTTGTATATATGTCTTGTTGAAAGAATTCTTTCAATCTGTAGATAATAATATAAGTGTTGTATATATGTCTTGTTGAAAGAATTCTTTCAATCTGTAGATAATAATATAAGTGTTGTATATATGTCTTGTTGAAAGTATTATTTCAATCTGTAGATAATAATATAAGTGTTGTATATATGTCTTGTTGAAAGTATTATTTCAATCTGTAGATAATAATATAAGTGTTGTATATATGTCTTGTTGAAAGTATTATTCCAATCTGTAGATAATAATATAAGTGTTGTATATATGTCTTGTTGAAAGTATTATTCCAATCTGTAGATAATAATATAAGTGTTGTATATATGTCTTGTTGAAAGTATTATTCCAATCTGTAGATAATAATATAAGTGTTGTATATATGTCTTGTTGAAAGTATTATTTCAATCTGTAGATAATAATATAAGTGTTGTTGTATATATGTCTTGTTGAAAGTATTATTTCAATCTCTGTAGATAATAATATAAGTGTTGTATATATGTCTTGTTGAAAGTATTATTTCAATCTGTAGATAAATAATATAAGTGTTGTATATATGTCTTGTTGAAAGTATTATTCCAATCTGTAGATAATAATATAAGTGTTGTATATATGTCTTGTTGAAAGTATTATTCCAATCTGTAGATAATAATATAAGTGTTGTATATATGTCTTGTTGAAAGTATTATTTCAATCTGTAGATAATAATATAAGTGTTGTATATATGTCTTGTTGAAAGTATTATTTCAATCTGTAGATAATAATATAAGTGTTGTATATATGTCTTGTTGAAAGTATTATTCCAATCTGTATAATTCAAATCTGTAGATAATAATATAAATATAAGTGTTGTATATATGTCTTGTTGAAAGTATTATTCCAATCTGTAGATAATAATATAAGTGTTGTATATATGTCTTGTTGAAAGTATTATTCCAATCTGTAGATAATAATATAAGTGTTGTATATGTCTTGTTGAAAGTATGTTGTATATATGTATATTCTGTTGAAAGTATTATTTTCAATCTGTAGATAATAATATAAGTGTTGTAATCTGTAGATAATAATATAAGTGTTGTATATATGTCTTGTTGAAAGTATTATTTCAATCTGTAGATAATAATATAAGTGTTGTATATATGTCTTGTTGAAAGAATTCTTTCAATCTGTAGATAATAATATAAGTGTTGTATATATGTCTTGTTGAAAGAATTCTTTCAAGTATGTTTTTCATTTTATTCTAATCAACAGAAGCCAAATAATTAGTGGACACTTTGACAAAAGATTACGATTTTGGGATTCAAGGTAAAAAATAATGATTACATACTTAATCCCAACAATACATCAAGAAAGTGTGTGCCTTGGTTTTTTTCAAACCTTCTTCACGGTAGTGATTTTCTTTGTTTTGTCTCCATGAATTATTCATGTGTTTGAGACTCTTATTTATTACTTTATGGCAATTCAAATTGGTGATTTGTGATTGGTCACTTTATGGTCCATAACTTCCCGTATGGACCCACAAAATAATAAACTGATTAAAAGCAAATTTGCTTGGTCCATGCCGTAAGTTTTGGATCCTCTTCCCCCCCTTTTTTATGACCTTGTCGTTATGTGCCATAAGTCAGTGAAAAAACTTGGTCCATAACGTACGGTATGGACTGAGTAACTGTGGTTAATAAGAGGTACATATGATGGTGTTTCTTACACAATAACCTATGACAACCTGCAGATCAGAGTCAACTGTTGGTGAAATCACCCTACAAGGAAAAATTACATCATTAGACCTCTCTCCAGGTAACACAATGTCAAAAAAGTATCAATGATTATAAGGCTGGGTTCAGTAGCTATGGCAACTTCATGCCCTATCTTTGATGGTATCCATGGTTACCCTGTCCTCTCGTAGGTTTCCAAGGCAACTCAATCCATACCTGTATTTGTGGTATGCCCTATTCTGTGTACTATCCATGGTAACCCAACATTCTGCCTGTCTATCCAAATGAACTCAAGCTTGAGATGTTTATGCTTTATTTACTGTCTCTACTTCTCTTGAATCAACCATTGATAACAATATTCTCTGTTGGTAGACATGAATCAAGTACTTGCTAGTACACGTGACGATACACTCAAAGTAATTGACTTACGAATGAGTCAAGTTGTATCGACATGCAGGTATGTTATTTCAAGAACACACCTAATTATTGTGTTCATTCTACATATACTTGATGTACATGTCAATTCGTTTGCAGTGGCGATGGATTTCGACTAGCAACAGACTGGACTAGAGCTTGCTTTAGGTAAGAAAATGAATGACCTTTGAAGTTTCTATCCATCCATCTGTCCATCCATCCATCCATCCAGTCCTGCTTTCATCCTATCCTCCTCCCTTTCTCCCACCATCCCTTTCTTCCATGCATCCTCCATTCCTCTCTTTCTTCCTTTTTCCCTTCCTTCCCTTTTGTTTTCCCTGCCTCCTTCTCCCTCTACCAAGATACGGTACAGTCCTCAGAGAAAGATTCAATGATTCCTTGCAGCCCTGACGGTCAATATGTGATGTGCGGATCTCAGGATGGCAGTGTGTATATCTGGAATATTTCAACAACAAGATTAGAAAAAGTGTTAAAGGAACACAGGTTGGTATCAAGTAATGAAGGTTTTGCCCTTTAATACAAACCTGACAATCAATAGTTTTGCTTGTCTGAAGATAGTAGCAGAAATAGGGGTCCAAATGTATACTAAGCATAGAAAACAATCACTAAAAAAGAAAATCAATAAAACAATCAATTGAACCTCAGGTATGACAGGGGGGGCCAGATACCACCCCATCCTCCCGACCCTCCCCCTGGATCAACCACTGATGGCTGTGTTCAAATTTCAGTTCTGCAGTGATTGTATCAGCGTGGCATCCTACAGGCTCAAACATTATTAGCTGCGACAGAAATAAACATGCTGTACTATGGACCAATCGATATGGTTGAGCACCGTGCATCAATCAATATATGTAGAATAGTTGAATATAGGTAGCTACTATCAAGCACGACCTCCACCAACACGTCATATGGACCAGACAATGTGGACGACACACTTCATTATGGACCAGTGAATGTGTAGTATGAATAGACGTACTGTAATGTGCACCAACCACTGTGGAGCACTGTTGTCATGACAACTAGAATTCAAAAGGATACTGCAAGCTCACGCACCTTTTATCAGTGTTTTACGATGGGAGATGATGGGAGATGTGTATATGGATATTTTGTAAAATAAACACTAGAGTGATTCCAATAAACCTGGGCACTACTAATTAGCTGTCATTGTTTATTAGATGCAAAGGAACAAAAGAAAACAAAAGAGCCGAGTGTCTAATAGTGTGTATTGGTGTAGTTAGTAATGCCCAGGTTTATTGGAATCACTCTAAAACCATGCAACGCTTAGTACTAAATAGTAGTAAATAACACTAATAAAACACTAGAAAACAATAGACAATATTTAGTACTAAATAGTACTAATAGTACATACAGTAGACACATCAATATTTAGTACTAAATAGTACTAATAGTACATACAGTAGACACATCAATATTTAGTACTAAATAGTACTAATAGTACATACAGTAGAAACCCCGCTGACTCCAACTCCCAACGGAAAGTTAAACGGAAAACGGTTCAATTTGGCGGGGAAAATAAAGTTAGTTCGAGTTAACGGGGTTCTACTGTATTTATGTTGCACGTTTTAAGTGTTTGTACTCTATTGTAAGGACATGTAGAAGATAGAGTCGTTTTCGTATGAGTGAGAAACCTACTGCACGGAGTTTAATACGGAACCGAAGATATTCTATTCAACCAATCACAGCGCGCAAAATCACTTCTCAACCAATCAGAATGCTTGGATACCGCACGATCATGGCGCAATACCGTCACGGCACGAACCGTAGCGTAACTACTTCCCACTCTTACGAATACGACTGTAATAGTTGTCATGGTGAAACAGTCAATCTATGAAGGGTATATAGGTAGCTGCATTTAAGATATTAAAATTGTCAAAAACACGAAATTCTGAAGTTGATGATCTGAGTGAAATTAAAGGTCTCTTTCAGAGTCGTTTTCGTATGCTGATATTAGTCTCAGTACAGTAGTAGAACTGTCTCTCATTCAACACTTTCTAAAGCGAAATATTCTAACTCATTTGAACGTAAACGCGCAAAAGAACTTAAACGCACGTGTGAAACACAGGGAGCCCAATATGTATCACTCGCGTTCTACTACGAGCCTCAATATGAAATGGTTGGGCTTCCTGTGCCCTCTCCAGCGGATCACACCTGTTGATGTCATGAAAGGAAGTACCCGACAACATCCAACATTGTTGGGCCCAACACTTCTTTATTTGTAATATTTTTTTAGTTTTTACACTACAACGTTGAACGCGACAACGTTAGTTGAAATAGGTGTATATGGCAACACCATTAAAAATACACCAGTACTGCTAGCAACATATAGCCTCCTAAAGCAGACGCGTGTCCAGGCTTCCGTTTTACTACGCTGGCCAATAGCCTGGACACGCGTCTGCTTTAGGAGGCTAAGCAACATAAGGCACCATGATCATTACAATAAATGATTTCTCATTGATCCTTATTTCTAACATCATTTGACACTGTAAAGCCATTTTGGGGATGTGAACAATAAAGTATGCATTGTAATAAAAGATGCTACTTAATTTTTAAAACTAATAATGGGAACTAGTGAGTACACTAGGGCTGTGTCAGTGTACATAATGATAAATTCAATGGAAACTAGCGAGTACATTTTACACTAGTATGGGCTGCGTCAGTGTACATAATGATAAATTCAATAGTAATTGAAACTAGCGAGTACACTAGTATGGGCTGTGTCAGTAGCCTCCTTTGCAGACGTTTCAGTTGGTTCGCTTTAATTGGTTCGCTTTTTTGTGGGAGCTTTCCGGCGAATCACATATAAGACGTCTGCAACGGAGGCTACTGTGTATGATGATAAATTCAATAATAATGCAAACTAACAAGTACACAAGTATGGGCTGTGTCTGTGTATATTGATAAATTCAAAGGAAAGAAGAAATCTACTACACTGTACAAAGAGTACTTTGCTGATGTTTCGATCCTTCATGATCATGTTAAACTTTATTTATCCACTTTATTCAGCCCTTTGTCGGAGAGAGCATTGCGTGACGACCCGAACTGCGGCTGTGTGGGAGACTATTTGTTGGAGGGCTAAGGCTCAAAATGACAGTAAAGTTAAGTACTCTTTTTCACAGTGTCATAGATTGCCATATTTACTATGTCTGATTTCACTCGTCACATCAGCTTGAGTGGTTTTGCAGACTTTTTTTTGGAAATGGTTGAATATTCCCATTTTTCCTGGATTTTCTATAAAACACTATATAAACACTTTAAAATAAAATGACCAACACATTCTGAGTAACATAGGTGATTGAAAATCAAGAGGAAATAATCTGACTCTTTGATACAATTTTATAATGACCAATACTTTCATATAGTTTATTGGTTTGACTGGTCGCTTGGTCCTTGTCCATCATTTCCTGAGATGTTATCATGATGGTGTTGATGACTCGATTTCTTGTGTCCAGTACAATAAGCATTATGAGAGCATCCTTCATCATCGGAATCACTCTCAGATGATGATGATTCACCAAATATTTTGGGTTTGCTATAAATACAACAACCTGGATGAAGAAAAGGCAAATCTTAGACAAAATGGGATCAAACGGCGTACTATAAAATTATTGTGTATTTTCAAAAAAGGTTTGTCAGAGAGAAAGGTGATATAGGAGAATGGCCATTTTTAGACCAAAGTGGACTGTGAGTCAGTTTATTATTCTATTTTGCAATGAGACAATGAGACAATGCCTGGTAATTTGGTTTGTGCAAATGTTCAAAGGACGTGTCGTCTGCTTTAGTTTTGTCCTGGTAATTACTTACCAGAAACATTTTCAACTGTAACATGTTGTCAAAACGAGGGACTGCTTATTAACTGAAAACATTTGCGACTTTTTTGTTGTTTGAATCAAGAAAGCGAAGGCAAATATTAATTAGAATTTGAACCAAGCTTCTTGACTGGGATGAATCCATATTCAGGTCTTTCTTTACAAACTAAATTGTCAGGTCATTCGCATATGCGGTTGGCATTAGATTCCATCCCTCAAAACCACCTCGGACTGATGGAACAATAGAACGATGCAGTAACACAATAGATTTGTTCTATTGTTTGGTCGGCCAAGGGCGGTTTTGAGGGGTGGAATCTAATGCCAACCCGCATATGCATATATACCCATACCTCCACTCAGTCTTAGAATGACCATTCTCCTATAATGTACACAGGAACCCCATTAACACGACCACTGACGGTCCATGAAATGGTGGTCGTATTAACGGGGTTGTCAGATAAATATGGGTGAGGATATGAAAGTCTTTATAAAGGTTATGCTTACACTTTGATTTCTTTTTATCCATGTGTTCATTGTCGACTGTTTTTGAGTCCCATTGAACTTTCTTGTCGTTTTTAGGTTTCTTTAACTTCAGTAGAAGTCTTTGTTGCTGTGGTTTAACGATAAGATTTCAAATCGCGATGCATTTTAGTCTGACAACAAACATGGCTGACAACTTACAGTTGCTGGGCTGTGCGTTTCTTGCTCAGTTACAGTCGTAGATGATGTATTACTGCTACCTGTAGTTTCTGCCATATCTCTACAGCTTCTTACTCCCACGTTTTGAAGCAGAAACAGCTCTTTAACGTTACATTTGTCGCATAAATCTGCGAAAAAAAACTTCAAAGCTCCGAAAACGACAACAAATACGATTACTGGGTACGAGTCGCGCGGCCAAATATAACACAGGGATACCAAGTGATTGTTTTGATCAAGTAAACGTTATTGTTTTGAATGTTGATGGCGGAGAAATCTGAACCAAGTTTTTCGGGTCTTTTAAAGAGGAACGATTCACTAGATTACTATGAAGTACTTGGATGCGATGAGCTCAATTCTAAAGAGCAGATTAATATGGAATTTAAGAAAAAAGCTCTGAAATATCACCCTGACAAGAACACTGAAGATGACGATCAAATGTTCGAAAGGTAACTGCTTTTTAGGTTGAAAATATTAGTGATATTTGTATAGTTTTTGCCAGATTAGCTTGTTAGCGAATGTTTGATTGTGATTTTAGTTTCAATAAAGGAACATTTAACTCATTGCACATATATTACTCGATGTAATGTATAGTTTCATTTTCACTTTCATTTAAGATATTGTGAAATCTAAGTTATGTAAGCTTATTTCACCATGGTCTATAAATTATGCTAATTGGATTAGATTGTACGGTCATTAATGTAACGATCTCTGTAAAGCAACCACTTAGTTTCAACGAAGCTTAAAATCAGGTTAAAACCAATTAATAATAATAATAATTCCAGTTATAACGTGGTTATAATTAACCTGGTTAATTATTAACCTGCATGGTTAAGTTATCCTTGGTTGATATCTTGCATCAGATCTTGATGCTTGAGCTTTATCCTTAATCTTGATTCCTCACTTAAGCTCTTGATCTCTATACTTGATGCTTCATTGATTTTTAGCTTGATCCTCGATGCTTGAGCTTGATCCTTTAAATCTTGAGATCTTGATCCTCAATCTCAAACTTATTCTTGATCTTCAACACATAAAGTACAAAGATGCAGCTATAGAGGTCATGTGTTAGTACGTGGTAGAAGAAAAGAGATTAATAATGCTTTACTTAATCATGCAGGACTATCATGTAACATGACTGCCGCATGACGTTCACATGCAATCTACTGTATATATAAGCATTAATTAAATTTAAATTAAAGTATTGAGTGCTGAGCAAAAAAAAATAGTTGCATATATCTCTTTGTCCACAGATTACAGAAAGCACGTGGCGTTTTGTGTGATGACAGTAAAAGAAGATCTTATGATAATTGGAGAAACAGTGGCCTCAAGGATTATATCTCATTCAATGTCTGGACAAGGACGAATGCCCAAGCACATCTTCATTGGGCTCAGCTTCCCAAGAAGAAGATGCTTACTGCAGGTAAAGACATGCAGCAACGAAACAACGTTAAAAGTCCTGTAGTTTAGTCAGTTTTTAACAAGCAGAACTATACATAGGGCTTAGAAATAAAGGTTGAGGACATTTTAAAAGGGGGGTAACTGCATAATTTCCAGACTACTGTATCTGTAGATTTGTGTAAATGTCTAGAGTTAAGGTAAATAACTCGATCTTCTGCCATCTTTGTTTCAGAATCAAACAGCTGCTTGTCTAAAAAGTCAACTGATGGATACACAACTACGCTGTACAGGACAGCGCACAGGACGGATTGGGGAAGCAAGTGTGGCTTGAAAAGAAAGTTTCAAAATTATGAAATCTAGACAATATCACTCAAGAATTGAAGTGCTCAAGAACAATAATTGTACAAAGAAAAATCACAATAACTGTGTTTGCAATAACATAATAAAATATGCAAACAAATTGTCAATATAACCAATAAACTGCTGACGTGGCGATCAAGGCATCCCATTGCACAGAAGTATGCTAAATCATGGAATTAAGGTGACCACTCCTTTAAGCTAGTGTGACCCTGTATTTATATATTTGTGTGTATTACGTACAGCTCAAATAATTAGGAGCCTGCACGCTGTGCTGTTGTAGTTGAATCCTAAATGTTGCAATAATATAACCTATGATATTGAAGCAATGCTGTTTGTAAATGTACAATATATATTTTTATTGCTAAACTATTATCAACATCTAACTAAGTTAATGAAAATTTAAAATAATATGTATACTTCCAATGCAGACATTTTCAGTGGTTTTCTAACGTATATGTACACCTTCCTAGTACATACACAACCATATAATGGTTATATACACACAGTACTTTTTCAGTAGCTTCCTAGCACAGAACCATTGGAAATGTAATGCATGCATGCATTGTCAGACATACACTTGTACATATTTAGGTATCTTTATAATAAAATATATTGTACCTGACTTAATCTGACTTATCATTTGCATACATATAAAAATTAATAATTCAAATCAATAAAATCAAGTTTTACTATAATTCTCAAGATATATTTAAGTTTGGCCTGAAGATTGAATTAAGACAGATATGACAACAACAACTGTTTATTTGTACTCTCTGATGTTTTATACATTGGGAAAGATTAAAAAGAATATATTGATGTGCTTTCAGAGTCACAATAACTATCTAATGGTATACAGGGGCGGATCCACAGATTTGGCAAAGCGGAGTGCGTTCAGGTTGGACATTGGTTTCAGACAAATTTTATGTAAATATTTTTTTGGGCAAGAAATTTATTCGAATTTCCAAAGGAGGGACATGCGCCTCCTTTGCCCCACCCAAAATCCACCCCTGGTATATGTTATGCAAATGAAGATGATTTTGTATTGGAATTTGCAAGCTGCAAGACTGCTGCTGTTATGATTTCTAATGTGTTTTCCTCATGAATTATTAATGAATATGTTATGAACATTATAAGAAACTATAATATAAAATGTGATGATGATAGTATTGGGGTTTATAAATTAAGAGATATAGTCCATAGTAAAAGCAATAGATGCCATGTTCATTGCCTTGCCGATGGTAATTGCAGCTAAAACATCAATGCCAACTTCGTACATTCCCTCCTTCTCACAGAGCGCAACAACCTCGGTCCATTTCTCAGAGCTCATTTGGCTTTCATCTGTGTCATCAAAGCAGATTCTGCTGATTAAATGGGATAAGTTGTCTTTGTTTTGTTTAGAAAGATTCTTAAGTACTTGTACAAGAATGTCTTTCTCCTCCATCTCCAGAAAAATAGAGACAACACATGCTAAACTTAGAATATGACCTCTGTGTTTGGAGTGCTTTGTTGTCAGCATTAGTTGAGCAAGTTCCGGTGAGGGAGTTGTTCTTAACAAGTTTTTGTAGTCAGACATTTGAAAGCTCCCATATTTTTGAGTGTAGTGAAGAAGTGTTATGTACTTTTCTTGCTTGCCGAGGCATTTTGCTGCTCGAGCGTGTGCACCGACTTTAGTATAAATTGTCTGTGCAAGAAGGGAACAAGCACAAGTGCACTTTTTGCTGCACTTACAGTGCTCAAACAGAACCTCGCCAAGAGGAATAGAGTATGACATCTTGCCTTGTGCTAACCAGTGTGTAGCTAAGTCAAGACGATCTTCCATCAAGGCACATTTGATGCATTCCACTGACATCGCCTGGGTCAAGGGCTGTGCTGCACACGCTGTTTCCATGAGCGCTTCGCAAAATATCAGTAATGGTTTTCTCCCATCGTCAATTGGATCAGCCTGTTTGAAGCGAATCAGTGTTTCGTAAGTTCTCAAAATTCCAAATGGAGAGTTCGCTGCGTGGATGGCTGCTGCCTCGTACTGTCCAAAATCAAAGAGATTATTAAAATGGTCACAGTATTCGATTATTCTCTCGGCCTCTTTCTTTTTGATGGGGTCGTCATCATCAAAGCTCACAAACTGCTGAAGAGCATTCCTGGACTTGCCATATTTCTTCTTCCCGTAATCTGATAATGTTTTTGCGACCACATTCTGCAAGTGCATGTCTTGGTCAGGTTTTCCTAGTGTCTTCTTGGTAGCCTTAAATTCAAGAGATAAAAATTTTGAGAAATGAGAAATGACTTCCTACTCTCTCCATGCTCATGGGTTTCACAAGCATATCCTGTGTCATGTGAAAATGGACACGATGCAAGCATAAGTGCAAGCACAAGAAAATGATCCTTTGTGTCATGCAGTTTTCGCAGTGAAATAATGCTTCTTGTGCTTGCGTTTATGCTTGCGTCACCCTCCTCTCCTCAAAACATATAAATTTAAAGAGTAGACCCAGAGGAAGGGGGGTCACAGGCACCCTGGGACCCCCTGTATATACAACAATACTAACCTCAACCACAGCTTTCAATACCCCACACCTATCATTCAATTTACTGTGCAGCTCAAGGACACGTTGTAGTTTCAAATCTTTCTTTGTTATTTGCTTCTTCAAGGCTGATTTCCGTCCCTTTTCCACGAACTGTGTCTCACTTGCCCTTGATAGTTCGTTGGCCTGTGCTTCGAGCCTGGCCAGTGTTCGACGAAGCGTTGGAACGTCTGTACGTTCTTGCAAAGTCAGACCGGGGATCGTACTGTGAACCTTTTTATCGACAGAGCGCATTGACTTGGCCCTAGCAGAAGCTAATCTCCTCTCCCGTTCCTCTTGACAAGCCCAGACTTTCGTTTTCAGCGCCAAATTCAATTTTCTCAGCTTTTCGAGTTTCTCCTCGAGCTCGTCTCCTCGACGTACAAACTGAGTGAGCGTTGACTTTTCCACCAACAAAGCTTTCACCATCCCCTGAAGATAAATAGCCTGACTTTGGCCCTTCTCTAAAGCGTCAATGCAGTCTTCAAACTCAGCTTTGATGGTCGATAGAATAGGTTTGTAGACAACAGCCTTGTCTTCGACCAACTGGTTGAACGCATGTTTATGGACGATATAACGATCGTGTCGGGTGGTTTCTGGGTGGTAGTTTAAGCGATGAAGTTCGTCTTTGATGTAAGCTTCGATGTCCAACACGTTTGTACTGTTTTTAACCCTACTCAGCCTGGTTCCTCTGGAACTCATTCTTTTGGGTGTCGATGAAGAATTCGAAGCTTTAGAACGTGTTCGAAGATCAAATGTAGTGTCCATATCTGAGAATTGGTTCATATGTGACCTTACTGTTCTAATAATAATCCTATATGATCAAAATTAATCGAGATTTTTACCAAGTTTCACATTCGGGAAGCCATTTCACTGCCAGACTGTTTCCTTTAAATGTGTCTGTTGTCATAGGAACGTATCGACCAATAGGATCGCTAGGAGTATATTTGGTTGAGCATGACGGGAAATCAAATTGGATTCGAAATCGAACAGGAAAAAGTTCTTCATCAAAGATGGATTCGGACAAAAATAAAAATGTTTGCCCCACGATCTCGGCTGATGTCTCTGAAGCTGAGAAACAGATGGATCTCAAAGAAAAGCTAGCCGTGATCGACAAGGAAATCAGGCAACTCTACTCGTTTTGTGTGCAGGAAGGGTTTTCTCCAGCGCAGATCGAGAAGTGCGCTCATCCTCTGCTCGCTGTAGACAAAGTTCAAAAGCGAAAGAAATGGTTCAAAGGATTGGCGTTGTTGGCAGTGTTTGCCGCGTTTATTGCTTGTGTTTATCTGTACCCACCAGCCTATAATAAAGTGTGTATTTATAGTAAACTGGCTTCAATGAAGGTAAGGATCGGATTGTTTGATCAACTGGGCAGCATTATATATATTATCAACTGTCAAGCTTTAATATATCCTCCAAGTCTCCCTCATTCACATGTCCAGTTAATTCCAAAAATGTGCTGAAGAAATATCATTCATAATTTATTGACATAAGTTATAGCTTACCCAAATGAGACAGTCTTGTTTATATACAAGTTTATATAGAACACTATAGATTTTTGGCCTAAACAAAGGCACCGGTATGTCATATACGTGTACCTCATTATAAGCTCCCAATTGTTTTCTTGGGATGCGGGATTGGCCTAATTCTGAAGATGTGAACAGGGATTTGAAAGGAAAAATGGAGGAGGGATGCACAACATTGAAGGAATGGTCAACACTCAGCGTGTGTCCATCGAGTTATGGATGCACGCGGGAGGCTGCTAAGCACTCAAGAAGCTAGAGTCGCACTCAGCCTTCTTGAGTGCTTAGCAGCCGACCAAGTGCATCCATAACTCAATGGACGCACAGCTGAAGCGTTGACCATTCCTTTTATAACATAGTTACTGCAAATTCTAATAAAACAATTTTATTTTCCAATTGATTTCAGAGCGCGCGCTATGGCGATGATGTGAGCAAGCGTCCATTGAGTTATGGATGCTGCGTCCATTGAGTTATGGATGCAAGCTCGCGCATGCTAATTAGCCAATCAGAGCGCGCATTATATCAATGCTATGTTATAAATAGCCTATAGGGATGTGCCGCTGGATATATAGCGGGTATGGTGTTCAGGATGCGCTATATTGTATAGGGTACACAATTTATCCTTCCTAGGTTAGAGAATATTCAAGTAATTTAAATTTGTTTTGAATAGAGTTTGACACCTGCGGCATATCATAAAAATATCAAAACTACATCATCGTATGAGTGGGAAATTACCTACGGCACAGAGTTACGGGTACGGAATCAAAGACATTGTATTCAACCAATCACAACGTGCAAATTCATCGATCAACCAATCAGAATGCTTGGATACCGCACTATCTGGCATGATACCTTTTTTTTTTTTTTTTAAATTATTATTATTATTATTTTATTTATTTATTTTTTCTTTCAAATTACAATGGCACGATACCATCACTACACAGCATGAACCTACCATCAACTTCCCACTCATACGAAACAACTATTTAAATATTTACTGTGACAGGGACCACATAGTCTCCTATATGCACCCATTCTTATTTTCGGGAGCACAGGGATCCCGAAAATGACAACAGGTGCATAGGAGACTAGGGACCACAGAGCGAGTTTCATATTAGGGGTTCAAAACCCCTAAAAATGGCTGAAATTTTATAGAAGAAAAAAAAGTATGGGAAACCAGCCTTTATTGAGGGGGCTGAAGTCCCTGAAGTCCCCCCTCTCTGCGGTCCATGTGTGATACTGATCATTATATACTGATCAGTCGTCCGCTTAGTTGCTTGTTTCTAGACTGTATTGATTGTAAATAGGATTTTTAGGTTTATTTAGTTAGTACATATTTGTAAGAGCATCGAGACCTTGTGGGATGCTCCCAATATCTATTATTATTATTATTATTATTATTATTATTATTATTATTATTATTATTATTATTATTATTATTATTATTATTATTATTATTATTATTATTATTATTATTATTATTATTATTATTATTATTATTATTATTATTATTATTATTATTATTATTATTATTATTATTATTATTATTATTATTGTTATTGTTATTATTATTATTATTATTATTATTATTATTATTATTATTATTATTATTATTATTATTATTATTATTATTATTATTATTATTATTATTATTATTATTATTATTATTATTATTATTATTATTATTATATTATATTATTATTATTATTATTATTATTATTATTATTATTATTATTATTATTATTATTACTATTATTATTATTATCATTAGTTAATTGTTATTGAACAATCCAAGCGATCATTTTAAATTTTGTAAATAAGGATTTTTATCTATTTTTCTATCTCTTATTTGTAATTTGTTTTGAGGAATAAAGTTATTATTATTACTATTATTATTATTATTATTATTATTATTATTATTATTATTATTATTATTATTATTATTATTATTATTATTATTATTATTATTATTATTATTATTATTATTATTATTATTATTATTATTATTATTATTATTATTATTATTATTATTATTATTATTATTTATTATTATTATTATTATTATTATTATTATTATTATTATTATTATTATTATTATTATTATTATTATTATTATATTGATGTCATGTTCAGTTATTGCCATACTGGGACTGGAGGTATATATATGAAGAGGACTGCTTCATGAACAACCCATACCATGTTGAAGACACCCTCACACAAGAAGAGTGTGTGTCAAAGTGTCAAGACTTGAAAGAAGTCAAGAGTTTCACCAACACCAACCACAAGGAGATGTCTCAGTATCTGTTCAACCAAACACCAGTCCTCATCAAAGATGCCACAGAGAACTGGAGAGCAAGGAAAGAGTTTAGCATTGAGTTCTTGGCTGAGGTAAAACTAAAATATTTCTAAAATTAAACATGGAATAAAACATTTTTTTTTGAGAGACTGGCGCACACCTGGCCTCACTGCTCTGCTATTTTGTTGTTGTTGTTGTTGTTGAGGCCAAGGAGGCAACAGCCGGTCAGGTCTTCGTGTAGCTGCACAAAAGTCCTGGGTATTGTTCTATTGTTGTTCTATGTATTGTTTTTACATAAAAAGCAATAGCCAGGACAATTTGTGCAGCTACACGAAGACCTTGCCCAACAGCCAGCTATAGGCAACTGGTAGGATTCTGCTGTCTGTCAAGTCAAATAATAATAATAATAATCTTTATTTATATAGCGTTATTTCTTCTAAAAAACCAATAGCGCTTAACAATATTACTAATAATAAAATATATGAAACTAATATCTATAATATATAAAATTAAATGTACAAAAATTTAGCCAAATTTAGCCAAATTTAATCAAAAGTTAGCCACAAGCTACATATAGCTGTCCTGGCTATAAAATTAAAAAGCCTTTGTGTGTTAACTTCTACAAAAATGTCGTCATTACTTGTCACACTGTTCAAAGTTTTGGGCCGGCTGTTTAGAAACCTACTGAGAGCCCTTGAACGCTACCAGTCCGCTAGCCAATAGCCAAAACGGAAGACCACAGATGTAAAAGAGGCTTATAATGCTAGGTTTGGGCCTCCTGTGGTTTTATCATGGTAATTAATACAAAATGATTGATGTCTTCATTCACAGTTGTTTCAACAAAACCAAGTGTTGAGGGATGCACAGGTCTGTCAGTTTCATTCAACTCTTTCAGAGTATGAACACCCAGAGCAATTTTTAGCAGACGCAATGGAAGGGAAAATACAAGGAAATTATCAGACATACTGGTTAGTACATGACTTGTATACACTGAGACATTTGTTGCAATTAATTTGAATGGCATTTTCAATATCAATTTTATTGCGAATCCAAATCATTCATTTAAATTGCAATTTAATTTCTCAAAAACAATAAATAATAATAATGAATGTTCTTATAGAGCACATTCACATAGTCTCAATGTGCTTTTAATTACAAAAAAAAATATGTAAATGTCGGTTCTTACATTTATATAGCGCATTTCACTCATTGTCTCAATGCGCTTTACAACCGATGTAGGACTTTTTCGGGCTGCATATGAAAGGTGGCCATGACAGCTTACAGTCAATTCAATTCAATTCAATTTATTTTCAATACCACAGGATTTACAATAATATAATTAATTAAGAAGAAAGAATAATACAAACATAGGGTATTAGCTACCTAGAATGTCATGAGGAGTTAGTACGTTAATATGTTATGCCTCCAATTTGAAGTAGGCTGTTGAGCTGGGTAACAATCCCCTACTCTTTTCGAAGAGTTCAACAGGTTCTTTAATGTCCCCCGTGAACAAGTTAGATTAGGGTCGGGAGACAGGACCTATGGTTTAACATCACCACTGATTTGAACATTAATTTAGTATAAATATTGTCTGTACCAGTCCTCAGGCTAGTTTATGTTCTTTTGATAATAATTTCAAATTTGTGTATGTGTATAGGGAAAACTGTGATAAAGAAGCAGCTAAAGAATTGAGAAAGTTTTATAGACGGCCATATTTCTTGCCTCCCATGGTAGAAGCTGCTGAGGGAAACTGGATGATCATTTCATCAGGTGGATCAAAGTCACTTAAGGTAATCATTGTCTGCACCTATCTATCTGCCTCTCCATCTGTCTGTATGTGTGGGTGTCTGTCCATGAGGCCAGCCTCTCTATCTGTCTGTATGTGTGGGTGTCTGTCCATAGGCCAGTCTCTCTATCTGTCTGTATGTGTAGGTATCTGTCCATGAGGCCAGTCTCTCTATCTGTCTATATGTGTGGGTGTCTGTCCATAGGCCAGTCTCTCTATCTGTCTGTATGTGTAGGTGTCTGTCCATGAGGCCAGTCTCTCTATCTGTCTATATGTGTGGGTGTCTGTCCATAGGCCAGCCTCTCTATCTGTCTGTATGTGTAGGTGTCTGTCCATGAGGCCAGCCTCTCTATCTGTCTGTATGTGTAGGTGTCTGTCCATGAGGCCAGCCTCTCTATCTGTCTGTATGTGTGGGTGTCTGTCCATGAGGCCAGTCTCTCCATCTGTGTGTATGTGTAGGTGTCTGTCCATTGGCCAGCCTCTCCATCTGTGTGTATGTGTAGGTGTCTGTCCATTGGCCAGCCTCTCCATCTGTGTGTATGTGTAGGTGTCTGTCCATTGGCCAGCCTCTCCATCTGTCTGTATGTGTGGGTGTCTGTCCATGAGACCAGCCTCTCCATCTGTCTGTATATGTAGGTGTCTGTCCATAGGCCAGCCTCTCCATCTGTCTGTATGTGTGGGTGTCTGTCCATGAGGCCAGCCTCTCCATCTGTGTGTATGTGTAGGTGTCTGTCCATAGGCCAGCCTCTCCATCTGTGTGTATGTGTAGGTGTCTGTCCATGAGGCCAGCCTCTCCATCTGTGTGTATGTGTAGGTGTCTGTCCATAGGCCAGCCTCTCCATCTGTGTATATGTGTAGGTGTCTGTCCATGAGACCAGCCTCTCCATCTGTCTGTATGTGTAGGTGTCTGTCCATGAGGCCAGCCTCTCCATCTGTCTGTATGTGTAGGTGTCTGTCCATGAGGCCAGCCTCTCCATCTGTCTGTATGTGTAGGTGTCTGTCCATGAGGCCAGCCTCTCCATCTGTCTGTATGTGTAGGTATCTGTCCATGAGGCCAGCCTCTCTGTCTATATGTCTGGGTGTCTGTCCATGAGGCCAGCCTCTCCATCTGTCTGTATGTGTAGGTGTCTGTCCATGAGGCCAGCCTCTCCATCTGTCTGTATGTATGGGTGTCTGTCCATGAGGACAGCCTCTCCATCTGTCTGTATGTATGGGTGTCTGTCCATGAGGACAGCCTCTCCATCTGTCTATATGTGTGGGTGTCTGTCCATGAGGACAGCCTCTCCATCTGTCTGTATGTGTAGGTGTCTGTCCATGAGGCCAGCCTCTCCATCTGTCTGTATGGGTAGGTGTCTGTCCATGAGGCCAGCCTCTCCATCTGTCTATATGTGTGGGTGTCTGTCCATAGGCCAGTCTCTCTATCTGTCTGTATGTGTAGGTGTCTGTCCATGAGGCCAGCCTCTCCATCTGTCTATATGTGTAGGTGTCTGTCAATGAGGCCAGTCTCTCCATCTGTCTATATGTGTAGGTGTCTGTCTATGAGGCCAGTCTCTCTATCTGTCTGTATGTGTAGGTGTCTGTCCATGAGGCCAGCCTCTCCATCTGTCTATATGTGTAGGTGTCTGTCCATGAGGCCAGCCTATCCATCTGTCTGTATGTGTAGGTGTCTGTCTATGAGGCCAGTCTCTCCATCTGTCTGTATGTGTAGGTGTCTGTCCATAGGCCAGCCTCTCCATCTGTCTGTATGTGTGGGTGTCTGTCCATAGGCCAGTCTCTCCATGTGTGTATATGTGTAGGTGTCTGTCCATGAGGCCAGCCTCTCCATCTGTCTGTATGTGTAGGTGTCTGTCCATGAGGCTAGCCTCTCCATCTGTCTGTCAGCATCTTTTAGTGTCTATCTGTTCCCTATCTGTGTCTGATTATTGATTGAATATTGCAGGTTTATTGGTCTTCAAATGTGTCGTGGCTAGCACAGGTAATTATAGTAGTATCAACACTAAATAGCACCTGTAGCCTCATCAGCAGGCTACTCCAGTGGATAGACTGGACTCTAGTAAATGGGTATCCTGTGGTGCCAAAGGGGAAGAGGAAGGACTGGGATGAGGTAATGAAAGAAGTTCGCTCTTTCTCCTCTTTCCCAATCTCCTCTCTCCAACCACAGGAAAGCGAATGGAGTCAGTTGCCTTCTGAGGAGACTAGACAAAGACGAAGATCAAAATCTGAATTCTCCTTCAAGATCTTTGAGTTCCAAAGAAGAATTTATATTTTGATCACTAGTCACTTTCACTGTTTTTGTGTAGATGACTTCAATTACTGATCTAAACTAGTGAATTCATTTTATTGCGTATCATTTCTGTTAGATTACCGGAAGAAGTAGAATCATTTTCAGACCTGATCCAGTTTGTAAAGAAACCTGCGAGCCTCTTATAGTGGTGATGGAGCCTGGGGATTCCGGTAAATAGCTTCTCAACCTTTATGCTGGCAATTCCAGTGGGTCGGGGGCAAATCACAGTAGAGAAAATCTCAACTCAGAAATAAGGGATGGGATGGGTGGGGATGAGAGACAAAGAGAGAGAGAGAGAAGTCACTTCTCCCATCCACAGAATTGTGGAGTTGCCAAGAAGTGGCCATGAACGGCAATACAGTCAATTCTCTCTAGGGGCAACCATCTAAAACGGACACTTTTCTGGTTTCTGCAGGACTGTTTTACTATATATTAACTCTCTCTAAGACACCTTTGTCCCTGCTGTCCAGTTTTACTATATATTAATTAACTCTAAGAAGGACAACTCTAAGTTGGTCCCGAAGATGTCTGGCATAGAGAGAGTTGCATCACTGGCTACTTTCACGTTTTTGCTGGTTGTAAAGTATTCTTTATAGGATAATGAACTATTCCTACTTCTACCTCCTTCCAAAACTCATTTTGACAAACCTGCATCCACCCATCTTCTAGGCTCAGTATACTGAGCCTACCCATCTTCCTCAGTCCATATTTTTCAAGTCTGACTATGCTCAAAATATATTTGTTTGTTTTTCTTTTAGTACTGTTTACCAATGAACTGTGGACGATTTCTTTCAAGCCACTTGGGGATGAACCAGTCATCGCAATAGGAGCTTCCGGCACCACTTTTTAATGTCTAATGGGTGTAAACGACTCACTGTATGGACACTGGAATAAAAACGACTTTTCAAAAAATAAAATTGCTTATTCACTTCTCTTTTTTGTGTATGCAAAGATTTGCCTTTGGCGCTGTACAGACGGTATACCGGGTCTATTCATGTACATATACATCTTATTAACTGAGTGTATGACCCAAGTTTTTTTCACTGAGTTATGGCCCAAGCGTCCGTAGCGCGCGGGTTATGAAAAAGCCAAAAAAAGACGACTCGGATGGATGAATGATAAACTTACGGTTATACATATGGCTTCTGCATGCACACACAAAATAGGATGTTTACATCAGTTCACTACGGTCTGTACGGGAAGTTGAGGCATATTCTCTCAGAATTAACTCCGTATATTTTTTAATCTTTTGACAAATATATTTGATCCATTATTTGGGTTCCAGTTCGTCCCACGTCTGTGATCCCTGTTCCAGGGTCTTTGATCGCGATCCCACGTCTGTGATCCCTGATCCAGGGTCTTTGATCCTGATCCCACACCTGTGATCCCTGATCCAGGGTCTATGATCCTGATCCCACACCTGTGATCCCTGATCCAGGGTCTTTCACACGTCCGTGATCCCTGATCCAGGGTCTGTGATCCCTGATCCAGGGTCTTTGATCCTGATCCTACTTCTGTGATCCCTAGTCCAGGGTCCGTGATCCTGATCGCAAAAGTATGTCGTCACGACCTGTAAGGAGGGGGACATTGGGGGGTCTCGAACACCGCAACACCGCGAAAAAAATCCGAAATCACCGCATCACCGCACGAAAAGTCAACGAAACACCGACACCGCAATAGTTTAAGAGTCACGTGATTTACATAGCTTTGATTGAAAAAATACATGCCCGTTATTAATATTTATGACATTTATATACATGTTAAAAATAGCAAATGACGACATGAATTTTAATCAAATGGTCCAATACTTTGACATTTATCTTGAATCAGAAACCGCAACACTCAATCTGATCGTTTCACCGGACACCGCACGTTTAATAACGTAAACACCGTACATCGCAAGGTTTGACATCACCGCAATACCGCCATTTGGCAGTTGCAATCACCGTAATACCGCACGAAAAAACAGCCAACACCGCAATACCGCAAACCCCCATGTCCCCCTCTGTAAGGGGCCACATGGAAAAGGTAGACTGGACTATGGACTGGACTATGGACTGGACTATGGACTGGACTATGGACTGGGGTATGAAAAATGAATACATGATTTATAAGCACCTTTTAATCAAATTTTTTTTTTAAAGAAATGAATAATATTTGAATATATTATGACCGAAAATTCAGAGATGTTTGTAATTTCCTTTCATTGTACTGGGGGCCTGACTCTGATTAGTCTACAAACTATTTTCAGGTATCCCAACACCTAACTATCTGTATTTTTTTTTCTAACTTATTTATTAATATTGTAAAAATGGTGTAAATTGAATAAAAATCTGGTTTATACGACCACTAGGTAAACATTGAAAAATATCTGCGCTGCGGTAGGTTAGATTGTATCGAGACTCACTTCATCCATTGTTTAGCTTATAAATTCATTTTCTTGAGTTATTATTATTTCTCTAAATTACACACATATA
Source organism: Actinostola sp. cb2023 (assembly GCA_033675265.1). Lineage (NCBI taxonomy): Eukaryota > Metazoa > Cnidaria > Anthozoa > Actiniaria > Actinostolidae > Actinostola > Actinostola sp. cb2023. The sequence continues at coordinate 387,789 of JAUJYZ010000073.1, read as the reverse complement.
TTTCCCCTGTTATTCTTTATGGGAGTTCAATTTTAAGTTACGTACAAGAAGTGCTGGTAGAAAATGGATAAAGTTTTACCTGCTTCTAGTCTGCATGTCTTTCTTGCCTCTTATCCATTGTCGAAACTCAAAGTGCGAAATAGCGTAATGGCGAAATAAAGATTCCAACATACATTTTATAAGATTCACCGATCAGTTAAACTTATTAATTCGTCAAAATTGGATACAAATAAATAAATAAATCATATCCGCTAGGTTCAATATTACAGACACTCCCGCATAAACAGTTGACATATATGTTAGTAAAACAGCAGGAGATAATTGCTTTTACTGACACTCAGAATCAATCTTCCTTCTAATCTATTCTAACCATTTTGTGTGGCAATCTGTCTAAAAAAAGGAATGCCAAAACTATTTGAAATTTTTTTTCTTTCTTTTTTCTTTCGTTTTACTTTTTTCACTCCCAAATGGCCCGTTTGAAAATGCTGTGACAGCTTTAAATCAAATGCCTTTTCAAACTGGTGACATTTGACTGGTCCTGACTGACTGCTGATCACAGCTGAAGCATAAACAATGACGTGTACTAAAAGAACTGAAGCGTACCATCTAGTACAAGGACAAAGTGAACAACAACTCGTTTGACGCCGAAGAAGGCACGATTTTACCGTTTATTCTTCACAGAAGATGAGGCAGTTACCAGGAAAAGCCGCAAAGGAGACGCGAAAGATGAAGAGGGAGCGAAAGAAGAACAATATGGACGGCAAAGGCAGAGCACTGTCGATAGCGATACCGGTGTTGTTGGCAGTCTTTGGGTTAATCATCGCCTACGTCTACACTGCAACGAGCAAGCAATGAACTTGGAGACTGATTTGAAAAACTGACACTTCATTTGAGTGGAATTAAGCTGTACATAAATGGAAGTTTTGAATACTCTTCGGGCCGCCGGGATGGACCATTGTAGTGACCTTTACTAGTAAAACTATCGTTCCTCTATTAGAAGCGGCTCGTCACTGTTTATATGGTCGATAAAGACTTAATTTATCAAAGGACAATCGTTATAAGATATAAATCAATCTACTAAATGATGACTGGCAAGATGGGCTCTATCAAGCGGTTCATTTGTGGCGAACGTACTGTATAAAATCATAATTAAATGTTGTTATATATTTAAGAGATATTTTTGTTGTGGTCTATAAATGTTTTTATTTTTTCTTTGGAACTTTTCTAATGTTGTGCAGTTTACTGATTTAACTTGTATTTTTTCAAGATTCAAATTAACTATTCACTTTGCGTTTATATGCATTATATATAAAGCTAGCCCATTATTATGCAAATTATCACTAACATTGATTATTTGGACGATTATTTCCCATAACAAAGCGAAAGGAAAGAACTACTCGCCTATATATTTATGATGGTTTTAATCAATTTTCTCCAATTTTTTACATACAGTGGAACCTCTATATAACGGCCACCCTCGGGACTTTGCAAAGTGGTCGTTATATAGAGGTGGCCGCTTACTAGAGGTCTAATTACAGAGCATGACTGACAACAAAAATCAGGACCTTGAAAAGTGGCCGCTTAATTAGTAGTCTCCCTCGCAGCCGTGCTAAGGGAGACTACTTAATTAGAGGTCCGTCATATACATCAAGCATTCTCGTACCCAGAGCCCGCTCGTCATTTGGTTTGTCGCTGGCTCTGGGAAACCCTGTTGCTCGGTCGTCAAATTTTGACGACCAAGTCGTCAGAGCGCATGCTCATACTAAAGACCGCTGAGAGCGGGTACTGTGGAAGAGTCTACTGGCTACGTAGTATTTACGTTGGTTTGAATATTCAAACTAACAAGTACACAAGTTTGTACATTTATCTTCGTGTAGCCGTTTAAAATCCCTTCGACGTTCATCACCGGTTCTTCTCTGGCTCTGTTGTAAAAATATTCCTTTGAATACTCAAAGCGAGTACGATCGATTGTGTCTGTAGCCGTTACTTTACTTTTATAATTTATGTATTGTTAGATCATCCTTTACGAATTCAGATCAATTTATGTCTACACAGTCACTCTCATTTCCATAGCTTTATAATTCAATAACGGAATACCATTGTATGAAAATACAACCGTCGCTGTCATTCCTTTCGTTCGCCTTGCAAGTTTGAATCTTTGTTGATCTCATGAACCAATCAAATACGATCAGTCATTGTTGATTTCATCAGCCAATGAAATTCGCTAAAATTTCAGGGATTCCCAGAGCCAGCGACAAACCAAATGACGAGCGGGCTCTGGGTACGAGAATGATACATCAAGCTCTGAAACTGACTGAAACTATGAAGTTCTATTGTTTTGGGCTTCCTGTGGTCTAGAGGGTACCGCTGGGACTCAGTCTCTTTTGTGATTTACGGTATAAATCCTTTGCCCCCATTTTGTACTCATTTTCTAACATCCAGTTAAACGTAATAAGTAAAAAGAATCAAAAAGAATACTTCAACGTTACATGACACAAAAGTATCCACAATGACGTCATATTTGCTGAACATCGACTGACAGAGTAAGCCTGGGTATGATTCGGCAAATAAGGTATTTTGGCGGCAAATTTGTCGGTTCATTTCTATGTTTATCGAGATCCTGTTTATCGACTAAAGAGTCTGTTTTCTACGCAATCTAACAACGTTTTTATTCAAAAATGAGTTTGTTGAAATCCAGGGGAGCATTTATATGCATCGAGGGCTGCGATCGCGCTGGTAAATCCACACAAGCCAAGCTACTTGTTGAATATCTCAGGTCTTTAGGGAAGTCTGTCGAACACTTTCGATTCCCAGGTAAAACTAGACACTAGAAGTTATGTACAATATATATTAGTACTGTATATATTAGATTTTACACCAATCCTGTCCAAATAACGAACCTCCAAGCGAATATATTGATATATAATATTCTTCGTTTGCACTTGACGTCACTCCCCTTGAGAATTAATTCTAAAATTTAGTTATGAATCCTATCAACTTGATTCTTTGCAGTGTTTTAGAGAATTGTGATATGAATTATTGTAGAAATTTTCAGGTGGGCTCGATGTTTTGTGGCCGAGTTATCGAAGTTTGAATTTTGTCACGCAACTCTTACTTAGCGCTAGTCACGTCTCTGAAAAGTCGTGGAAAACAACAAATTTGTACCAAATTAAATGTTTTTAGTTTTCTACATGTTTAGAAGTTCTATTTATAGTGAAATTAAGTGATGTATATCAACTCTAAGCTTGAATTTATTTTTTGAAATTTTGTGTCTTCCAAAATTTGGCTCAGGTGTTATTTTGATAGCTCTACGAGCTCATAAGCTTTTTATTTTATTTGGCAAAGGAAATGATATTTTGAAATTTGAGAACAGCCGTATAAATTAAAATCGACGGCATAATCCGCCAAATACCACGTGGTTGCAAACGAAGAATTGATATTCTATTGTTTAATTAGTGTTATCTGATTGGTTGAGGAGTTTCTCGACGAATTCTTGTTTGTTGCTTGTTTCTGTCATTTTCTACTGACCTACTGGATGGTTTATAATGCTAAAACAATTAGACTACTCGTTCTCGTTTTCCATGAGGATAGTCAACTCGGCACTACACGCCTCGTTGACTATTGCCTCATAGAAACCTTGAACTCGTAGTCTAATTGTTAAGTACTATTGATTTTGGTTATTGATTGGTTTTAGTGTTTGTACTGATTTGGTTTCTTTCTCAGATCGTAGCACTGCTATTGGTAAATGTATAGATGCCTATCTACAAGGGACATCAGACCTAGAAGACCATGCCATACATTTATTGTTCTCTGCCAACAGATGGGAAGCTGTGTATGTTAATATCATTCACCATTTTATATCAAAGTTATTTTGCACGTGTACCATACACCATCCTCGGGAACCCAGGGCTATATTCTGTCGCTCGTTTCTCACTCCCAGAGAAATTACCCCTGGGAACGAAGTCTGTTGGAACTTGTTCCGGAAGTCAAAATTCAAACTATCTATCTGCCCAACAAAGCAGAATACCGTACTTGATACTGATCAGAATCAGAAACGAGATTATTTTTGACTTCCGCAACAAGTTCCAATAGACTTTGTTCCCAGGGGTATTTCTTCTGGAAGCGAGAAATGAGTGACAGAATATAGCCCTGGGTTCCCAAGTATGATCATACACACCAATCAGTGCAGAATACTATTACTAAGCTGTTCCATACTGTAAATGTATGGTATTGCTCTATTCAGTAAGAGCCCCCTTTCCAATAACTGCCCCCTTCCAACAAGCACCACTACCCAAAGTAAGACATCACACCCCTTGTATTTTCAAATATAATGAAGGAATGGTCAATGCTCAGCGTGCGTCCATCGAGTTATGGATGCACACAGGAGGCTGCTAAGCACGAGAGAAGTGTAAGGTCGCACGAGGTGTAGCCGAGTGTGACTCTAGCTTCTTGAGTGCTTAGCAGCCGACCAAGTGCATCCATAACTCGATGGATGCACAGCTGAAGCGTTGACCATTCCTTTTATAACATAGTCACTGCAAATTCAAATAAAACAATTTTATTTTCCAATTGATTTCAGAGCGTGCGCTATGGCGATGACGTGAGCGTGCGTCCATTGAGTTATGGATGCACACTCGCGCACACTAATTAGCCAATCAGAGCGCGCGTTATATCAATGCAGAGATATTGGTGGAGAGTTATGTTTCATTTAATTTTAGTTTATGATAATAAATAAGAGTCTAATTGTGTAATTACAACAGTGTAAAAAGCATTATTTTCTTTAGTCCAAGGATTAAGAAGTTACTATCCAGTGGTACGTCCATTATTACTGACCGTTACGCATTTTCTGGAGTTGCTTTCACTGCAGCCAAGGTAAGTTAGTGAGACTGGGTTTTTGGTTGTTAAAGGGCTGCAGATTACACATTAAAAATAAAGTAAAGAGACCTACATTGGTAGTTCGTAATTTAGTAAACATATACTGGTACTAATAAACTTGAGGCCAACTGTGCCCTCTCTCCATCAGTGCTCCGTCTTACGGGTATTTAAAGCTCAACCGAGCTACACAGATTAGAAAGAAGTCAAAACAAGTATGCAAGGTCACCGAGGATTGAACTACTGACCTCTAGCTTGCTTAGCAGGCAGCGCACATACCAACTAGGCCACACTTACATCTATAGCGCAACCAGGCTACATAGAAGTCAAAACAACTGTGCGAGGTCACCAAGGATTGAACTACTGACCTCTCGCTTAGCAGGAAGTGCACATACCAACTAGGCCACACCCTCACAAATGGTTGTGTGAGGTCCCCCTCCCATCCCTCCACTCCCATAATGAATAATTGCTGTGAACAAGTTTAGAATGTTAGCTTTATTTGTTCTGTAGGGTTATGACATAAACTGGTGCAAAAACCCAGACAGAGGACTCCCATTGCCAGATCTGATTGTGTACTTAGATATATCGACAGACAAGGCATCTAAAAGATCAGAATTTGGTGGAGAACGTTATGAAAACAGTGAATTTCAAGAAAAAGTCAGTAAAAAATATCAAGAGTTGATTACATATGACTGGAAGGTGAGAACGTATTCACAGAACAGTTGAATGAATGAATAAACCTTTATTTAAACAGGGTTGTCCTTTCAGTGTATATAATACACTGTTATCAATAGGAGCCCTAATCAATAGTTATAAATAACAATAATAATAATGTATAATAATGAAAAATACTAAAAATATAAATAGATATATGAGTAATATACTCAGTTTAACAGAGTTGTCGGGTTACCATAACATTGCTCGGCTGCTTCAGTAATTTGTCTGGTAGAAAGTGCAGAGTAATAGATTTATTATCATGCGTATAATTTCTAGACCTGATAAAATAATCAGTTCTACCATACTAGCAGGGTACCTCATTCCACACCCTGTAGTAGTAGTAGTAGTAGTAGTAGTAGTAGTAGTAGTAGCAGCAGCAGCAGCAGCAGCAGCAGCAGCAGCAGCAGCAGCAGCAGCAGCAGCAGCAGCAGCAGCAGCAGCAGCAGCAGCAGCAGCAGCAGCAGCAGCAGCAGTAGCAGTAGTAGTAGTAGTAGTAGTAGTAGTAGTAGTAGTAGTAAGACTTTATTTAAAGAGGGTGACACGTGACAGTATAGAAGTAAACTGATTTTAAATACCCTGGTTCCGGTGCTCTGTCAAACTCAGTTTTTCACATGAGCTGCGAATGAAAACACAGAATTTTCACACAGAATTTGACAGAGCCTCTGGAACCAAGGGTAATTGATATTAATATTAACAAACGTTTTGGTCTATGATTATAACTATCTGTTATTGGTTGTAGGTGATCGATGCATCTCAGAGTGTTGAGAAAATCCACCAACAAATTAAAGACTCTATAGTTAATGCACAGAAGTCAATAACTAACAACAACACAGTGAAGGAATTGTGGACAAAGTGATATTAGCTCAAGTCATCTCGTTAGTTCCTATTTCTTAATTGTATCTTCAAACTAGTACTTATTACAATTTGACTGAGCTTTCAAGCTGAGCACCCGTCATCTGGGTGGAGTAATAATTAGACAAATTGTAATAAGTACTACTAATATTGGAGAGACAATTAAAAAATAAGTCTAAACCAACATACAAAGAAACTTTGGATTCATCACTTCCTATCAAGAAAGTCATTACTCCATGTACTTCAATCAAAGGATTGTGTCTTTCTCCCTCTCCTTGGAGAATCTCTTGTGATGTAACTGCGAAGATTGTCTCCAGAATACAGATGATTATCTTCTATCCGAGAGCTCTTGTGTGATGACGCTACAAGGTCAGGCAGATAACAAGTACATACGACATCTGGCGAAGAGATGCACATCCAAGGACAGTCTTGCTGTACTTCTGTAAGTTTGCTTGTATTTCAATTGGTTGGACAACTGAGAAGTCTTTGACTTGAATAACTCAATAGTATATTTACATGTTTTAGCAGAATTTGTATTGGGCTTCCTGTGTGCACCAGCTTACAACAGGAAACCCATTTATATCAATGCACTCATTAAACTCTTGAATTATTGATTATCTTCTGTGGATTTGGAATAATTAACTTCATATATAATATAGTAACTATGCAAGCAATTTGGCTAAACCCCGCCTGCATCGTTCTCAAAAAGTGCCACTACAAGAGCTTGATATAGTGGCAGGGTATTTTAAATTTGCTCCTGCAATTTTACTACTAATTATAATGATGAAACAATAACAGCTTAGGCTACCTGTGGTAACACAGCCTTTTCTAATCACTATTGGGCTACCTGTGGTAACACAGCCTTTTCTAATCACTATTGGGCTACCTGTGGTAACACAGCCTTTTCTAATCACTATTGGGCTACCTGTGGTAACACAGCCTTTTCTTATCACTCTTGGGCTACCTGTGGTTAAACAGTCTTTTCTAATCACTCTTGGGCTACCTGTGGTAACAGCATTTTCTAATCACTTGGGCTACCTGTGGTAAGGCAGCCTTTTCTAATCACTCTTGGGCTACCTGTGGTAGCACAGCCTTTTCTAATCACTTTTGGGCTACCTGTGGTAACATCCTTTTCTCGTTACTCTTGGGCTACCTATGGTAACAGCCTTTTCTCGTTACTCTTGGGCTACCTGTGGTAACAGCCTTTTCTCGTTACTCTTGGGCTACCTGTGGTAACAGCCTTTTCTTATCAACTCAGTTTTTTCTGACACATTTCGTTTGATTGCTCGTTCCCCTCGAGGCTAAACCTATTTCTAGCCGCCACACATGGCAATAGTTACAGCGTGTAAATTAGAGACACGGTACTCGTTTGATAGACCGTGTGGAAATAATAAATATAGCGAGGGAACCTATACTACTTGTGCGACCCTGCCATTTGAATAGCTCCGTGCGACCATTTGGAATGAGTTAGCGAATGAATGCATGGGGTCGATGCGGTTTATTCACTCGTGTTGTCTCAAATCAGCAAGTTCATATGTTTGTCGAAACTCGCCGTGGAAAAAAAACATTTCCTTGTTTCGTGTGACAACGGACCCGCCCCAAGCAGAAGAAGAACTATTTTAATCATCGTACTTGCGCTATGCCCGTTTGTAGTGACATAAGGCTAATCGTGTTTGTACTTATGCTTGCATCGCTAGTGAATAACTCTTCCTGTAGAATTTGGTATGAGATTTGGAAAGTGGTCGCTTTGGAATCGTGTGCGAAAGGTGGTCGCATTACCGAGGTTGCAAATGTCAGGTTCAAGAAGGTATTGGGTCCTCGACTCTTCGTGGTTGCAGTATTATGACAATACCACTCGAATAGACCACCATCGTTCAACAGATAACGGACTGTATCGCCGTAACCTTTGTCCCATGGCTGTCGAAACGAGGACGTATTGAAATGATAAGTGAAATTTGACCTCGACATGCAGGCAGCGAGCTGAGATGAGGAGAGCGTCGAGGAGAAATTTTTGATTTCAAATAAAAAGTTAGGTGAAAGCATTGAAATTTATAGGTACCATTGATTTCCAACAAATTGTCTGGTCTTCTCGGTGTAATTGACGAGTTTAATTTGTAAAAGATGCTTCAAGTTCTGTCAAGTTATAAGCGTATTATCGTTGTGGGTCGAGGCCGGTCTGCTAAGGTGTCAAAACATTTCTAAAAGTCCCCGTCCACACGTTTCGCTTGCAAACGATTGTTTCCTCCCCGCGAGCGTTTTGGGATCATTTTCCCCCGTCCACCTTGGAGAGCGGTTTCTCGTGGATGAAAGGCCGAAGCGGTGGTCGAACGAAAACGTGTTATATACGGGGCCTAAATATTGTGTAATGGTATTCTGCGTTTTACGCCATTTCGGGGATTTATATTTGATACATGAACAGCGCTACCTGCTATTTCCATAGTCTTCTTTTAAACTTGTCCCCTTCTCTCTCTCTCTCTCTCAAAGTTAAAGGAAGGCTATGATGGCAGGGATAGCGTAATCGCTTAGGTATTCAAACGACATGTAAGCAAATTCAATATTTTGCACGTGTTTGTGGGGTTCGGCGCTTGAGACATGATTTGGCACGTCGATCAGATGACTCCATAGGGGATCAATCGCTTGACGATTTAATCGTACTTGGGTCACAATATAAATACAAGACTGTAGATCTAAGACTAAATAAAACTCCATTCGAATCACGGTGGTCGGGATACTGTAGGATGAGGCAGTTTGAAGATAAAACTGAAGATAAAAGTGTTATTATGTGAATAAACACTGAAGCACGAAAATCTAATTTGTGTAAACTCCAACAATTGTTTATTTGGGTCATTTGTTTAGGACATTCACCTCGTAAAAAATCCGGAAAATCAAATAATATTTAAGCAACAAACGAACTAAAAAGCTGCCGAAATACTGTCTGTTAATCTTCTCCAAAGTCGTCAACTGTCACAATATTTTCATTCTATACAGCTTCAGATTTTGATGTTGTAAATCCGGAAATGGTCAACTTCTAGCGGATGTGTCGGATGTTACATAATGTGATTTGTGACGGGTGCCACGACTTTGCAAGCCCGACAAATATTTTGGAGAAAACGAAGGAAACTTTTAGAGTAAAAATCGGCTGTGGGAGTTTTAATGGGTCTTTCTCTTGTGCCCTGTAGTTTCTACGAAGTGGTTGGATATTGTAATAATGTCATAGGTCATATGCATACTTGACAAGCAAGATCGGCATCTCACTTATCGCACTGAGTCACGTGTCAGGCTTTCATCAAGTATCCAAGAACCCCCTATCTCGAGAAATAACAAATTATGCAAACAGCACACTATAGATAAGGGAGGCAATCCTAAAACGACTTTGCACTCTTTGACAAGTTGTTGGACTAACGGTTGCACTGAATTACGAACACAGACGTTGAAAACGATCCAGCGTTTGGGTGCTTTGTCTCGGAGGCGTCCAAATGTGAAAACCATTAAATAATCATCGTTTCATGCCTTCCGCTTCGGACATCAGATGCTTGAGAAAATCAAAATAAGCCTTCACAGGCGCCTTGATTGGCTACGTAAGCGATTTCTTCTGTCAGTCAAACGCTACTGGCCAATGACAAACTGTTGTCAGTTCTTGCAACAGGTTTACAGTCGGTGATCAGTAAACTTTTTAAAGTCCTCATTTGATCGAGAATCTCTAACTACCATTCGTTGCGCCAACGATTTACACTGACAAACATGGCTAGCATATTTGACTATTTGTCGCCAAATCACAATCCCAGCTACTCGGCCTTTACTATACCTAGAGGAGCTGTCATGGCCGGAGATATGAGCGAATGGACGGCCGAAGCTGCTTATCCTGCTTATGCGTTTACCGAAGGACCAGGACCAGGACCACAACCACCACACCATATTCCAGGGCTACGTCCAAATCAAAGTGCAATGGTCGACCAACTACCGGGTTCGGGTAATCTCGCCTCTCAAGGGGTCTACAGCCTCGCGCCTAATTATCCATGCGTATCAAACCCCGGCAATCCGTTATTCGCTGCTCGAGATTTTCTTCTTCGTCGCGAACACTGTGCCATACCCCTCGGCATTCCTCAGCCACCACCGCAGTATCACTCGGATGTATCGGTATCTCTACCCGCTGGAGTTACTACCAGTTTCCAGACTAACTATCCACTAATGCAGCATCCTGCTACGGTCTCTTCCGTCTTGGTGCCTGGTGTTCCTCGCACGCTGTGCTCGCCCGAAACAAATAATCCATCCTCGAATATGGTCTTGTATGACTCGGAGCCCAACGATCAAATGTCGACAGTCTCCAGTCCAAGTAGCGTTCAGAGCCAGTCTCACGTAACATCGCCATCAAGAGATCGTCAAACTCTAGCTGAGAAGAACACCAACCGAGAGGATCGTAAAGTTGATACGCCGCCACGAAACAGCCCACCTACAGTTCATGTGTTAGCAAAAAATCCACATGCGGCTCCAATACAAACAGTGGACCTGAAGAGCAACAGTGCGTTCTTGCGCTTCATGCGTCCGCTGGTGAAACAGGAACACATTTGCAAATGGGTCGATGACAAAGACGGTGAACCGTGTGACGAAGTGTTCAGCGATCTGCTAGAACTCGTGAAGCACCTCTCCATAGACCATGTCAGCAATGGAAGCGAGAATTCCCTCCATCAGTGCTCCTGGCTAAACTGTGATCGCGAAGGAAAACCATTCAAAGCTAAGTACAAACTTGTCAATCACATTCGCGTTCATACCGGCGAGAAACCATTTGAATGTCCCTTCCCGAACTGTGGCAAGCTCTTTGCTCGCTCCGAGAACCTCAAGATACACAAACGCACCCATACCGGGGAAAAGCCATTTATTTGTGAGTTTGAAGGATGTAAAAGGCGCTTCGCCAACTCCAGCGACAGAAAAAAGCACTCGCATGTACACACTTCAGACAAGCCATATGTGTGCCGTGTCAATGGCTGCGAAAAGAGCTACACGCATCCTAGCTCGCTGAGAAAGCATCTGAAGGCACACAACAAGGCGCTTGACGATAATAACAATTCCGTAAATGTCTCGACAGCCAGCCGTGAAGGTTTAGGAACTGTTAATAAGAACAGGAGAGCCTACAACTGGCTGAATAAGACTGTTCTGAGTACATCATCTGAACATTGTACCACTTCGTGTATTCTCAAAAGGGAGCCTATTCTTTCGTAGACGAACCCACGAAAACTTTTGAACTTTTGAATTTTACCGAGATGATTAACTGAAATGATGTTCATCATAAGCAGTTGTGAATACCAGAGAAAATCAGATGAGAAGAAAATGAGTTCATTACATTTAATACATGTTTAGTTTAATTGCTATTCCACGTAATTACGGTTAACTATTGCAGTACTTGTAGAACGGGGAAATATTTCAATGACCACAAATCGTTCTAGAGCAATCAATATCGCAAATAACATTTAATATTGACATTTTTTAGAGTTTCTGTAGTTTGCTTGCTTTTCGAATTTTTCCACAATCGATGTTTATTACAAGCAGAGTTGACATTCGGTCGGCAAGGATTAAAAGACAAGTGCTGACAATCCAAAATGAACCATTTATTATTCAACTTCAATACAAATATTTATCTCCCCTTAAGATGGGACGTGGTAAAATAGATTCGATGTAAAAAATTGTGAAAACTTGTATCAATAAAATAAACGATGATTTTGTAAACTGTGGTAGTTGTATCAGTCCAGCAAGAGCTCGAGCAAAGTTTATCAGAGATCATTTCAAGTACACTGAAGTTCACTTGAAAGCTCGGAGATTAGAGGAGATAAACTTCCACGTTGGCTTGCAATGTCGTTTCCTGTGACAGAATGACCCTTACAAAGTATCAAAACAAAGTCCAAATCTATTTCTCAGGCCGAAATGTTTAGACTCTAAACACACATCAAGAAAGGAACGAATGAAAACAATGTTGGATGATGAGAGTTGTTGAAAGATGAGCGAGTCATGAGAGCACGGGTCAAGAGACTGGGAACCCAACTGGGGTGATGAAAGATGTTATGACGTCACGCTGTGTGATCGATAAACTTACGCTAAAATCTGACGTCACTCGGCTGAAATGACGTCAAACTCTGACGTCACTAGGATGTATGTATAACTACACTTTTAAAACACTATAACGTTTTTGTTTTCAATTATTGAAAACACGTTTTATCGAAATGACTGCAAGACATCACGTCTATATACAGACACTGAAATTTTTAAGGAGTGCTTATGAAGCTTTTTTTTTTCTTTGAAAATCGATTTACATATGAAGTGAATAGTGAGTGGGATGTTTCAGTATTTTGTGATTGAGTTATAAAGGTTTGAAATCGTGATATGCTAATAGTCCCTTTTCGCGTTCACAGATCCCATTGTAAAACCGCTGTACTTTATTGACAACAGACGCATTTGTACAGGGTTAGCCTCGAGTCAGTGTAAATTATTCACAAATATCAACAAGAACACGAAAATTTTTTGACATGAAACAATAGAAACATTTTTGAATTGCACGGACTGTTCTCTGAATCGAGGCTAAGCCTGTACAAATGCGTCTTTTGTCAAGGACAGCGGTCATCTCTAAACAACGCGAAACTGGAGTATTCGGTGACGTCAAAGAAGGCATTTGCCATAACTTTATTTAGACTTTTTCAAGTAGCACTCTTTTCTCATTTTCCGAAATAGAAAAAGAAGTTTAACAAAATTTATATAAGTTGCAGAAATTTTTTTGGATTCAAAAATGTCAGTAATTTGCACAAGGGCGCTTGTTCAATAAATTATTATTTGACGTCACTGAATTAGCATATCGCGATTTCAAACCTTTACAACTCGCAAATACCAAGTTCAAATCACAAAATATCGAATCATCCCACTATTCACTTCATATGTAATCGATTGTCAAAATGAAAACACATGCTACATAAGCACTTTAAATAGTTTTGTAATTATTATTAATTGTAATTATTATATCATAAATATATATTAATACTAAACTGTGTTATTGTAAAAAAAAAAGATAATATCAAAGAAATCTATATTGTAAAAAAAAAAAATATTCTATATTGTAAAAAAATTGTAAATAAAAAAAATAATAAAAAATTAAAAAAACTTTTAAAGTAATGTTTCAAAGGCGAGAATGAGGACTAGACGGGGTTCGGCGAGGACTGGAAACCCCGTCTAGTCCGAATTCGAGGTTTTGGAACGACTTCTCGTACTCATTAATTATTACATGCAATGGCCTAAAGGCAATAAATAAAGAGTTGCAAGATTTTAGCCCAGAAAAGCAAGAATTCCAGTCTTCATATTCTCTGCTCATGCGCAGAGTCTAGTACATCGTATATAAATAATATCCCACATGTGTTGGACTCTTGAGTAGCATGAAGTAGAGCCTGCTTTCAGATTGAATCTCATTCGGACAGTGTGATTGTTTATGAGGGATAAGAACTCAGGAAAGAGTACTTTGAAATCCATCATTTCAAAGTCCTTGGACTTTGAAATGCATTTCAAAGTACTCTTGAGTGGACTTTCCTGGGTTTCCAGGTCCATCATGTGACCGTATTTGATGCACCGGATTGGCTGGTTACCTCATGAATAATTAATGAGTTTGAGAAAATAGTTTGAAGCCTCCCCCAAAAGAAATCCTTGACTTGAAATATGGGGTCCCTGTTGTTAGAGTAGAACTACAGCCTTTGTATAACAACGATCCATTTTATTATATTTTTATTCATTATGTACATCTTTAAAAATCTATGCAATAATTAATAAACCTCTGTTGTCTGGGTTGCCTGTGGTAAAACAACAGAGAGAGGGCCTGAGACAAATTTCCTCGTCACCAGTGTCTCTCGGTGCATTGCCACAGGAAGCCCAAAAGGGTCAAAAGTGCAGTAGCATAAGGTAACATTGGTAATAACCTCTTGTGCAATTAATCCCAGTATCTCAACTTCAATCTTGTTTGAGCAGAAAACAAAATGATAGTGATTTGGTTGAGTGGCATCTCATGACGTCATTTCACATTGTAGCAATTCAATTAAAGGCTAATGCTAAAAGTGTTTCCTCTGTCCATTTTATAGAATTTCATATTCACCCTCTGTATCATACTCTCTTTCCTCTTCCTCCTCGTACGATAGCTCAGTGAAGTCTGCACAAAACAAAAGTATTGATCTTAGCCTCAACAGTCGTCCCTTATAAATGATCCCATGATATCATCTACTACAATGACATCATGACTGATAGCTACTACAATGACATCATGACTGACAGCTACTACAATGACATCATGACTGACAGCTACTACAATGACATCATGACTGACAGCTACTACAATGACATCATGACTGACAGCTACTACAATGACATCATGACTGACAGCTACTACAATGACATGACTGACAGCTACTACAATGACATCATGACTGACAGCTACTACAATGACATCATGACTGACAGCTACTACAATGACATCATGACTGACAGCTACTACAATGACAGCATGACTGACAGCTACTACAATGACATCATGACTGACAGCTACTACAATGACATGACTGATAGCTACTACAATGACATCATGACTGATAGCTACTACAATGACATCATGACTGACAGCTACTACAATGACATGACTGATAGCTACTACTACAATGACATCATGACTGATAGCTACTACAATGACTGACAGCTACTACAATGACATCATGACTGATAGCTACTACAATGACATCATGACTGATAGCTACTACAATGACTGACAGCTACTACAATGACATCATGACTGACAGCTACTACAATGACTGACAGCTACTACAATGACTGACCTGACTGACAGCTACTACAATGACTGACAGCTACTACAATGACTGACAGCTACTACAATGACTGACAGCTACTACAATGACTGACATGACAATGACTACAGCTACTACAATACTATGACTGACAGCTACTACAATGACTGACAGCTACTACAATGACTGACAGCTACTACAATGACTGACAGCTACTACAATGACACATCATGACTGACAGCTACTACACATGACTGACAGCTACTACAATGACATGACTGACAGCTACTACAATGACTGACAGCTACTACAATGACATCATGACTGACAGCTACTACAATGACTGACAGCTACTACAATGACATCATGACTGATAGCTACTACAATGACATCATGACTGACAGCTACTACAATGACTGACAGCTACTACAATGACTGACAGCTACTACAATGACTGACAGCTACTACAATGACTGACAGCTACTACAATGACAGCTACTACAATGACATCATGACTGACAGCTACTACAATGACTGACAGCTACTACAATGACATGACTGACAGCTACTACAATGACTGACAGCTACTACAATGACATCATGACTGACAGCTACTACAATGACTGACAGCTACTACAATGACTGACAGCTACTACAATGACATGACATGACTGACAGCTACTACAATGACTGACAGCTACTACAAGCATGACTGACAGCTACTACAATGACTGACAGCTACTACAATGACATCATGACAGACACAATACTACAATGACACAGCTACTACAATGACTGACAGCTACTACAATGACATGACTGACAGCTACTACAATGACTGACATACTACAATGACATGATGACTGACTACAATACTACACTGACTGACTGACACACCTACTATGACACATGACTGACAGCTACTACAATGACATGACATCTACAATGACTGACAGCTACTACAATGACACCATGACTGACAGCTACTGACACAGCTACTACAATGACATGACATCATGACTGACTACTACAATACACATCATGACTGACATACTACAATGACTGACAGCTACTACAACATGCTACTACATGACTGACAGCTACTACAATGACATGACTGACAGCTACTACAATGACTGACAGCTACTACAATGACATGACTGACAGCTACTACAATGACTGACAGCTACTACAATGACAGCTACTACTACTACAATACTACAATGACTGACAGCTACTACAATGACTGACAGCTACTACAATGACTGACAGCTACTACAATGACTATACATGACTGACAGCTACTACAATGACTGACAGCTACTACAATGACACTACAATGACTGACAGCTACTACAATGACTGACAGCTACTACAATGAGCTACTACAATGACTGACAGCTACTACAATGACACTGACAGCTACTACATGACTGACAGCTACTACAATGACTGACAGCTACTACAATGACTGACAGCTACTACAATGACACAGCTGACAATGACTGACAGCTACTACAATGACACAGCTGACTGACTGAGCTACTACAATGACTGACAGCTACTACATGACTGACAGCTACTACAATGACAGCTACTACAATGACTGACAGCTACTACATGACTGACTGACTAGCTACTACAATGACTGACTGACAGCTACTACTACACATGACTGACAGCTACTACAATGACTGACAGCTACTACAATGACTGACAGACTGACAATGACTACTACTGACAGCTACTACAATGACATGACATGACTGACAGCTACTACAATGACATGACTGACAGCTACTACAATGACTGACAGCTACTACAATGACAGCTACTACAATGACTGACAGCTACTACAATGACTGACAGCTACTACAATGACTGACAACTACAATGACTGACAGCTACTACAATGACAGCTACATCATGACTGAGCTACTACAATGACACAGCTACTACAATGACTGACAGCTACTACAATGACATGACATGACTGACAGCTACTACAATGACACTGACAGCTATGAATGACTGACAGCTACTACAATGACTGACAGCTACTACATGACTGACAGCTACTACAATGACTGACAGCTACTACAATGACAGCTACACAATGACTGACAGCTACTACAATGACTGACAGCTACTACATGACTGACAGCTACTACAATGACAGCTACTACAATACTGACAGCTACTACAATGACAGCTACTACAATGACATGACACAGCTACTACAATGACTGACAGCTACTACAATGACATACTACAATGACAATGACTGACAGCTACTACAACTGACATACAATGACTGACAGCTACTACAATGAACTGACAGCTACTATGACTGACAGCTACTACAATGACATACATGACTGACAGCTACTACAATGACTGACAGCTACTGACTGACAGCTACTACAATGACTGACAGCTACTACAATGACATGACTGACTGATAGCTACTACAATGACTGACAGCTACTATGACTGACAGACTGATAGCTACAGCTACTACAATGACTGACAGCTACTACAATGACTGACAGCTACTACAATGACTGACAGCTACTACATGACACTGATGAGCTACTACAATGACTGACAGCTACATACATGACTGACAGCTACTACAATGACTGACAGCTACTACAATGACTGACAGCTACTACATGACTGACATCTACATGACTGACAGCTACTACAATGACTGACAGCTACTACAATGACATACAATGACTGACAGCTACTACAATGACTGACAGCTACTGACATGACTGACAGCTACTACAATGACTGACAGCTACTACAATGACTGACTGACTACTACAATGACACAATGACTGATAGCTACTACAATGACTGACAGCTGACTGACAGCTACTACAATGACATCATGACTGACAGCTACTACATGACATGACATGACAGCTACTACAATGACTGACAGCTACTACAATGACTGACAGCTACTACAATGACTGACAGCTACTACAATGACAGCTACTACATGACTGACAGCTACTACAATGACAACTGACAATGACATCATGACTGACAGCTACTACAATGATGACAGCTACTACATGACTGACAGCTACTACAATGACTGACAGCTACTACAATGACTGACATGCTACTACAATGACTGACTGACAGCTACTACAATGACTGACAGCTACTACAATGACTGACAGCTACTACAACGACTGACAGCTACTACAATGACTGACAGCTACAATACTGACTGACAGCTACTACAATGACTGACAGCTACTACAATGACTGACAGCTACTACAATGACAATGACTGACAGCTACACAATGACAGCTACTACAATGACTGACAGCTACTACAATGACATGACTGACAGCTACTACAATGACTGACAGACTGACAATGCTATTACAATGATACAATGACTGACAGCTACTACAATGACTGACAGCTACTACAACTACAATGACATCATGACTGACTGACAGCTACTACAATGACTGACAGTTACTACAATGACACAGCTACTATGACTGACAGCTACTACAATGACTGACTGCTACTACAATGACTGACATGACTGACAGCTACTACAATGACTGACAGCTACTACAATGACTGACAGCTGACTGATACACAATGACTGACAGCTGACTACTAATGACTGACAGCTACTACAATGACATGACTGACAGCTACTACACATGACTGACACAGCTACTACAATGACTGACAGCTACTACAATGACTGACAGCTACTACAATGACTGACAGTCTACTAAATAATACTACAATGACATCATGACTGACAGCTACTACAATGACTGACTGACAGCTACTACAATGACATGACTGACAGACTGACAGCTACTACAATGACACAATGACTGACAGCTACTACAATGACTGACAGCTACTACAATGACTGACAGCTACTACAATGACATGACTGACAGCTACAGCTACACACTGACAGCTACTACAATGACTACATGACTGACAGCTACTACAATGACTGACAGCTGACAATGACTGACAGCTACTACAATACTGACAATGACTGACAGCTATAGTACAATGACTGACAGCTACTACAATGACAGACAGCTACTACAATGACTGACAGCTACTACAATGACTGACAGCTACTACAATGACATCATGACTGGCAGCTACTACAATGACTGACAGCTACTACAATGACATCATGACTGACAGCTACTACAATGACTGACAGCTACTACAATGACATCATGACTGACAGCTACTACAATGACTGACAGCTACTACAATACTACAATGACTGACAGCTACTACTGATAGCTACTACAATGACTGACCTGACTGACAGCTACTACAATGACTGACAGCTACTACAATGACTGACAGCTACTACAATGACTGACAGCTACTACAATGACTGACAGCTACTACAATGACTGACAGCTACTACAATGACTGACAGCTGACTACAATGACTGACAGCTACTACAATGACTGACAGCTACTACAATGACTGACAGCTACTACAATGACTGACAGCTACTACAATGACTGACAGCTACTACAATGACTGACAGCTACTACAATGACTGACAGCTACTACAATGACTGACAGCTACTACAATGACTGACAGCTACTACAATGACTGACAGCTACTACAATGACTGACAGCTACTACAATGACTGACAGCTACTACAATGACTGACAGCTACTACAATGACTGACAGCTACTACAATGACTGACAGCTACTACAATGACTGACAGCTACTACAATGACTGACAGCTACTACAATGACTGACAGCTACTACAATGACTGCAGCTACAACTGACTGACAGCTACTACAATGAATGACTGACAGCTACTACTAATGACTGACCTGACTGACAGCTACTACAATGACTGACAGCTACTACAATGACTGACAGCTACTAGAATGACTGACTTGACTGACAGCTACTACAATGACTGACAGCTACTACAATGACTGACAGCTACTACAATGACTGACATGACTGACAGCTACTACAATGACTGACAGCTACTACAATGACTGACAGCTACTACAATGACTGACAGCTACTACAATGACTGACAGCTACTACAATGACTGACAGCTACTACAATGACTGACAGCTACTACAATGACTGACAGCTACTACTGACATTGCTACCCACTGACAGCTAGAGTGACAATGACTGACAGCTACTACAATGACTGACCTACAATGACTGACAGTACTACAATGTTTACTGACAATGACTGACTGATCTACTACTACAATGACTGACAGCTACTACAATGACTGACAGCTACTACAATGACTGACAGACAGCTACTACAATGACTGACAGCTACTACAATGACTGACAGCTACTACAATGACTGACCTGACTGACAGCTATTGTTCAAATCCTCTGAAGGTAGTGGTGGGATTTCTAATACAGGCCAATGTGGAGGTCGTTTTACAGCCAGTTCAAACATTGGTCGTCTTCGCCCATCTATAATATGCTGAGAGTGAAAGAATACAATGTTTATGTCTTAATTGATACAATTGTACCATTGGTCGTCTTCGCCCATCTATAATATGCTGAGAGTGAAGGAATACAATGTTTATGTCTTAATTGATACAATTGTACCATTGGTCGTCTTCGCCCATCTATAATATGCTGAGAGTGAAAGAATACAATGTTTATGTCTTAATTGATACAATTGTACCATTGGTCGTCTTCGCCCATCTATAATATGCTGAGAGTGAAAGAATACAATGTTTATGTCTTAATTGATACAATTGTACCATTGGTCGTCTTTGCCCATCTATAATATGCTAGAGTGAAAGAATACAATGTTTAGTGAAAGAATACAATGTTTATGTCTTAATTGATACAATTGTACCATTGGTCGTCTTTGCCCATCTATAATATGCTGAGAGTGAAAGAATACAATGTTTATGTCTTAATTGATACAATTGTACCATTGGTCGTCTTCGCCCATCTATAATATGCTGAGAGTGAAAGAATACAATGTTTATGTCTTAATTGATACAATTGTACCATTGGTCGTCTTTGCCCATCTATAATATGCTGAGAGTGAAAGAATACAATGTTTATGTCTTAATTGATACAATTGTACCATTGGTCGTCTTCGCCCATCTATAATATGCTGAGAGTGAAAGAATACAATGTTTATGTCTTAATTGATACAATTGTACCATTGGTCGTCTTTGCCCATCTATAATATGCTGAGAGTGAAAGAATACAATGTTTATGTCTTAATTGATACAATTGTACCATTGGTCGTCTTTGCCCATCTATAATATGCTGAGAGTGAAAGAATACAATGTTTATGTCTTAATTGATACAATTGTACCATTGGTCGTCTTTGCCCATCTATAATATGCTGAGAGTGAAAGAATACAATGTTTATGTCTTAATTGATACAATTGTACCATTGGTCGTCTTCGCCCATCTATAATATGCTGAGAGTGAAAGAATACAATGTTTATGTCTTAATTGATACAATTGTACCATTATTGCATAATTATACTCAACTACTTTACCTCTTTGAATTGTTGGCATAAATCATCAAAATCCTCTTCACTTCTACAGAAGAAACCCTAAGCGAATGAAACAACATATGATTCTTAATACGGAATACAAAGGAACATATGAAGGGCTGCCTGCAAGAGCAGTGTAAGTGATCTCTGATCAAAATCTAAATTGTCCTGGAGATTTTTTGAATTTCAAAGGAGAATTTGGATTTTGATCACAAGTCACTTCGTTCTCACAGGGACCCCTTCATATATTATATGTAGAGCTTAAAAACCTACCACAGCTACAGAGGGATCTACTTCAGTCATAGACATCCTACAAGGGTAGACACAGTGGTATGTCTGCAACCAAAGTACAACAAAGACAGATAGGTCAACAACTACATGCATGATGTCTTTCATGTTTAAATAAAGTTATACCTAATTGTTATTAGGGCCGCCGCGTAGCACTGATAAAACAGACAGAAATTGAGGCACATTTGAAGTGCTGTAAATAATTACCCAGGAAATCCTTCTAGCCCCAGAAAGGAAAGGAGAGAGAAAAATCTCTGACCCTGAATTGGGAATATTTCCTTCAATTTGTATCTGGTTGGTAATCATTCCTTGCTTCGCTTTCCTTGTACAAACTTGTCCTTGGAAACACTTACGGTGAAGGCATGCATTGCAACATTGCATGTAATGTTGCCAGAAATCGCACAGTTGTCCAGAGCTGCAATATTTGTGGCAGGCAATTGCCAATGTTGTAGAAACTGTAGGATTGCGCTGTACTTCAACAAGCTTGGTCACAATAATTGCAGAGGTGGACACATGCTGCATGCCAGCAATATTGTACACATGCAATGACAGTGTACACACCTTTAGAAGTTATTTTAGCAAATGGCATTCAAGTGATGTACAGTTTGAGTTGCAGTGCTGCAGTGCTTTTGTCAGTTTGGCATGACTATGTCGTAAGTCCGTATGAATCTATAGTATGACATACTTACCCCATCAGGAATATTGCTCATTTCTTGTGGGTTTATTGTTGGTTGGGTTGAATGGGGATCTAAATATAACAAGTTGTTGCCTGCAATAATGGAACGCAACAAGTTAGTAATGGAACTAGATAACCAGTTTAATAACTCAGGTAATAAATCACTGTCCCATTTCTTCACACTGAATTGATTATCATGACCATTGGTTATGGTATTACAATGTGTATCTGTCTCAGATAGTTGGTCCTTGTCATACATACCATAATATCCTATAAAATACGTAGCATGATTGGGTTTCCCTCCAATAACACCAATAGACTGTCTGAAGGTAAAGCAAGCCTACAAACAAAACTTCACTTTTAAATAATTGGATAATATATTTTACTTACAAATAATGTAATTATTAGTGTTCATGTGGGCTGCAGGGTAGTACGACATCCAAGGGACACCCATAGCTTGGGGAATGTTCCAAGATAACTTGATCATTTTATGAAAAGGGCGCAATAGAAATTAAATAATAAATTATTATTATTAATTTTTCATTGCATTTTTTTTGCCTGTAATTCAGTTTAACTGCAAAGGGCTCAAATAAACCAGTTATTATTATTGCAATGATGATTATCATTATTATTATGATGATGATGATTATGATTATGATGATTATTATTATTATTTATGATTATTATGATTATGATTATTATTATTATTTATGATGATTATGATGATTATGATTATGATGATTATTTATGATTATTATGATGATGATGATTATTATGATTATGATGATTATTATTCTCTAGATTGACACTGGTTCAAACCATACTTGAGTGATAATTCCCAGGGGCCTCTAAGACATTTAGGGTTTGAAATTCTGCGATTTGGTATCTCTTGGAGATCTCAGATTTAAAAGGACCACCAAGACACCAAGTCGGTACCTTTTAGGGTGTCTGTCAGCAAATAAAATAATGACAGTTGTAGATTCCACCCCCAACATTTATTTTGTGAAGCTTCTCAGGCATTTTCTTGTGTTTGTTTTAGACTTGGTACCTCTTAGGGGTGAAAATTATTTAATGCCACACCCACTTGGAAGAGACTAGGGTGCCTTTTAGGGATCATTTTCAAAATCTCTGACGAGCATCTCCGTCACTTTCGTATGGAAGTCCCCCCCTCCCCGAGAGTCCCCCCCCCCCCCCCCGGTGATAATTACCTTAAAGGGCTCATTATATACAGGGTTCATTTCTGAAAGTCCCAGCCGCAGCGGCAGGAATAACACCAACGGTCTCCATGAATCTTTACAACTGTGTGTTTTGGGTTGGCTGGCTTTACTAGCGGGACTCTTCGCCCCTCTTCTTCTTACAGGCTCCTCGACGTGGGTAGATTCTGTACAATCGTAACATGTCGACTGTCCACATGACTTTGTTGATGGCCCTTGTTTACAAAGTTTTTCTGCAGAAACAAGAACAATAATATTGTAATACAGTTGAGCCTCCACTGTCAGACACCTCTGATATCCATATCCAATAGGTCCTGGACGTTTCTGAAACACTACCTTTATAACCTCCCGTACATTGTACATTTGGTCACAAGGGAGTTGGCTAACAGGAGGTTCCATTGTACATGTCATGGGTGTGGCTAACTATCCACATACAACTGCTATGCAACTTAACACCAAGTAAGCAGACACCTACATTGTACATTTGGTCACAAGGGAGTTGGCTAACAGGAGGTTCCATTGTACATGTCATGGGTGTGGCTAACGATCCACATACAACTGCTATACAACTTAACACCAAGTAAGCAGACACCTACATTGTACATTTGGTCACAAGGGAGTTGGCTAACAGGAGGTTCCATTGTACATGTCATGGGTGTGGCTAACTATCCACATACAACTGCTATGCAACTTAACACCAAGTAAGCAGACACCTACATTGTACATTTGGTCACAAGGGAGTTGGCTAACAGGAGGTTCCATTGTACATGTCATGGGTGTGGCTAACTATCCACATACAACTGCTATACAACTTAACACCAAGTAAGCAGACACCTACATTGTACATTTGGTCACAAGGGAGTTGGCTAACGGGAGGTTCCATTGTACATGTCATGGGTGTGGCTAACGATCCACATACAACTGCTATACAACTTAACACCAAGTAAGCAGACACCTACATTGTACATTTGGTCACAAGGGAGTTGGCTAACAGGAGGTTCCATTGTACATGTCATGGGTGTGGCTAACTATCCACATACAACTGCTATACAACTTAACACCAAGTAAGCAGACACCTACATTGTACATTTGGTCAAAAGGGAGTTGTCTAACAGGAGGTTCCATTGTACATGTCATGGGTGTGGCTAACGATCCACATACAACTGCTATACAACTTAACACCAAGTAAGCAGACACCTACATTGTACATTTGGTCACAAGGGAGTTGGCTAACAGGAGGTTCCATTGTACATGTCATGGGTGTGGCTAACTATCCACATACAACTGCTATGCAACTTAACACCAAGTAAGCAGACACCTACATTGTACATTTGGTCACAAGGGAGTTGGCTAACAGGAGGTTCCATTGTACATGTCATGGGTGTGGCTAACTATCCACATACAACTGCTATGCAACTTAACACCAAGTAAGCAGACACCTACATTGTACATTTGGTCACAAGGGAGTTGGCTAACAGGAGGTTCCATTGTACATGTCATGGGTGTGGCTAACGATCCACATACAACTGCTATGCAACTTAACACCAAGTTACATCCTGCTAGGTTTTATGGGACTATAGCCACCAATATAATCTATCGGGCATCACATCCAACTGCAGTTTCTCTATTTGTAACTGTACAGTTCTTGGGTACACCCTAACATTTGCTATCAAACAAATACCTTACAAACCCAGCACTGAACAGAACACAATGGGGCTATTTATACAAGCGAAATAAGAAGACATGACTTAAATAAGACAGCTCAAAACCCTGTTCCTCAGTAAGTCACGTCTTACCTAAGAAGGCCAGGGTTATCGAATGGTCAAGGCAAGACTTTGCGAGACTCCGAGACAAGGCATTGTTTTGCGAGCCCAAGATGCATTTTTGTCAATTTCCTTTGTTTTCAAAATTCAAGACTCTGAGAAGGCTTTTTGTGAAAAAACGAGACCCACAAAATTTGACCAAAATTTTGCGAGACTGACTTTTTGCGGGACCATTCGACACCCCTCTAAGATGAGAATAGCCTCTGTTGCAGATGTTTTAGGGGGTCCAAAAGTGAATGAACCACCTGAAACGTCTGCAATAGAGGGTAAGATTAGAACAACAAGTGTCATTTATACGAATGGTTCACATCTTATTTGTGTCTCGTATTAGTTAAGATGCGTTCTATTTTCACTAGTATTAATAGTCCTAATGTCTACACACAAACGTTATGAAAACGTGTGATGGTCCTGTTTTGTGGTTTGAGATTTTGGCAACTCAGTCTGAATTACATCAATGTAGTAATCTTAAAATAATAACAAGAATGTTCTTATTGATAATATAATAACAGTTTTACTGATATCCTCAATGATAATGGTGTTGTCCATGGCAACATGGATTGAATATAATCTTAAAATAATAACAAGAATGTTCTTATTGATAATATAATAACAGTCTTACTGATATCCTCAATGATAATGGTGTTGTCCATGGCAACATGGATTGAATATAATATTAAAATAATAACAAGAATGTTCTTATTGATAATATAATGACAGTCTTACTGATATCCTCAATGATAATGGTGTTGTCCATGGCAACATGGATTGAATATAATATTAAAATAATAACAAGAATGTTCTTATTGATAATATAATAACAGTCTTACTGATATCCTCAATGATAATGGTGTTGTCCATGGCAACATGGATTGAATATAATATTAAAATAATAACAAGAATGTTCTTATTGATAATATAATAACAGTCTTACTGATATCCTCAATGATAATGGTGTTGTCCATGGCAACATGGATTGAATATAATATTAAAATAATAACAAGAATGTTCTTATTGATAATATAATAACAGTCTTACTGATATCCTCAATGATAATGGTGTTGTCCATGGCAACATGGATTGAATATAATATTAAAATAATAACAAGAATGTTCTTATTGATAATATAATAACAGTCTTACTGATATCCTCAATGATAATGGTGTTGTCCATGGCAACATGGATTGAATATAATATTAAAATAATAACAAGAATGTTCTTATTGATAATATAATAACAGTCTTACTGATATCCTCAATGATAATGGTGTTGTCCATGGCAACATGGATTGAATATAATATTAAAATAATAACAAGAATGTTCTTATTGATAATATAATAACAGTCTTACTGATATCCTCAATGATAATGGTGTTGTCCATGGCAACATGGATTGAATATAATATTAAAATAATAACAAGAATGTTCTTATTGATAATATAATAACAGTCTTACTGATATCCTCAATGATAATGGTGTTGTCCATGGCAACATGGATTGAATATAATATTAAAATAATAACAAGAATGTTCTTATTGATAATATAATAACAGTCTTACTGATATCCTCAATGATAATGGTGTTGTCCATGGCAACATGGATTGAATATAATATTAAAATAATAACAAGAATGTTCTTATTGATAATATAATAACAGTCTTACTGATATCCTCAATGATAATGGTGTTGTCCATGGCAACATGGATTGAATATAATATTAAAATAATAACAAGAATGTTCTTATTGATAATATAATAACAGTCTTACTGATATCCTCAATGATAATGGTGTTGTCCATGGCAACATGGATTGAATATAATATTAAAATAATAACAAGAATGTTCTTATTGATAATATAATAACAGTCTTACTGATATCCTCAATGATAATGGTGTTGTCCATGGCAACATGGATTGAATATAATATTAAAATAATAACAAGAATGTTCTTATTGATAATATAATAACAGTCTTACTGATATCCTCAATGATAATGGTGTTGTCCATGGCAACATGGATTGAATATAATATTAAAATAATAACAAGAATGTTCTTATTGATAATATAATAACAGTCTTACTGATATCCTCAATGATAATGGTGTTGTCCATGGCAACATGGATTGAATATAATATTAAAAAAAATAACAAGAATGTTCTTATTGATAATATAATAACAGTCTTACTGATATCCTCAATGATAATGGTGTTGTCCATGGCAACATGGATTGAATATAATATTAAAATAATAACAAGAATGTTCTTATTGATAATATAATAACAGTCTTACTGATATCCTCAATGATAATGGTGTTGTCCATGGCAACATGGATTGAATATAATATTAAAATAATAACAAGAATGTTCTTATTGATAATATAATAACAGTCTTACTGATATCCTCAATGATAATGGTGTTGTCCATGGCAACATGGATTGAATATAATATTAAAATAATAACAAGAATGTTCTTATTGATAATATAATAACAGTCTTACTGATATCCTCAATGATAATGGTGTTGTCCATGGCAACATGGATTGAATATAATATTAAAATAATAACAAGAATGTTCTTATTGATAATATAATAACAGTCTTACTGATATCCTCAATGATAATGGTGTTGTCCATGGCAACATGGATTGAATATAATATTAAAATAATAACAAGAATGTTCTTATTGATAATATAATAACAGTCTTACTGATATCCTCAATGATAATGGTGTTGTCCATGGCAACATGGATTGAATATAATATTAAAATAATAACAAGAATGTTCTTATTGATAATATAATAACAGTCTTACTGATATCCTCAATGATAATGGTGTTGTCCATGGCAACATGGATTGAATATAATATTAAAATAATAACAAGAATGTTCTTATTGATAATATAATAACAGTCTTACTGATATCCTCAATGATAATGGTGTTGTCCATGGCAACATGGATTGAATATAATATTAAAATAATAACAAGAATGTTCTTATTGATAATATAATAACAGTCTTACTGATATCCTCAATGATAATGGTGTTGTCCATGGCAACATGGATTGAATATAATATTAAAATAATAACAAGAATGTTCTTATTGATAATATAATAACTGTCTTACTGATATCCTCAATGATAATGGTGTTGTCCATGGCAACATGGATTGAATATAATATTAAAATAATAACAAGAATGTTCTTATTGATAATATAATAACAGTCTTACTGATATCCTCAATGATAATGGTGTTGTCCATGGCAACATGGATTGACAGGGCACTCCAATTGTCAAATGCTGAGAGTTTCCTGTGACACAAAATACACACATTGTAAACACATTTTATCGTTAATTGTTAATTTTAATGTGTCTTAATTAAAATCTTGAGGTTACGATTAGACGTTTGTATTATCATATATCGAATCAGCGTAAAAACCCATGTATACATCTACACCATTGTACATGTATGTGCTGCATCTCGAGTTCGCCAACTCCATTTTTCTGGGGGGGTTAATCCATATACATTGTAGGTGAATCGACGAAAGTCATCTTGTGAAACTACATGTAATGACATGTTCAAGTATTACATCATCAAATATAAACTGGTCAGTTTTACCTACAATATTATTTACAATGTATTTGCAGCTTAACTTAATATGTTGTTCCCCTCTTCCCATCCCCCACCCACCAACCCCCTCCCCCACCCCTCCCACTCCCACTCCAATGGTACAAAGTGTATAGACATGTTCAGCGTTTACTTACTTCATGACTTGTACTACAGTATTTGGTCCAAACCAACTACCAACTGGTTTCCCCTCTGATACACCCATTTGAGCTTAAATGACAGAATTACAAGTACATGTATAATCAAACAGTAAATTGTTACTCGGTGAAATTATGCATGTGCTACCGTCACTGGTAACACTAGTCATTTCATGTATTGCAATCAGTCAGGGTTTTTGTTAGAGGCAGATATTGGGATTGTTACTTTTAATTATTGTTTCATTCTGTGTCCCTCCAGCTGCTAATTTACTCCAAATGCCAAGAAATGTCTGAGCTCTACTGCTATTTTGGGTCCCTGCTAATAATTATAAATTGAAGGGGTCCCTGCAAGAATGAAGCGACTTGTGATCAAAACCCAAATTCTCCTTTGAAATTCACTGTTGTTCCAAAACTTAACAAAAACCTTGTGCTGGATGCCACACAAATAAAGAAATGGCCATTATTATTATTATTATTATTTTATTGTTTTTAATTAATACATTATTTGAAGTGTATTAGATTTGTTTTCATGAGTGGGTAACCTACATGTACGTACGGCACAAATTCACGGGACAGAATAGAAGACATCTATTCAACCAATCAGAGCGCAAAATCATTGCTCAACCAATCAGAATGCTTAGACACTGCACAGTCACCGCACGGCACAAACTGTACTGTACCGACTTCCCACTCATAGGAAAACAATTCTATGGAGATTCATGTGTACCTACCTATCTGGTGTAGAGAATATAAACTGTCCTTTTTGTCTAGAAATGCCTGTAATATCTGCAAAAACAAATTGATTATCATGTAGATGTTATGATGATGATGTTATGGTTATAGATGTTATGGTTTGAATTTATATTTGGTTCATTTTTAACCAGATTATTATGTTTTAAACAAGTTTCAAATTAATTTTGAACCAATAATAAATTCAAACCATAACATAGACACCATACTTATGTAGCCCTTAATTCAAACCCACACCAGAATACTTGGTCACAATCAGGGGATTCAAAAGAATACGATTGTAATCCTAGGTTAATATTCAGGCTTGTCAGTAGATTATTGTAAAAGAGCCAGCACAAAACCTTGAACAGGTGTGTGCTACATGTACATGTAGTTATCAAATGTGTTGAAGTTGATACTCTTGTTATGAAAGCCTTTTTGGGGTTAGCAATTTTCTGGACTTTTTTTGATATAAAGATTTTGTCAAGGACTTTTTTGAGGGTTGATGAAAATGATATCCTACCATTCTCTATTTTATGTGGAGAAAAAATGGGGGTTACATTCTGGGCCGTTGGACTTTTCTGGGGTCTTGTTTTTGCGTAATGGACTTTTTTCTTTTTTGGGGTTAAAAAGTTTGGCCTCATTCACACCTCCCCCTCACTGAACCCCTGAGTACCCCCCATGGGTATGAAAGATGGTGGAACTCCACTGGTTGCCATCTTCTTCCTCTTCTTAAGAAAGGAGGCAAAAAGGAGCGAACCTTGACTTTATTCATACCTGTTGAAGACTCACAGACAGGACTCAGTGGAAAATTTATTTTCAAACATTTAAAACTTTTTAGATACATGTGCTATATTTATCTTTTATTAACATGATCACAGATCGTCTAAACACAAGAATATTTCAAACCTGTGTGTATCTAGTGTCACGAGGTCCATCGGGATTCCACTGCCAGTCTGTACATAGAAATTACATGTGGTTATTATACACCTAAATTACATGTGGTTATTATACACCTAAATTACATGTGGTTATTATACATATGTATATATGTACACCTAATTGCAAAAAAGGTGTCATGGAAAAAGGAAAAAGCCAAATAGCAATTAATAGACCTTATACATAATGACGTAATGTGACTACAACTACCAGAATGCTTTGCAAATTTTCTTTTTTTTCCAGATTTTAATTCGCTCGTGAGGTAATTCATTCAATTGTAAATTACGTAATTCAGTTTTAGCTGCCAAGTAATGTTTAATAAACAGTTCACAATTCACTAAGACAAAGGGTACTAATTATCTCACAAAAGAAGATGTGCAAAGCATTCTGGCAGTTGTAGTCAATTAGCTCAATCATCATAGCTTGCAGTATTGTTCATCCAAGAAGAAGTGTGCAGAATTATGCTATCGCCATTAATGATAATGAAAAGCTCAAAACCTGTTATTGTCAAGTAGTACATGACTGCTTGGAGAATTATTAAAATACGAGAATATACATGTAGTTTGCATGCCTAATTAATGGCCAGGTATCGAACCTTGACCTCCAACACACCAGCCGGCACTCTAACTGAACCTACGGAGCTGCCGTTGTGATGAGATGATTGTATTTACATTGTATTCACTGACAAACATTGGTGGCTGTTGTATATTGCTTCTTCTTTTTTCAAGCGCACGGTATCCAAACCCTTCAATTTGATTGGTTCGTTGAGCGGGCCATATTTTCCTATCTCTGCCCTAGGTCCATGGTATCCATTTTGTAAATGCTGAATCAGTTAATGTTGATAACTTTTTGCTGAGAAAAAAAAAAGTTATTTACCAACTTTAGGTCAGTCCATATAGTGAAAAACTGTGCTCCCAGACCTCGGGCACAGTATTGCACAATATAGACCTCCAAGTCGGTAAATAACCTATAATTCTATGTTACAGTGATGAGGTTTACCTCGTCCCAAATGCCTACACACTAAAGCCTGTGCCAGCATCATCTGTCCACATCGCAGCATGCAGCCCCACCCTGAATCAGTCGTTGGACCTGTTCCACCTACAACATCAAAACACATAATACATATAATATATGTAGTTATCTCAAAATATATCTCATTCTTACTGTTTAGATTAGTCAGTTGTCTGGCTTGGAGAGCAAGTTTGCAAAATAATACTTTAAACAGATGTGCAGCAGGGACAAGATAAGGGGCCATATACGGCAAAACTGTAGGGAGGTTAGACATTGAATGGCAGGTTATGAGCTTATGGGGCAATTGTTGTAAAACTACAATATGGAAGTTGTAAATATTTCTTGAAAGTATAATGATGCAGGTTTGACACACAGCAGTATGTCAGCTTTCTATAATATTTAATGGAAGCCCCCTGAATGTGTCTGTCTTGGCGAGATGTCTCTCCAATGACATAAAATAATGTGAAACCTTGTTTTATTTTATTATACCAATGTACATTGTAGCTTTATTGATAACATGTTCCATGTTTAATGTACCTATATTGGGGAAATTCTTTCTGTAAGTGAACCATAGTCTTGTCCTTATATCGTTATTCAGATAGCTTAGATCTGCACCTGCAAAAAGTGTTCAATTGTCATGAGAAAAACATGTAAGCATTAGACAGACCTCAAAATACCTTCAGGACCTTTGTCACATCTTAATTTAGACAAAGAACTGGGAAATACTGCCAGAGTCATTTTCGTATGAGTGGGAAACCTACGGCACGGAGTTACGGTCACGGTATGGAATCGAAGACATTCTATTCAACCAATCATAGCGAGCAAAATTGTTGCTCAACCAAAATTGTTGCTCAACCAATCAGAATGCTTCGATATGGCATGGGTACTGCACGGTACTGTACCGCACGACATGAACCGTATACGTAACTACTTCCCACTCATATGAAAACGACTCTATCTTACATAACACCAGCTACAATTCCCATGTACAAATGTAGAGTACAACATTTTTAGTACTAAATAATAGTGATACATGTATTTCTATTGTTTCCAATTGTTTAACTAGTGCTAAATAGTACTAATTAGCTACCAATCGTTCACTGGTAGAGTGCAAACCATATGTCCGTGAAATAGTACTATTATTAAATAGTACTAAATAGTATTATCTCCATTGTTTTCTATTGTTTAATCAGTGCTATTTAGTACTAATTAGTTAGTATTGTTTCACGGACATATGGTTTGCACTCTATATTGTCTGCACTCTATCATTTTGATGAGTCTATATCAGTATATGGTGATGTCATTGTCTAAAAATAGAACTCACTTGAACAAAGACGTATAGTCTTATTGTTTTAAATATATCCCACGTACAAAACAAATGTACAGCAGAAAAACTAAAGCATTGAATACATGGCTGGCTAAGGTATCCCTCTAACTGGTATATTTAGAAATAGAAGCTCGCTGTATAGCTGAAGCCACATGAACAAATGAAGCTGCTTACAAATTTTTAATAAGTTTTAAGTTAAAGTGTTTTGCGCTTTTACAGTATCATCATTGCAGCATTTAATAACTCAAAGGTACGCCGTAAAACTATGTGCCCTTTGTATACACGTATCTAAACGAATAAAATGTAAGATAATTATGCGTCTTATGTCGAAATTGATAAATTATTATGAACTTTAAAACAATAAAAGACCAATATTTCTAGTTCAATGTTTAGGAAATGAAGTCAGAAAATCCGCAGCAAAAAGAGCCGTGTTTTCCAGAAAATAAATGTGTTTCATGCAAACAAGGAATACAGCAAAAAAGATACTCAAAATAGAGAATATTGCGAAAGAAAAACATTAATAAACAACGCGAAAATAGCATTTCAAACACAACATTTTCTTGTTTTATAATTATAGACCGATTTATTTGTTGTAAGAAATTCATAATCATGTATAAAATACCTTCCTCTAGGTTGTAGTGTTTCCCTAGCAGCCACACAGCGTCTTTAGTCCTCGGGAAGGTCTCTACTTCGAAGTTAATTCCCTCGTAAGTAAGACAAGCAGCATCCATTACAGGTCCCGCCATCTTGTCTTGTTCTTGTTTGTCATCATCCTACCAGACTTCCCTCGCAGAGCACTACACAGGAAGCCCAAATAGCTTAGGGGCCCTCATTCATACATTTATTTATTTGTTTGGTAGCCTGCCTTCAGGCTCATTTATTTATTCATTCATTTATTTATTCATTTATTTATTCATTCATTTATTCATTCATTCATTTATTCATTCATTTATTTGTTCGTTCGTTCGTTCGTTCATTCATTTATTATGATAGATAGATAGATGCCTTTATTTACACAGGGTAGCTCAATCAGTATTTACAAAGCTGTAAAAAACTGTTATCAATAGAGGCCCTAAAATAAAATACACTAATAATATAAATACTAAAACTAATACATAATACTCTATTCATTCATTTATTCATTTATTCATTCATACATTTATTTATTTGGTTGGTTGGTTGTTCGTTCGTTCGTTCATTCATTTATTTATTCATTCATTCATTTATTCATACATTTATTTGTTTAAACTAGAAATGAAAATGCTGTAGGTATACGTAGGATCTGTAAAAGATCTAATCAGCTATACATAAATGATATGGCAAACATGAAACGTAGTATCAGCCTTTCTTGAATTTCATTTATTTGTTTGTTTGTTTGTTTGTTTGTTCATTTATTTATTCATACATTTATTTATTCATACATTTATTTATTCATTCATTTATTCATTCATCTATTCTTACATTTATTTGTTTGTTTGTTTGTTTGTTTGTTTGTTTATTTGTTTTGTTTGTTTGTTTATTCATTCATTCATTCATTCATTCATTCATTTATTCATTCATTTATTCATTCATTTATTCATACATTTATTCATACATTTATTCATACATTTATTCATTCATTTATTCATTCATTTATTCATTCATTTATTCATTCATTTATTCATACATTTATTCATACATTTATTCATTTATTTATTCATTTATTCATTCATTTATTCATTCATTTATTCATTCATTTATTCATTCATTTATTCATTCATTTATTCATTCATTTATTCATACATTTATTCATTCATTTATTCATTCATTTATTCATTCATTTATTCATTCATTTATTTATTCATTTATCCATTTTGAAAATGGAGAATTTATAATGATATTAAAATTGACTTCCTTCCTTCTTTTTTTCCATTCTCTCGCGTAATTGATTTATTGATGATTGAGTTATCGATTGATTGGCTGACATACCCTACGCCCCGTCCTCTCTCCCCCTCAGATTTCCCAACGAGATCAGCCCCCCAGCCGGATAACCACGGTTCAAATAAAGAGTAGGTTTTATTTCCCTCAAATCGCCACGATGATACAAATCACGGTCACTCCTTTTATTTATTTATACTCTTCCCTTTCCCTCTCCCTTCCCATCCCCCCTGAGTCGTCTATGGTCGTGTACGCATGCGCAGTACTGCCATCCCGTGTTAGTCACATGACGTAGTGTTGCGTAAAGTTCTTCCTCTTTCTTTGAACGTCGTTGCGTGTTGAAGTCTTCTTCAATTTGATCGCTGAAAAACTGCAGAAATGTTGGGTCTATCAACTGTTCTTCTCTTCGTGGCCATTGGCTTAGGTACGTACTTACTATATTTACAATTTGTAAGCGACTTTCGGCTCTGTTTTGTGCAAAAAGTGGCGTTCAAAGCCACGTTAACTGAGTGACTGTCTGTCTGCCCCTTTGAGTTCTCGTGAGCTAGAAATGTGTTTGCAGTTCATCTACAGATAATCGAGTAATAAAAAGACTCAAATAGAGCAGCGATGAAGTGGTTCAAGCGACAGTGCAATCGTTTTGGACGCCAGTTTTGTGATCTGTGGAACTTTCGTTGATTAAATAGAGTAGTCTTTCTTGAGTCTTGACGGTGATGTAATCCAAGTGTGAACGCGTGCAAGACAACTGCTTTGACTTTATAACTATCTTTCAGACTTTCATTGGCTTTAGTTCACCGTGTTGTTTTAAGATGAAGTTGTTTTGTGTCTGCAAAAGCCTGAAATCTGTCGAAATGCGCTGTTAAAGTACAACACTCAACAGTCTTGTACTCTGTCGAGCGGGAATCGGAAATCTGTTTCTGCCGTTTTTCTTGCATTCCTTGTCGTATTTGCAGATACTCTTTTACATTTGCGTATCTTTGAACGATATTCTTTGATTGAATTGGTGAACCACGCATTTTACTTTAATAGACTACTGAGTACTGTGGAAGTCGAAATCAGTCAAGCATTGTATTGCAATGAATTATTAAAATATCGCCCCCACCACAGGAAGCCCATGTTTGTTGGCATTAGGGCCATTAATACGAGCGAAAATAGGACCGTCTTAACTAAGACGTGAACTATGGACAAGTGAAGAGCCACTCTGTGGATATATTGTCCAATAAACCATTATTATTATTATTATCCGTATAAATGGCACTTTTGTCATGTTCTTCATTAAGTCGTGAACAAAATAAGAACAGCTCAAAACGCTGTTCTTCCGTAAGTCGCGTCTTAGTTAAGAACACTACAAAAAGTGCTGTTTATACGGATAGTTCACGTCTTAGATAAGACGCATCCTATTTTCGCTCGTATAAATGGCCCTATTGTCTAATCATACAATGTTGTTGTTTTTCAGCTTCAGGAACAACCTCCATTCCTACTCCATCCCCAGTTGTGTATGTAACAAAAATAAATAATTCATCAGTGAACACAAGCTCAATAGTCACTACAGTAACACCGCATACTTCACATTTGTCATTGTCGACATCAGTTTCAAATATGTCGGCTTCAATTTCGCCATCATTAACAGCGACAACTGTTAAACCAACAACTATTCCAACGACCAAACCAACAACCAAACCAACGACCAAACCAACGACTAAACCAATTCCAAAGCCTATACATGTACTTGGTGGAGACTACAGCGTGAGGAAAGATGGCAAATACTGTCTTCTGGCTATTATGAGTGTTGACTTTGTGATTCCGTATGAACAGAATGAAGGGGTAAACAAGACTAAAGCCAAGGTAATATTATTACAATGAAGGGTAATATATTGTCCAAACTATTCAGATTCATATTTTTAATCCATTTACACCATTTTTTTTACAAATCTATTAGATCTATTACCCCAACTATTACCCCCAGGTAGTCGAGTTGTCAAGAGGTTTTTATATTTTGTATTACCAGGAAGCTAACACAGATTACTTTAGGGAAGTAAGGCTTTGAAAGTTTATCTCTCGGTACTCCAGCTTTCCTCCTTCGGTGTTGATGAACAATATTTTAATCTGAGTTGTGCTCTGTTGTCATACATGGGTCGTATTGGGGCATCTTTTTTGC
The DNA here is from genome assembly GCA_033675265.1 of Actinostola sp. cb2023. Taxonomy (NCBI): domain Eukaryota; kingdom Metazoa; phylum Cnidaria; class Anthozoa; order Actiniaria; family Actinostolidae; genus Actinostola; species Actinostola sp. cb2023. Next base: position 350,133 of record JAUJYZ010000073.1, on the reverse strand, counting down.
TGGCCATGTTGAACTGTGTGTAATAGCTTGTTGCTCTTTTGACAATTATGATGACAATGATGTTGATGATGATGACTGATGTTGATGATGACAATGATGATGACTGATGATGATGATGACAATGATGATGATGACAATGTTGATGATGACAATGATGATGACTGATGTTGATGATGACTGATGTTGATGATGATGACTGATGTTGATGATGACAATGATGTTGATGATGATGACAATGATAACTGATGTTGATGATGATGTTGGCAATGATGATGATGATGACAATGATGATTATACATGTAATGCATTTTCCCCTGCTTGCGGGTAATAAAATGGTGCACATAATGACTGACAATGACGGTACAAGGTAGGAGCTCCAATATTGACTAGTTATAATTTCATTTCAGGCAACTGTGCCAATGCCGTTCCAAAACACAAGCAACGCAGGAAGTGAATGTGACAAAACAAAGCCTGTGCTAAAGATTAGCTGGCCTATGGATAAGCCACTGTATCATTTCGAAATTACTTTTACGAAGCTGTACACTGGAGATAAAAATGGATCAAACTGGGAGGTGAAGTCCTTCTCCTTGGTCGTTAATACAGTTAACAACACTGACTTCAACAATGCCACAGGTAAACAACAAAGTTTTTGATCATTTACTGCGATTCTCAGTATTGAGCACTGGTTTTCACGTGATGTCATGGTGGCCATGTTGTTTCCCAAAGACAAAGCATTCCTCATTAGCTTCTCTTGTTTGTACCTCCAACATGGCCGCTGCGTCTTTGTACTTTAAATCTCCAGGGATTGATTGAAAACCAGCAATAATTCTGTTCTTTGGAACGTTCTTTGTAAAATATAAATGCATCACAAATGTTCATTAACTATTGAACTTTAGTTCTTGGCTATATTTACACTTTCCTATTCGAGTATCATCAATATAGAAGAGAAATCTACTTGATATGAATATCGAAGTCAATCCAGTAATTTATACGCATGCATGTTTTACCGAGTCGCGCAACGAGTGACTAAAAGTCACACTGCGATGTCTACTTTTTTTTTTTCTTTTTTTTTTTGCTGTCCAAGGTTTTAGCACTTCTCTGAAATGTAGTTCTTTGGCTAAAATCTAAGTATTTATCATTTTTAGTACTCTGACATTGATCAATCATCGATTTCTGTGGCACTCTAAACTTGCCATTTATACCAATGAAGATACAAAATGTATATACCATCTAAAAAAGGCAAATACTGTTTTAGCACTGTTTTAGAGATAGCACTAGTCAGTTCTGAAATAGTTCCCTAATGTAGGTTTTTGACAAGTACTCTTATAAACTTTGCCATTTATACCCATTCTGAGCTGGTGTTGTCGACTATAGAAATCAGTACTGTTTTACAGTCTGTACCGTATCAAGAGAATAAATTATGACCATATTTAAATTGTGCAGTAACAGGCTAAAGCTACCTTATAATGTTCACCATTTTCAGAAACCTTGCAATTTTAAAGTTACCAATTCTCGGTTTCATCATCTCATCAGTAGCCCAAGTGAACACTATTAGAGCGTCTAGAACATCATTAAAACAAATGATGGCATATTGCCTGGATCTGCCTGTTTATATAATATTAATATTGATATGGTATCGGCTAAATAGTAAATGAAATTTCAATAATGTTTTTATATCATAATAATAATAATTATTATCATTAGTTATTATTATTATTATTATTATTATCATTATTATTATCATCATTAGTCATCTCGGTGTTGTTGTTTGTTCATTTCAGAGGAGATGATCAACATGACAGCCACCAATGCGACAGAACTGCATGCTCTATCTGCTGGCGTGAAGGGCTACTATATGTGCAACGCTAATCGCACATATCCATTTGACAAAGATGGACAGTTGTTCTTGAAGTACGTGAAGCTGCAGCCATTTGAAGTCAAAGCAAATGCCAGTGAAGAATTTGGTGAAGGTAAGAGCACAGCAACATGTAATAGATTCAATATGAGCGGCCGTGTTGTATTCGGCTCGTGATTGTAGATCTCATACAACACAGACACGAATATTGTATAGGACTTATCATATCCACAGATGTATAAAATCATGTTCTAGATAAGTACTATAATTTTCAAGATACCAGTAAGTTTGCCAGATAAAATCCTAGGACGTAAATCGTTCAAAATTTGATTTAGCTGAAACTTCACTGAAATAATCTTGAAGGGTCTTATATAATCACTAGCTAAAATCTTTTCTCAATATTGGAGAGGGAAGTATTATATTTTTATGAATCCTTAGAGGTGTCAGTGACGTCACTTGTGGTTGGATGAGGATTGCAGATGTCGACTGTGATAAAAATAACATTCACAGCATAATTTACAGTGTGGACACTCGAACCGTGAACACTTAGGTTTTTTCTAACACATATTTATAAATTATCCATTGAGCAAATTGATCAGAAAAATGATTTATTTTGATCACTAAGTGTATTTAAACTCAATGCTCCATTTGAAAGGCTATGAGGCAATAGAAAGTTCGGGAAAAAAAGCTCGAAAAAAAACTTGAAGTGTTCATGGTTCGAGTGTCCACACTGTAATAGGGCCATGCTTTCTTAATGTCTCTTGTTAATTGATTAATTTATATTGTAATATTTATATTCAGCTCTTACAAGTTGTTGTTCTTTGTGTTAAAGGGGGACTAGTATGTAAATCGTTCAAAATTTGATGAAGCTGAAACTTCACTGAAATAATCTCAAAGACCCACACAATTACTAGGGTTTTTTTTTTCTCAAAAATTCCAATGGGAAGTAATGCATTTTTATGAATCTTTAGAGGTGTCAGTGATGTCACATACTCAACTCAAGCTCAGCTCCATACATACATACATACATTTACATCTTTGTATTTTGTGATCAAAATATCTGAACGATTTGTTCAAACAACAGCTCTGCATTGAATAAAACTGGTCAAACAATCAATCCTAAGCACAAATAATGTAAGAAAACTCCTTCACACAAATGTTTAGCTTCATAGAAATAAAACTGTCGTTTCTGGTAGAAAGTGAAGTGCTGCGAGTTGTGCACTGCCGTACAGTACATGGTAACACATAAAAGTGAAATGTAGCTGTCAATGCATACATGTGGTTGTCCCTTAATTTTCAGCAAGGTGCATTAGTTGTAAAATAAAATAATAAAAATGTGGTATAATAATAATAATAACTTTATTACTGTGTCATGTGTTCTAGCTTACAAGAAACCTATTTCCCTCCCATATATCTACTGATTCTCATTCCCACCCTTGTCCCATTGTTCCCATCCCACATCTCCATTGATTCTCATTCCCATCCCGGTCACATTGTTCCACTCCATGTCTCTATTAATTATCATTCCCACCCGCTATAATAATCTGGTCATGGACAGACAGCTATAGACATGTACCAGCACTAAAAGCATGCAATACTTTGCACTATTTATGTTACACGCTTGTAATAGTTTGTACTCTACTGATATGCAGTATTAAATTAATACAAATATGGATTCAATGAAATAGAGAATTTATTGTGTTTGGTGTATATTATATACAATGTTACTGGCCAGATATCAGGAAAGATGTCGAAGCCTCATAGCAGACTTGTAGAAGATAAAAGTACATCAGGATGGATCGTATAATTTGATTCAGTAGTTGCCTCAATGCCAATGGCAATGGCATGGGCCGGATTGGTTTGACGAAGACCAACGAGCTCGATCAGGTAGATAGGTCAGCGACAGCATCGGGGATACTAACTGTGTCTTTCAAAAGCATTCAAGTACATGCTGTCTCCTTCGGTCAACTCTGATCGACTCACTGTAGAAGTAACTTAAGCTTATGTACTTCATTGTGGAACTGGACGTGACTGAGCACACAACCATAACAGCGCTGAAAACTCATAAAAGAACATGGTCTTCCCCTTGAAATGTCACTAAATTGTTCATGACCCTGATGAATGCTTCCAGCAATGAATAAAGTTGCATTTGACATCATGGATTTGTAGAAAACGAACACTTTCCTGGCTTGAATCAGCGAAAAATAAACGATACTCAATATCGATTGAACGTGTTGCGAGTGTGCGCTGATCAAAAGTACCGTGGCTCACAAAATCATCTCCAGGCAGTCCGTGAATGCAGTCGAGATTCTCGTTGCATCCACACAAGTGCCCAGATCCCACACGACCACACATGACACAGGAACTCCGTCAAGATTAGTTTCGCTGCTCGCCTGGCGGCTCGCAGCAATAATCCAAGACATTAAACATGAACAAATGTATGGAGCGAAGCCATGTTGATTGTTTGGGTTGAGTAAGTGACGTCACTAACACCTAAAGATTCATCAAAATGTATTACTTCCCATTGGAATGTCTGAGAGAAAAACGAACCAGTGATTGTATGGGTTTTCCTCATGAATTATTAATGAATATGATAAATATAATATTAGTATTACATGGCTCCATTCAAACCAGCATTGAACAAATGAATAAATACGATGAATTTCATTAACAGTGCTGATAATCACATCAATCAATTATGAGAATCTTCAATGATTAGATGGCCAACAAGCCTAACTAAGTTTATGTTCATTACTTTTGACTGGTCTGTCTGAAGTGATGATTTTTTTATTGAACAATCATTGATTTGCATTCAATGATTCTCTTGTAAAAAGCCTAAACATCGCATTGAAGTACGGTAATCTTTTTTCATTTTACAGAGTTTAATTGTGAGCCATCGCCCACTCCCAAGCCAACTTCTAACGACAACAACATTGTTCCAATAGCAGTCGGGTGTGCCTTGGCAGGCTTGGTTCTTATTGTCTTGATTGCATACATCATTGGGCGCCGTAAGAGTCAAAGGGGCTACGAGAAAGTTTAGACACATGTAGTTTAGCATGTGTAAAACAAATCGCTGATCTTTTTTCTACATTACTATAAGTGTTCATTACCACTTCCAGCAACCAAATCAAATTGACCTTGACAATTGTGAAGCTGAATAGCAGCCAGAGTAGGTTTTCCTATTCGCGGTGCTTTGGAAGCTCTGATACAAGTGTGAATAGTCTGATCATAAACATATGTTGTACAAAAGACACTTCACGGCACTGTTGCAAATATGGACTTGACAAACAATAAACAATAGAGGGTTTTCACAGTAGCCAACTTGTAGATGTCTCCCTTGCATCCGTTTTTAGTTTGAGGGAGACTAACTTGTATCTAGTAAGCACAGTGAAATATTTTGGAATAAGAAAGTATTCCACAACCATCAAGACTGGGACTGTGAAAATCCTTTATTACATAAATAATCATTATAAAATTACTTTGATAAAAACATGTTTTGGATAGTGTTTTAAAAATAAATAAAAATAGAGTTTTGTGCTCCTGATTCTAGAGTATACTATAGTGAGTGATAAAGACCTACTAGAGCTGACTCATAATTTGTCTTTCTGCTTGCATGGCTTATGTTCTTACTAATGAGCCCTTGTTCAACTCTTGTAAGAGGACCAAGTTGGCAATGCAGATATCTACATGTAAGATGACAGATAAAATAGTAATTTGAAAGTTTGATAATAAAGAAAACTATTTCTTCTGATGTGAGGTTTCCCAATGGCACGCAGCGCCCAGTGGGAGGGGGGTGGGGGTAGGCCACTTTTTTTTAAACACTGCCCCCTGATTGAGTCCCCTTGTAACACTGTCCTTTGTCATTGAGTTCCTTGTAACTCTGTCCCCTGATTGAGTGCCTTGTAACACTGTCCCCTGATTGAGTCCCTTGTAACACTGTCCCCTGATTGAGTCCCTTGTAACACTGTCCCCTGATTGAGTCCCTTGTAATACTGTCCCCTGATTTAGTCCCTTGTAAGACTGTCTCCTGATAGAGTCCCTTGTATGATTGAGTGCCTTGTAACACTGTCCCCTGATTGAGTCCCTTGTAACACTGTCCCCTGATTGAGTCCCTTGTAATACTGTCCCCTGATTTAGTCCCTTGTAAGACTGTCTCCTGATAGAGTCCCTTGTATGATTGAGTGCCTTGTAACACTGTCCCCTGATTGAGTCCCTTTTAATTTAACACTGTCCCCTGATTGAGTCCCTTTTAATTTAACACTGTCCCCTGATTGAGTCCCTGTAACACTGTCCCCTGATTGAGTCCCTGTAACACTGTCCCCTGATTGAGTCCCTGTAACACTGTCCCCTGATTGAGTTCCTTGTAACACTGTCCCCTGATTGAGTGCCTTGTAACACTGTCCCCTGATTGAGTTCCTTGTAACACTGTCCCCTGATTGAGTTCCTTGTAACACTGTCCCCTGATTGAGTGCCTTGTAACACTGTCCCCTGATTGAGTCCCTTGTAAGACTGTCCCCTGATAGAGTCCCTTGTAAGACTGTCCCCTGATAGAGTCCCTTGCATGATTGAGTGCCTTGTAACACTGTCCCCTGATTGAGTCCCTTTTAATTTAACACTCCCCTGATTGTGTCCCTGTAACACTGTCCCCTGATTGAGTGCCTTGTAACACTGTCCCCTGATTGAGTGCCTTGTAACACTGTCCCCTGATTGAGTTCCTTGTAACACTGTCCCCTGATTGAGTCCCTTGTAACACTGTCCCCTGATTGAGTGCCTTGTAACACTGTCCCCTGATTGAGTCCCTTGTAACACTGTCCTTTGTCATTGAGTTCCTTGTAACACTGTCCCCTGATTGAGTTCCTTGTAACACTGTCCCCTGATTGAGTGCCTTGTAACACTGTCCCCTGATTGAGTGCCTTGTAACACTGTCCCCTGATTGAGTGCCTTGTAACACTGTCCCCTGATTGAGTGCCTTGTAACACTGTCCCCTGATTGAGTGCCTTGTAACATTGTCCCCTGATTGAGTCCCTTGTAACACTGTCCTTTGTCATTGAGTTCCTTGTAACACTGTCCCCTGATTGAGTGCCTTGTAACACTGTCCCCTGATTGAGTGCCTTGTAACACTGTCCCCTGATTGAGTCCCTTGTAACACTGTCCTTTGTCATTGAGTTCCTTGTAACACTGTCCCCTGATTGAGTTCCTTGTAACACTGTCCCCTGATTGAGTGCCTTGTAACACTGTCCCCTGATTGAGTGCCTTGTAACACTGTCCCCTGATTGAGTGCCTTGTAACACTGTCCCCTGATTGAGTGCCTTGTAACACTGTCCCCTGATTGAGTGCCTTGTAACACTGTCCCCTGATTGAGTCCCTTGTAACACTGTCCTTTGTCATTGAGTTCCTTGTAACACTGTCCCCTGATTGAGTGCCTTGTAACACTGTCCCCTGATTGAGTTCCTTGTAACACTGTCCCCTGATTGAGTCCCTTGTGATACTGTCCCCTGATTGAGTCCCTTGTATGATTGAGTGCCTTGTAACACTGTCCCCTGATTGAGTCCCTTGTAAGACTGTCCCCTGATAGAGTTCCTTGTATGATTGAGTGCCTTGTAACACTGTCCCCTGATTGAGTTCCTTGTAACACTGTCCCCTGATTGAGTCTCTTGTAACACTGTCCCCTGATTGAGTGCCTTGTAACACTGTCCCCTGATTGAGTCCCTTGTAACACACTGTCCTTTGTCATTGAGTTCCTTGTAACACTGTCCCCTGATGGAGTTCCTTGTAACACTGTCCCCTGATGGAGTGCCTTGTATCACTGTCCCCTGATTGAGTGCCTTGTAACACTGTCCCCTGATTGAGTGCCTTGTAAACACTGTCCCCTGATTGAGTGCCTTGTAACACTATCCCCTGATTGAGTGCCTTGTAACACTGTCCCCTGATTGAGTCCCTTTTAATTTAACACTCCCCTTATTGTGTCCCTGTAACACTGTCCCCTGATTGAGTGCCTTGTAACACTGTCCCCTGATTGAGTCCCTTGTAACACTGTCCCCTGATTGAGTCCCTTGTAACACTGTCCCCTGATTGAGTCCCTTGTAACACTGTTCCCTGATTGAGTCTGTAAAGGACGCTTCTCTGTGGTTTGATTGATTCACTAATTAGTCGATAAATTAGCCACATCCTAGTTACAATACTTAGTTACATTATGTTTATATTTGTTGGTGCACTTTGCAATCGGACCTTTAAGCGTCACCACGCGCATATAAAAGGGAGTTAGCGTCCCTTTTTGCTAGTTACTCGGGCCCAGGCCGCAGGCCGCCCGAGTTAGAAAATGCGGATTTCGGTTGTAGTAGTAGTAGTAGTCGTTTTGTTCGGCTCCAAAATGACGAGTATGCGACGTATTTAATCGTATCCGGAGTTTCAAGATTACTCAGCAGATTTGAAAAGATAAACGAGAAACAGGACTCAAGTAGATTTTGAATCTTAGTTTTGAAAGCAGCTGTAGATCTTCAAGCTATTAAAAGGTCAGGATTCTAGTTCATCGTTCAATGACTAGAAGTGGTAAAAGGACTAGAAGCTCGCTTAAAATATTTATTTTTTTAAACAAACGCGAGGCCGTTATCGGAACCATCTGACCTATGCAACCTCAAGACGTATCATTTTCGTACTCACCGGACTAATAGTCTCCCTCGTCACTCAACTGTCACTGATTGTCATGACGTCAGAGAAATTATATTGTATTGAAGAAGATGTCCTTGTTTTATTCGACGTTCGAACCGTAACTCGAACCCGAACTCGATTCCAAACTCGACGTTTCGGGATCTGAAGCTAGAGAGGGGGCCTTTACACAAACTCATCAAAATCAAATCAATTGAACTCAAAGTCAAAAGGTAATCAAATGAACTCAAAGGCAAATCAAATGAACTCGACACATACATGTATATACATAGTCTCCCTCGTCACGCAACTGTCAGTCATTGTCAGGTCTCTCCTCGCGCAGCTGACATTGTCCTTGTTCTTCAACCAACTGGCATTCATTTTCAAGTACTTCCTCGAACAACTGACATTTTCCTTTTCACAATGCCCGAGTGAACGCTCATTGAGCGTCTTGTTCTTTAGTAGTAATTCGTCCATGGTGTGTTAATTCGTTAAACTTCGTTTGGTACTTCTTTGGTAAATCTTTGGCTTTTAGAGGCAAGCAGGACCGATATGTAAGTACCCTTTTGTTATAATAAGTTAGTTTTTATCTCCTAAGTTGAGAGAACGAAATATAGTTCAAGTTTTAGTAACGGTTACATGTTTTCCACGATTGTATGAAAATCCACGTTTTAAATGCTGATTGAGATTCCTAGAGAATCTATTTGCTAATGTTAGCAACATGTCGTTAAATGAATAGTCCTATTTGAAAGATTTATGTCTTATCGATGCAGTATTTTTAGTTGATTTCATGAACCAATTCGACGGCGTCAACGCCAACGTGTAGTTACATTGAAATGTTATGTATTCATGAAATGTTGATTATTGTTACATTTAAATCATATTCTTGTAAATAGTTGTTCATTGGAATTGTACAATGTTGTATTTCAGTTTACGTATTGGTATCGATTCTTCAATAAATCTATGTTCACCGTCGTTTGGTTGCGTAAATTCCTGAAGCCACGCCGATCCAGTAAAATAGTAGTCCTCAAAACACTTAGCCAGTGGCATCATCGCCTCGTTCAGTTCGCGTCAGTTGGCTAGGCGTTACAGTAAAATATCGTCGATCTCTAAACCTGCCATTGGTTTATGAGCTTTCGTTTAAACAACGAATTCGTATTTGTATTGAACGTGTTTGTACTACACCACAACAACAATGAGTATTGCATCCGCTCCAGAACGTTTGGCATTCTTTCGTGATCAAGAAAGCGATAACGTCTTATCTGAAGCGGCACGTGCCCCAGCTTTGTCGGTCATTGACTGGAACCTCAAAAATGAGTCAGCTCGACGGAAAACAAAATTGACAGAAAAGGGTAGAATCTTTTACAAGGAAACGAAATTCAGAAATCGAGATTTGGCTTATAAAAGATTGAAAAGAGAAATTGATCATATTAAGGAACTTTGCGACCACCCAGAGAGCGAATTGGAGCTCTTAGCGTCTGGAAGGAACAAATTAGACGTATTAAAGGATCAATTAGACGAAGCGCAACGGGATTACGACGACCTCTTACAAACGGAAACAGAAAAGGAGGAATCGTACCGCTGGTTTGACCTTAGAGATCGCGAGTATACAGAATGTAGATTACGAATTTGCGAATACATCCAAGCCTTCGAGAGAGCCTCATACCGAACAAAGTCGGAGAGATCCGGTGCTACATCGCGTAGTGATTCGCGTAGGTCCGGTGGTTCTCGTAAGTCTGGTGGTTCCCGTAGGTCCGGTGGTTCACGTAGATCGTCAATTCATTCGACATCGCAAGCCAGAGCCGAGGCTGCAGCTAAGGCCGCTAAATTGGAAGTTGAAATGAATTTCCTTGAAAGAGAAAACGAACTTAGACGTATGAAATTAGAGAAGGAAATCGCTTTGGTTAACGCGGAAGAACAAGCCCTTAGCAAAATATTAAAGGAAGAAAATCAATTAGACGAGAAAAATGTCGAGCCTATCAAAGAAGAGAAGACTGACAAATCACCAACAAGCGATAAGAAATTAAATCCTACAGTTTCTTCGTTTGAGCCTAAGTATACGACCCTTCTTCCAAATCCGATCGCACAAGTACCCGGAGCGCCGAAAGTGTATGATATGACGGACATGAAAACAGCGTTGCGAGAGATAGTGAATTTGCAAACGAAACAAACAGAATTAAGTGCATTGATCATCAACCAACAAAAGGCCGTACACTTGCCAGTCAAAGAGCCTCCAGTATTTTCTGGTGATCCTTTCGAGTATCCTGCATTTGTCACTGCATTTGACATCATAATTTCTGCAAATGTGCCCTCCGACAGAGATCGCATCTACTTCCTTGATAAGTACACTGAAGGAAAAGCAAATGCCGTGGTTAAAGGCTTCCTAGCTACGAACTCTGACGAAGCTTACAAAGAAGCTCGTAAGTTACTAGACAGTCGCTATGGTAACCCTGTGCATGTTGCAGAGGCATACAAATCGAGTCTGAGAAGTTGGCCGCAGATAAGCGATGGAGACAGCAGCGGTATTCAAGATTTTTCCGATTTTCTTGTCAAGTGTGAAACGGCCATGTCAACCATGAAATCGATGTCCGAGCTCGACTCGACTCAAACTCTGTTCCAAATCTCTGCCAAGTTGCCCTCCTATTCAGGGGTAAAGTGGTGTCGCCACGCCCATGAATTCCAGGCCAAATCAGGAAAGCCTACATCGTTTAGCAACTTCGTCAAGTTCGTCAGACAAGAAGCTGAGTTAGCAAATGATCCGGTGTTCTCGCCCGAAGCTCTCATGAGAGAACGCAAGAAGACTATAGTGAGTGTAAAGCCTCGAAACAGAAGCCACAGGACCAACGGAAAGCCCCAGCCTGGACAGTCCTTTGTAACCAATGCAGGTGAAAACACTTCAACTCCTACAAATCAAGCTGCAGCGTCTACTGATCAACTTTGTCAAGTATGCAATGGTAAACACGACTTAGCAAAGTGCAGTAAGTTCCTCAAGAGCTCAGCCGAAGAGCGAAGTGAAGTCATTCGTTCAAACAAGCTGTGCTTCAGATGCTTTAAAAAGGGTCATGTGTCTGCTAATTGTCAATCCAATCCTAGCTGTGAAGAGTGCGGAAAACGTCACCACACCCTACTGCATGGCGCCAAACCCAAGTACAGAACAGGTCAGAGTTCCGACACTAGAACCCGGCCCACTCGCGGAGGCGATACTCAACCTCAAGGCGCAAAGAATAATCCTCCTCCGGCGACAGAAACCGCAAATAGTAATGCATCCTCAAGTGTATCTCTCAATTCTGTCGACGATCAAGCCCAAGTTGTTATCACCAACTCAAAGATCGTTCCAGTCATCCTGTACCATAAGGACAACCCACAGAAGGAACTCAAGGTCTACGCCCTTTTAGACGACGCTAGCGATACAACGTTTCGTCACAGATAAGGTACAGCAGGAACTTGGCATCGAAGGGATTGCTACAAGATTAAGCTTGAGTACGATGCTCGGTCGCGAAGTGATTAAAGTGTCAAAGATTGAAGGCCTTATAGCGGAGCGTACGGATAGGGGTGCTAAAGTCGAACTCCCTAAGACCTACACCAGAGAGCGCATCCCATCTAGAAGGGACCAAGTCCCAACACCGGAAGTTGCTAATAAATGGCCACACCTACAGAGAATAAAGAACGACATTCCAAAGCTTGACGAAACTCTTGATATTGGACTTCTTATTGGCTGTAACTGTCCAAAGGCACTAAAACCCAAAGAAGTTATCACTGGTAAGAGTGAAGACCCTTACGCCATTAGAACCTTGCTGGGGTGGTGCATAGTTGGACCTGTCGCAGGTCCTGTCAATGCTAAACAAGAGTCCTCCGGCACGTGTAACTCGATTATGGCCTGTGAAGTGCTTCCAGAAACTGGCGACAGCGTAAGCATTGTTCTGCAAAGTCAAACAAAGGAGATCATACAACCATCGGCGATCAACAAAATGTTTGAACAAGACTTTGTTGAACACAAGAAGAAACCATTGCAAGGAACATCTAAGGAGGATAGAAAGTTTTTAGAAATAGCGGAAAAGAGTATTCATCAGTGCGATGATGGCCACTATGAGCTTCCCCTGCCTTTGAAAGATAGTGACGTTCGTTTTCCAAATAATCGTCAATTGGCACTCCATCGCTTAAATTATTTAAAAAATAAGTTCAACCGCAAGTCTTCTTATCAAGACGACTACGTGAAATTCATGACCAAAGTCATCGACAGCGGATTTGCTGAGAAGGTAGAGCCAGCCAAGAGTGAGACAATGCGTGTCTGGTATATTCCGCATCATGGCGTCTACCATCCCAAGAAACCCAACAAAATCCGTGTTGTATTTGACTGTGCCGCGCAATACAAGAACGAATCGCTCAACAAGCATCTGCTTCAAGGACCCGATCTAACGAACAGTCTGGTTGGAGTATTACACAGATTCCGACAAGAGCCTGTGGCCTTCACTTGCGACATAGAAGGTATGTTCCACCAAGTAAAGGTCAACGAAGAAGACCGCGATCTGTTGCGCTTCTTATGGTGGGAGAACGGTGACACCACGCAGGAACCCCAAGAGTACCGTATGACGGTCCATCTATTTGGCGCAACTTCATCGCCTGGTTGCGCTAACTTTGCCCTGAAGCAGACAGCTAACGACTACGAGAGTGAATTTGGTACCGCTACAGCAGATTTGTTGCGCAACGATTTCTACGTTGATGACGGTTTAAAGTCTGTGTCTACAGCTGAACAAGCAGTTAAACTCGTCCACGATGTAAGGGAAATGTGCGCTAAGGGAGGATTCAATCTGCACAAATTCATCTCCAACAGTAAAGATGTCATTAAGAGCATCCCGGAAGCTGCCCGCGCAGATGGCGTCAAAGAGCTGAACTTAGACCTCGACTCTCTCCCCCTAGAGCGCACACTCGGCGTTCAGTGGTGTGTAGAGTCTGACTGTTTCAAGTTTAGCATTGTATTACAAGACAAGCCGTGTACAAGACGTGGAATACTGTCGACAGTTAGTTCAGTATTCGACCCAATTGGTTTTGTCGCACCGCTTATGTTAATTAGAGGGAAAGTCGATTCTACAAGAATTATGCCGCCAAGACTTAGACTGGGACGACCCTATCCCTGAAGACGTCAAAGCAAAATGGGAGAAGTGGAGAAAAGAACTCGTACAGTTAACGAGTTTTCCCATTCCAAGGTGTTTCAAGCCCAAAGACTTTGGTCGCATCGTGAACACAGAGCTACATCATTTCTCTGATGCAAGTACCAAAGGCTATGGCCAGTGCAGCTATACCTGAGACTAGTAAATGAGAATCAAAGGATTCACTGTGCTTTCGTGACGGGTAAATCTAGAGTAACACCCTTGAAGCCCGTGACTATACCGCGGCTCGAGCTCACCGCAGCAGTATGTTCAGCGAGGATAAGCCAACAGCTACATCAAGAATTAGAATATCCTATCGACCAAGACTTCTACTGGACGGACAGCAAGGTAGTACTTGGATACATCCACAACGAGAGTAGGCGTTTCCATGTTTTCGTAGCTAACAGAGTTCAAGAAATTCAAGAGAGTACTCGTGCGGAACAATGGAGATACGTCGACACAAAGCAGAATCCTGCAGACGAGGCATCACGTGGAATGAAAGCTCGAGAACTTCCAATGTCTCGATGGATTCTTGGACCATCTTTCCTGTGGGAAGAAAAGAGCAAATGGCCAACCACCGATAGTCAAGGAGGTGCAATTTCTGAAGACGACCCAGACGTCAAGAAATCTGTTGCTATGGCAACTTCGACAGAAGGTGAAGAACGAGCAAGCCTAGAACGTAGGTTAGAGTACTTCTCAGACTGGTATCGTGCAAAAAGAGCCATAGCCCTGTGCCTACGTTATGTCAAATTGCTTAAAGACAGGGTACAAGAACGACGTCAGCTTGAAGCAAAAAAACCCAGTCAGCTAATCGTGAATGAGTTAGAAGTAGCTGAACGTGTAATAGTCCGAGAGGTGCAAGCTAGTGCTTTCAAAGACGAGATAGCCGAGCTGAAGAAGTTAAAAAATGAAGACCCCAAAGAGAGAGGTTTCGCCACCGCAAGAAGAACCACTGTGAAGGCTCACAGCTCTATATTCAAGATAGACCCATTCCTAGACGAGGATGGAATATTACGTGTCGGGGGACGTTTGAGGTATTCAAGACTGACGGATGGAATAAAGTTTCCAGTTATCCTGCCAAGAAAGAGTCATGTCACGTCCCTCATCATCAGGCATTTCCACGAGCGCGTAAAGCATCAAGGAAAAGGAATGACGTTGAATGAAATCAGATCCAATGGATTTTGGATCACTGGCGGTTCGTCAGCTGTCAGTAACACAATTGCATTGTGCGTCAAGTGTCAAAGGCTTCGTGGAACGGTTCAAGAACAAAGAATGGCAGATCTCCCCAAGGATCGTCTGGAGAGTGCCCCACCCTTCACAAGCTGCGGAGTCGACTACTTTGGTCCTTTCCTGGTCAAAGTAGGTCGCAAAGAAGTTAAACGTTATGGTGTCCTGTTTACATGTATGGCATCGAGGGCCATACATCTTGAGATCGCCAACAGTCTAGATACAGACTCCTTTATAAACGCTTACAGGCGTTTCGTCAGTCGTCGTGGCCCAATTCGTCAATTGAGGAGCGACCAAGGGACCAATTTCGTTGGTGCTCGCAGACAGCTGAAAGAAGCGTTAGCAGAGATGGACCAAGATAGCGTCAAAGCAGAGCTGTTGAAAGACAACTGCGATTGGATAGAGTTCAAAATGAATGTTCCATCAGCAAGCCACATGGGAGGAGCATGGGAACGTCAGATCAGAACTGTGCGTAATGTATTATCATCCCTGCTTCAAGACAACGGCGCCCAGTTAGACGACGAATCCCTAAGAACCTTGATGTGCGAGGCAGAAGCTATTGTTAACAGCCGCCCCCTCACAGTCGACCAACTCACAGATCCAGAATCGTCTGGTCCTCTATCGATGCAGTATTTTTAGTTGATTTTATGAACCAATTCGACGGCGTCAACGCCAACGTGTAGTTACATTGAAATGTTATGTATTCATGAAATGTTGATTATTGTTACATTTAAATCATATTCTTGTAAATAGTTGTTCATTGGAATTGTACAATGTTGTATTTCAGTTTACGTATTGGTATCGATTCTTCAATAAATCTATGTTCACCGTCGTTTGGTTGCGTCAATTCCTGAAGCCACGCCGATCCAGTAAAATAGTCCTCAAAACACTTAGCCAGTGGCATCATCGCCTCGTTCAGTTCGCGTCAGTTGGCTAGGCGTTACAGAGTCCCTTGTAACACTGTCCCCTGATTGAGTCCCTTGTAACACTGTCCCCTGATTGAGTCCCTTGTAACACTGTCCCCTGATTGAGTCCCTTGTAACACTGTCCCCTGATTGAGTCCCTTGTAACACTGTCCTCTGATTGAGTCCCTTGTAACACTGTCCCCTGATTGAGTCCCTTGTAACACTGTTCCCTGATTGAGTCCCTTGTAACACTGTCCCCTGATAGAGTCCCTTGTAACACTGTCCCCTGATTGAGTCCCTTGTAACACTGTCCCCTGATTGAGTTCCTTGTAACACTGTCCCCTGATTGAGTTCCTTGTAACACTGTCTCCTGATTGAGTCCCCTTGTTGTGATTGTCCTTCATTTAGTTTTTTTCTGTATTCCATATTAAGTTTTAAATTTCATATGGTTGTTCATTATTTTGTACTCAGTGGAAGTTTAATAAAACTAGACGCTTCAATAAGTGTTCACTCGTGCCCTGGTGCGATTGAGCACTGGGATGCATTGTAGCATGAAAGATCAACAACATCAACAACTACAACAACAACAACAGCAACAACAACTACAACAGCAACAACAGCAACAACAACAACAAGCTCGGTGAATTTTTTAGAAATGTGTCAATTTTCTTAATTAGCACAATCAGTTCTGCAATCCCGCTATGGCCTTAGTCAAAGAACAAGGCTTCATGGTTTCAGATCAAATATGATTAATGAAGCACCCCAAGACCCTATAAATGACAAATCAAAACAGCTGTCAATAGCTGCTAGTTTTACTAGAGATAGTTTATTGGCGTTTTAGTTATAGTAACGACTTTTAACTTAAAAGTTACCGTATTTACTCGAAAAAGCGCTGCGGCGCTTATTTAATTTTTCGAAGGCGGCTCTTATAAATTATGCTCTCCTGTGAGGCGCTTATTCGAGGAAGTCGAGGGCGGCGCTTTTTCGAGTAAATACAAGACGTGTTGTTTAGGGTTTGATAGCAAACACTGCATCGAGACTGTTGCTCCCAGTCACTTTAGCCTGGACTTGCTCAAAGCCGTGCTTTTCAAGAAGCTGTTGGTACTCCAGCCCAGACCTCTCTCGTCCTTTACCGCATATCACCAACATAACAAGATCGTAAGTAAGATTGAAGAACGGTCCCGACTTGTCATCGTTAAGAAGCAATTCACCAATTAGAATACCACCACCTGAAGACAGAGAAAGCAGACATGTAAACAGACTACAGACAGATAGGCATATAGACAGACATGTAAACAGACTATAGACAGATAGGCATATAGACAGACATGTAGACAGACAGACAGACATATAAACGTTCAGATATGAAAACAGACAGACAAGCAGGCACACAAACATACAGACACATAGGCATACAGACAGACAGACAAAATGAAATGAACTTTATTCTACTCAGGATTTCAGACATGTAGACAGACAGATATGTAAACAGACAGACAGGCAGATACACACAAACAGACAGACAGATAGGCATACAGACTGACAGACATGTAGACAGACAGACATATAGACAGACAGACAGACAGACATGTATTAGACAGACAGATATGTAAACTAAACAGACAGACAGGCAGATAGACAGACATGTGGACAGACAGATATCATAGACAGCCAGATATGTAAACAGACAGACAGATAAGCAGACAGACAGACACACACAAACATACAGACAGATAAGACACATACAAACAAACAGGGCGTGGCAGTCTATTACCTGACGGCAAACTTTTAAAGATGTTGCTCAAGATGACGTCAACCTTTTCTTCGCTCCAGTCGTGCAATATTCGTGTCAGTACGTACAGGTCAGCGGACGGAAGTGGTCCCTCGAAGAAGTCCCCTTCTACAAAAGTGACATTTTGTTGGTTGGGACACTCCTCAATGCATGGTCTAAAGTGTGACGAACACCGTACCACTAGTGGGAGATCTAGAACTGTTATTTTCATGTCAGGATACACAGAGCTAGCAGCGTAGGCAACATCACCTGTCCCTCCTGTAGACAAAGAAATGACATACAGTTTGAGTTTGAGAACAACAAGAATATGCAGAATACTAATCCCAGAAAACGGATTGACGGAATCAATGAAAGACTGTCTGTTCAAGCGGTAATGATGGTCGGGCTTGACTGATCATGATAAAGTCAATCTAATTACACATGCATGCACTAACGCGTCACACAACGATCGAGTGTCCCAACACTGTTTTAGTCACGCTGCGATACGATCGTAACTCAACGGAGGATCCAGAGCGGTTGGGGGTTCCGGACCCCATGTCATACAATCAATCAAAGCTTTTATTTAACAACGGAATCTCTTCAATACAATGTGATTGGTCTCCCAGAGAGCCGTATATATAGATATAAATAATAATTTACAATAAGTTAAAAAGGTTCTATTTACATATCATATATTATTAATAATAAATTACATGTATTATCAAAGTACAACTTATATATAATGAAATATAATATTAATTTTATAAATTACCAGAATCTATATCCTAGCTAGAATCTAGTTTTGCCACGGACTTTCTATACTCTTACAGGCAAATAACGGTGGTATTCTTACCTCCTAAGTCGCACATACGCTTGAAGCGGCTCAGGTCAAATGCTGAAACACAAAACCGTGCTCCAGGTCTGGTGATTCCTCGCATCGCTTCTAGAAATTGGATTGTCTTGTCTTCATTGGCGAACAAACATTTGAAAGTTTCTTCTGAAGATTCGTTGAATGTTCGCTGCCACTGGCTGCTGCCATCACGGACTGCACTGCTAAGATTGCCACACAAAGGATACGAAGTCTGCACGCAAAACTTAATAAATCCTTTGACATTGGAAGAACTGGAGTCCGTCAGCCATTGTGCCTCGTTCGTGTTGGCATAAAGAGGTTCGTCTGTGCCGGCGTGTTTCACCAAGAGCTCGATGTTTGCCAAGACATCTAGCAGTCTGGACGTGGCTTCTTCGTTGGTGCAGAGTTTTTTGGACAGCGTCTTGGCAGACTGTGGTGCTCCAGCAGCGTGAAGAGCATCAAAGATTCCAAGCTCACACCCGGCAAATAAAGCTTGTGATGCACAGAAGCCATGCATGAGATCGACTAGTTTCTGAGGTATTGGCGAAGCGTCGCTTTTGGAAGCCATCTTCGTCTGATCACAAAACACTTGGTCAATGCCCGGGGGTCAATAATGATGGTGAGCAATCTTTTGTCATAATCGATCGCCCACCGAAGTGACATGGAAAGAGTCACGCAAAACATAAAACAATACAGAAAAGTAAGAAAATAAAATTCAACGGTATTTTAAAAACCACTTAAATCAATTATTATTTTCGCTAAACACGAGGACAATGATTTTGTTGCAATGATCTTTTGCGATCATTGAAACACAGTTTTATGTCAGGATGATTTTCCATTTTTATTTTTCTCCAGTTGGATTTGGAATGTATTCTGTGGGAACCCTGAGAGAACTGCAACTGAGAGATTCCACGAGATTCCATCAAATGGTTGAGAAATTTCCAGTTGGTTCGTTCCAACCGGAATAGTGGACAACCTCGAAAGGTTGAGTCGCTGATTGAGTCCCACTGTCCCCCTTGTAACACTGTCCCCTGATTGTAACATGAGTCCCAGAATAGGCAACTGTCACCCTGTTGAGTCCCTTGTAGTCACTCGTAACACTGACCCCTGAGATGAGTCCCTTGTAACACTGTCCCCTGATTGAGTCCCTTGTAACACTGTCCCCTGATTGAGTCCCTTGTAACACTGTCCCCTGATTGAGTCCCTTGTAACACTGTCCCCCCCTGATTGAGTCCCTTGTAACACTGTCCCCTGATTGAGTCCCTTGTAACACTGTCCCCTGATTGAGTCCCTGTAACACTGTCCCCTGATTGAGTCCCTTGTAACACTGTCCCCTGATTGAGTCCCTTGTAACACTGTCCCCTGATCATCAATTTGTAACACTGTCCCCTGATTGAGTCCCTTGTAACACACTGTCCCCCTGATTGAGACCTTGTAACACTGAATGAATGATGAACTGATCCCTTGTAACACTGTCCCCTATAGACAGAACACTGACAGACAGACATGTGTAACACTGATAGAGTCCCTTGTATGAGTCCCTTGTGACATGACATTGAGTCCCAGACTACTGTCCCCTGATGGAGTCCCTTTAACACTGTCCCCTGATTGTCCCCTGATTTGAGTCCCTTGTAACACTGTCATACTGTTGAGTCCCTTGTACAGATTGAGACATACTTGAGTACACTGATTGATCCCCTGATTGAGTGAAGTTTTTTGTAACACTTTCATGATTCAGTCATTGTAGATCGTATGATTGACAGATCAGATGTTTCAGACAGATTGAGTCCCTTGACAGACATACAGTCCCAAAAACGACTGACATCTGAATGAGATGTAAACACTGTCCCCTGATAGAGTCAGACAGTAGACAACCCCTGTTGAGTGCAGAGACTGTCCCCAAGATTGAGTCCCCTTTAACACTGTCCCCTGATTGAGACCCTTGTCAGACTGTCCCCTGATTCACAAAACTTGTAACACTGTCCCCTGATAGAGTCCCTTGTATGATTGAGTGCATTGTAACACTGTCCCCTGATTGAGTCCCTTGTAACACTGACGCCCTGATTGACAGACTTGTAACATATGATTGAGTTCCTTTGAGTGTATTGTAGACACTCGATTGCAGATGTCCCCATGTCCCAGATGTAGACAAATTGACGATTCCTTGTAACACAGTCAGTGATTGAGTTACTTGTAACACTGTTCCCTGATTGCAGACTCCCTTGTACATACTGTCCCCTGATTGACTCCCTTGTAACACAGACAAGCTGATAGACACCCTTGTACAGACAGATGCATAGTAACACAGACAGACAGACAGACATTTAGACAGACAGGCCCCTGATTGAGTCCCAAATAACACTGACAGATTGAGTTCCTTGTAACACTGTAGACTGACAGACATTGTAACACAGACAAACATGTAGGCAGACTTCCTTGTACAGACAGACCCCCAGATTGACAGACTTGTAACACAGTCCAGACATTGAGTTCCACAAAACACTGTCCCCTGACAGATTCCTTGTAACACAGACCCCTGACAGACCCTTGTAGACAGACAGGCCCCTAGATAGACAAACCTTGTAACAGACAGATATGATTGAGTCCCTTGTAGACTGACAGAGTAGACACACATGTAGACATGACAGACATGTACACACTGGCCCTGATTTAGTCCAGACAAACACTGTCCGGCCCTGATTGACAGTCCCTTGTAACCGCTGTCCCCAGATTGACAACCCTTGTGCATACAGACAGATTGAGCACTAGGCATGCATTGTACATGACAGACATGTAGACAGACAGTTTTTTAGACACAACAAATAGACATAAGATTTGATATGACAGACAGACATTTAGACTGACAGACATGCGGACAGACAAACATGTAAACAGACTTACTTTTTAGAGACAGACATGTAACGACAGACAGTTTGTATGTGAACACTTCAGACAAATCAGACACACACAAACAAGACAGACATATAGGCGTCCAACAGACTGACAAGACATGTAGACAGACAGACATGTAAACTAAACAGACAGACAGGCAGATACACACAAATCAACATACCGGACAGATAGCAGACATGTGGACAGCCAGATAGCTGTTTTCTCAACAGACAGATCTGAGATAACGATTCAGACAGATCAACTCAGTGTTTGGTTAGTTGGGTGACAGGCACTCGACAACAAATAGCGGCCAGCTCAGAATTTGTATAAACCTGACGGCAAACTTTTGAAGATGTTGCAAAGATCGACGTCAACCTTTTCTTAGAAGTCGTGCAATATTCGTGTCAGTGCGTACAGTTCAGCGGACGGAAGTGGACTTCCCTCGAAGAAGTCCCCTGGTACAAATGACATTTTGTGGTTGGGCACTCCTCAATGCATGGTCTAAAGTGTGACGAACACAAACCACTGGCGCGAGTTCTAGAACTGTTATTTTCATGTCAGGATACACAGAGCTAGCAGCGTAGGCAACGTCACCTGTCCCTCCTGTAGACAAAGAAATGACATACAGCGGCGCTTATTTAATTTTTCGAAGGCGGCTCTTATAAATTATGCTCTCCTGTGAGGCGCTTATTCGAGGAAGTCGAGGGCGGCGCTTTTTCGAGTAAATACAAGATGTGTTGTTTAGGGTTTGATAGCAAACACTGCATCGAGACTGTTGCTCCCAGTCACTTTAGCCTGGACTTGCTCAAAGCCGTGCTTTTCAAGAAGCTGTTGGTACTCCAGCCCAGACCTCTCTCGTCCTTTACCGCATATCACCAACATAACAAGATCGTAAGTAAGATTGAAGAACGGTCCTGACTTGTCATCGTTAAGAAGCAATTCACCAATTAGAATACCACCACCTGAAGACAGAGAAAGCAGACATGTAAACAGACTACAGACAGAAATGAATGAATGAACTTTATTATACTCAGGATTTCATCAATTAGATCGTATAGACGTGTAGACAGACAGACATACTGTATAGACAGACAGACAGGCATACTGAATGAATGAATGAATGAACTTTATTATACTCAGGATTTCATCAATTAGATCGTATAGACGTGTAGACAGACAGACATACTGTATAGACAGACAGACAGGCATACTGAATGAATGAATGAATGAACTTTATTATACTCAGGATTTCATCAATTAGATCGTATAGACAGATAGACGTGTAGACAGACAGACATACTGTATAGACAGACAGACAGACATACAGAATGAATGAATGAATGATTTTGAATGAACTTTATTTGACTCAGAATTTCATCAATTACAAATAATTGCTTTTCAGGAAAGCTGAGTTTAAAAGAGTAAATATAGACTTATAGACCGACAGACAGATAGACAGACATGTAAACAGACAGACAGATAGGCAGACAGACAGACATGTAGACAGACAGACATATAGAGACAGACAGATATGTAAATGAATGAATGATATGTAAACAGGGACAAACAGACAGACACAAAAATACAGACAGACGACTAGGCATACAGACAGACAGACAGACATATAAGTCCGTTCAGACGAAAATGAAAACACAAAAAGAACCCGCGTAGGCCCTTGTAAAAACAGACATGATCAAATAGACAAACAGACACATAGGCATACAGACACTTCCGATAGAACAGACATATTCAGACAGACAGACATGCAAGTATAGATAGACAAATAAAAATAGACAGCACAGATATGACACAGACAGACATGTAGACTGACAACATGTAGACAGACAGTAACATGTAGGCAGACTTACTTTTACAGACAGACATGTAGACAGACAGATATGTAAACAGACAGACAGGCACAGACACAAAGCATACAGACAGATAGATAGGCATACAGACAGACAGACATGTAGACAGACAGGCCTATAGATAGACAAGGCAAACAGATACAGACAGAATGTATACAGACAGACACCTGTAGACTGACAGACATGTAGACAGACAAACATGTAGGCAGACTTTCTTTTACATTATACACATGTAGACAGACAGATATGTAAACAGACAGACAGGCAGACACACACACAAACATACAGACAGATAGATAGGCATACAGACAGACAGACATGTAGACAGACAGGCCTATAGATAGACAAACAAATAGACAGACAAGATATGTAGACAGACAGACATGTAGACTGACAGACATGTAGACAGACAAACATGTAGGCAGACTTACTTTTACAGACAGACATAGTAGAAAGCAGATATGTAAACAGACAGGCAGACACACACAAAACATACAGACAGATAGATAGGCATACAGACAGACAGACATGTAGACAGACAGGCCTATAGATAGACAAACAAATAGACAGACAGATATGTAGACAGACAGACATGTAGACTGACAGACATGTAGACAGACAAACATGTAGGCAGACTTACTTTTACAGACAGACATGTAGACAGACAGATATGTAAACAGACAGACAGGCAACACACACACAAACATACAGACGGATATAGCGTGATACAGACTGACAGACATGTAGACAGACAG
The DNA here is from genome assembly GCA_033675265.1 of Actinostola sp. cb2023. Lineage (NCBI taxonomy): Eukaryota > Metazoa > Cnidaria > Anthozoa > Actiniaria > Actinostolidae > Actinostola > Actinostola sp. cb2023. The sequence goes on along the minus strand of JAUJYZ010000073.1, from coordinate 326,218 downwards.
ACATGTAAAAACTAAACAGACAGACAGGCAGATACACACAAATTAACATACCGGACAGATAGACAGACATGTGGACAGCCAGATATGTAAACAGACAGACAGATAAGCAGACAGACAGACAGACAGACAGACAGACAGAAGGAGACACAGACAAACAAACAAACAGGGCGTGGCAGTCTATTACCTGACGGCAAACTTTTGAAGATGTTGCTCAAGATGACGTCAACCTTTTCTTCGCTCCAGTCGTGCAATATTCGTGTCAGTGCGTACAGGTCAGCGGACGGAAGTGGTCCCTCGAAGAAGTCCCCTTCTACAAAAGTGACATTTTGTTGGTTGGGACACTCCTCAATGCATGGTCTAAAGTGTGACGAACACCGTACCACTGGCGCGAGTTCTAGAACTGTTATTTTCATGTCAGGATACACAGAGCTAGCAGCGTAGGCAACGTCACCTGTCCCTCCTGTAGACAAAGAAATGACATACAGCGGCGCTTATTTAATTTTTCGAAGGCGGCTCTTATAAATTATGCTCTCCTGTGAGGCGCTTATTCGAGGAAGTCGAGGGCGGCGCTTTTTCGAGTAAATACAAGATGTGTTGTTTAGGGTTTGATAGCAAACACTGCATCGAGACTGTTGCTCCCAGTCACTTTAGCCTGGACTTGCTCAAAGCCGTGCTTTTCAAGAAGCTGTTGGTACTCCAGCCCAGACCTCTCTCGTCCTTTACCGCATATCACCAACATAACAAGATCGTAAGTAAGATTGAAGAACGGTCCTGACTTGTCATCGTTAAGAAGCAATTCACCAATTAGAATACCACCACCTGAAGACAGAGAAAGCAGACATGTAAACAGACTACAGACAGAAATGAATGAATGAACTTTATTATACTCAGGATTTCATCAATTAGATCGTATAGACGTGTAGACAGACAGACATACTGTATAGACAGACAGACAGGCATACTGAATGAATGAATGAATGAACTTTATTATACTCAGGATTTCATCAATTAGATCGTATAGACGTGTAGACAGACAGACATACTGTATAGACAGACAGACAGGCATACTGAATGAATGAATGAATGAACTTTATTATACTCAGGATTTCATCAATTAGATCGTATAGACAGATAGACGTGTAGACAGACAGACATACTGTATAGACAGACAGACAGACATACAGAATGAATGAATGAATGATTGAATGAACTTTATTTGACTCAGAATTTCATCAATTACAAATAATTGCTTTTCAGGAAAGCTGAGTTTAAAAGAGTAAATATAGACTTATAGACCGACAGACAGATAGACAGACATGTAAACAGACAGACAGATAGGCAGACAGACAGACATGTAGACAGACAGACATATAGACAGACAGATATGTAAATGAATGATATGTAAACAGGCAGACAAACAGACAGACACAAACATACAGACAGATAGGCATACAGACAGACAGACATATAAACGTTCAGATATGAAAACAGATAGACAAGCAGGCACACAAAAACATACAGACAGATAGATAGGCATACAGACAGACAGACAGACATGTAGACAGACAGGCCTATAGATAGACAAACAAATAGACAGACAGATATGTAGACAGACAGACATGTAGACTGACAGACATGTAGACAGACAAACATGTAGGCAGACTTACTTTTACAGACAGACATGTAGACAGACAGATATGTAAACAGACAGACAGGCAGACACACACAAACATACAGACAGATAGATAGGCATACAGACAGACAGACATGTAGACAGACAGGCCTATAGATAGACAAACAAATAGACAGACAGATATGTAGACAGACAGACATGTAGACTGACAGACATGTAGACAGACAAACATGTAGGCAGACTTACTTTTACAGACAGACATGTAGACAGACAGATATGTAAACAGACAGACAGACAGGCAGACACACACGTGACAGATAGATAGGCATACAGACAGACACATACAGACAGATAGATAGGCATACAGACAGACAGACATGTAGACAGACAGGCCTATAGATAGACAAACAAATAGACAGACAGATATGTAGACAGACAGACATGTAGACTGACAGACATGTAGACAGACAAACATGTAGGCAGACTTACTTTTACAGACAGACATGTAGACAGACAGATATGTAAACAGACAGACAGGCAGACACACACAAACATACAGACGGATAGGCGTGATACAGACTGACAGACATGTAGACAGACAGACATGTAAACTAAACAGACAGACAGGCAGATACACACAAATTAACATACCGGACAGATAGACAGACATGTGGACAGCCAGATATGTAAACAGACAGACAGATAAGCAGACAGACAGACAGACAGACAGATAAGGAGACAGACAAACAAACAGGGCGTGGCAGTCTATTACCTGACGGCAAACTTTTGAAGATGTTGCTCAAGATGACGTCAACCTTTTCTTCGCTCCAGTCGTGCAATATTCGTGTCAGTGCGTACAGGTCAGCGGACGGAAGTGGTCCCTCGAAGAAGTCCCCTTCTACAAAAGTGACATTTTGTTGGTTGGGACACTCCTCAATGCATGGTCTAAAGTGTGACGAACACCGTACCACTGGCGCGAGTTCTAGAACTGTTATTTTCATGTCAGGATACACAGAGCTAGCAGCGTAGGCAACGTCACCTGTCCCTCCTGTAGACAAAGAAATGACATACAGCGGCGCTTATTTAATTTTTCGAAGGCGGCTCTTATAAATTATGCTCTCCTGTGAGGCGCTTATTCGAGGAAGTCGAGGGCGGCGCTTTTTCGAGTAAATACAAGATGTGTTGTTTAGGGTTTGATAGCAAACACTGCATCGAGACTGTTGCTCCCAGTCACTTTAGCCTGGACTTGCTCAAAGCCGTGCTTTTCAAGAAGCTGTTGGTACTCCAGCCCAGACCTCTCTCGTCCTTTACCGCATATCACCAACATAACAAATCGTAAGTAAGATTGAAGAACGGTCCTGACTTGTCATCGTTAAGAAGCAATTCACCAATTAGAATACCACCACCTGAAGACAGAGAAAGCAGACATGTAAACAGACTACAGACAGAAATGAATGAATGAACTTTATTATACTCAGGATTTCATCAATTAGATCGTATAGACGTGTAGACAGACAGACATACTGTATAGACAGACAGACAGGCATACTGAATGAATGAATGAATGAACTTTATTATACTCAGGATTTCATCAATTAGATCGTATAGACGTGTAGACAGACAGACATACTGTATAGACAGACAGACAGGCATACTGAATGAATGAATGAATGAACTTTATTATACTCAGGATTTCATCAATTAGATCGTATAGACAGATAGACGTGTAGACAGACAAGCTCACATACTGTATAGACAGACAGACAGACATACAGAATGAATGAATGAATGATTGAATGAACTTTATTTGACTCAGAATTTCATCAATTACAATATGATGGGGCTTTTCAGGAAAGTCTGAGTTTAAAGCATGTGCATCTCAAGTATATAGACTGTCTGGTTCAAGACCCAAAACGAGAAAAAAAATAGACAGACAGTGTCACTTCAGACAGACAACATTACGAAGACTTACACATCCATAGAGTTCGACAGACATAATTGATTGACAGATATGTAAAATACCAAAAAAACTGAACACGTGATTAACCACGTGACAACAGTATTTGAAATTTTACAGACAGATGAAAATGTCAATAATTTGCACAATGGCGCTTTTGTATAATAAATTAAACCCACTCTGACGTCACCGAATTAGCATATCACGATTTCAATCCTTTATGCGAAGCTCAAATCACAAAATACTGAAACAGCCCACTATTCACTTCATATGTAATCGATTTTCAAAAGAAAAAATTTCGTGTCATGTATATAAGTGAATAGTGGGCTGTTTCAGTATATATACACTATTTCAGTGCATATGACACGAAATTTTTTCTTTTGAAAATCGAGAGATAAAAGAGAGATATTTACGAAAACAGGTTACGTGACCATTTAGCCAGAATACGTCTTCTCAATTTTCTCGATAACTAAAACTATGGGACAGGTTTTCCAAACGCTATCTTTTTTCGTTAGTTTTCCTTAATATTGTAGTACAAAAACTATTTCAGCATAACTTAAATTCGCGACCGCATATTTAAAAAACTAAATTTCACATGCCTAGGTCACGTGACCACTTGACGTCAGCATTTTCAGGACTAAGTCATCAAACATCTTGAATATCATCTTATGCCTAAATCTCAAAGCCATAGAAATGAATCGTGGGGAATACTAAAAATAAACGTGATTTTGAGTACCGCGCCCACCGAAGTGACATGGGAAGAGTCACGCAAAACATAAAACGATACAGAAAAGTAAGAAAATAACATCCCGGGTAAAATTCAACGGTATTTTAAAAACCACTTTGCCATTTGGGTATCTACGATATGTCGGTAAACTAGATTGAGCTCTCTAATGTCCGTTGTTGATGTCGATTGTATCTTTATGTACCCTGGTTCCAGAGGCGCTTTTCGAGCCGAAGAGTATGCGCGGCTGTGGGGAGCGAACGGAGAGAAGAGAAGGAGTTGCTATCCTTTTCAGTATTGTGGATTGATAGGACACGAAGCCCCTTCACGAGAACCCGGGATTACGATCAACAACCATCACACTTCAAATACAAAACTTCTTTACTGTTTTACATAAAGTAATGTAGTCATATTATATGTCATAGGAATTTGGTGACCGGTGAACACAATGGGCCTTCCATTGTTCTCTCTGCCGTCATATAGAAACCATTTCTGCTTGAATTTAAATATGCACATGTAATGTCTTCTGGCCTCACTGTGAAATGTAATCGCTTTTAAGAGGTACCTGAAAAAATGAACAAAAATAATTCCTTTTAACATCTGTTACCGTGGTATACATGTAACCTTGTAACGCCTTTCCGTCCCTCCCTCATTCGCCGATAACTATTAATTGACGTCTTTGCGAACAAGTAAAACCCCATAGACTACTACTTGTATGTCGATAAAACTGATCGTTGTTGACTCACATTTTTCCTAAGACAGTTATCGTCTTCGGGACGTTGTTTGGACTGATGATGTGTCCAAAGGCTGTCATGAGTTCGACGTCCACTGGAATGATGGCGGGAACTGTACATCGCCCATCAAAATATCGTTGATGCAGATAACGCGTCCCATCACAGTACGACTTACCTTTACTGTAACAATACAATTTAGAAGTTATAGTTCAAATACATCAAGCACAGTACGAGCATCTTGTATGATGTATATGGGTGTTCATGTCAATCATGTAAATATTCGAGATGTGCGCAAGGTACTTTCAGTTACTAACTTCGGATTGTTATCTTCAACATTCATAAATTATATTTACCTGTTGTCTTTTCTGACTACTTCAGTGCAGCTGGACTGCGTCTTCTCTTGTATCCAGGAAGCTAAGTTTTCCTCTAAAGAGACTTTTGGGTCCATCCACGAGACACTGTCGCTACTCTCTATGTAGCGATGACGTTGAGGACATTGATTGGACGAACACTCTGATAGTTGGTTGCTTTTGAAGAGTACTTTGAGATGTCTTATAAATAGGTTGAACTCATTGCCCCAGAAGTTAACTCTTTTATTCTCTACTTTAAGGGCATTCCATTCTAGAAGGTTGACTTTGATGCGATTGAAGTCTCCTTGTTGATAAAGAAGTTCCAACCCCATCAAAGCCTTGCAGTCTGGTTGGCTCAGTCGTCTTCTTATATGATCATTTTCCTGATATAGAGTGTGAAAAATGACTATCCACCCGTCCACAGGACACGTATTTGTAAAGGCAACAGATCCGTAGTTACGAAGGTTTGCACTACCTCCCCATGTAGGGAACTTATGTAAAGCCAGTACGTCATTGGGTGGTTGTCTTATAAATGACGAGTTAGGTGACTTGACCACACTGCAATTATTTGCAGGCTTATAAGTGCAAGGGTTGATAACGATTGATTTCCTTGGAGTACATTGCTCTGCAAGTATTGACGGCTGCTTGGAAATGATTGGTGGAAACCTTGGCCCAGTTCTACAACCGCTGGCATTCCCACCATGATACGTCGCGCTATGCCTTGAATGCTGATTGCCAACAGAAGACGTTTGCGGATGTTTCGACAAAGGTTTTACGTTAGGTGATGAAGACTTGTACTTGGTCTGCTGAGATATCTTCGGTTGTATAGACCTTGCAGCAATAGCACCTCTGGCATTATGCGTTGTTGAACTGTTAGATGATTGGTGCTTTATTGTTTCTTCTATGATGAATTTGTTTTTGGTGTTTTTTAACTCGCCATCAACTCTTACTATATTTGCAGGCTTGTCTTGACGGGGCACTGTCAGCTGCATGTTCTCACGTGATATTGTAGACTGCGAGGCTACACACTCTTGACTGCTTGGTGACTTTCCATGCTTATTATGCTTCTCCTGCTCTTTCTTTCTAACATTCTGTACAAGATGTGATCTACAGTCTTTATTATAGTCTTTTTGTGAAGACACAATTTCATCGCTAGGAATAGTGGATCTCTTTCGTTTCCTCCGTCTGCCTCTCTTTCGATTGTTCTTTACTCCATTGATCTTCCTCGTGTCGACCGATGCAATTACAGGCCTAGGTGAGTCGACACTGTCTTCGTCCACAGAAGAAGGAGTTACACGTGGTTCGTCAAGTGACTCGATGGTGTCTTCCTCTACAGAAGGAGTTACACATGGATCGTCAAGTGACTCGACGGTGTCTTCGTCTACAGAAGGGGTTCCACGTGGTTCGTCAAGCGACTCGACAGTGTCTTCGTCTACCGAAGGAGTTACACGTGGTTCGTCAAGTGACTCGACGGTGTCTTCGTCTACAGAAGGAGTTACAGGTGGATCGTCAAGTGACTCGACGGTGTCTTCGTCTACAGAAGGGGTTCCACGTGGTTCGTCAAGTGACTCGACGGTGTCTTCGTCTTCAGAAGGAGTTACACGCGGTTCGTCAAGTGACTCGACGGTGTCTTCGTCTACAGGAGTTCCACGTGGTTCGTCAAGTGACTCGACGGTGTCTTCGTCTACAGAAGGAGTTCCACGTGGTTCGTCAAGTGACTCGACGGTGTCTTCGTCTACAGGAGTTCCATGTGGTTCGTCAAGTGACTCGACGGTGTCTTCGTCTACAGAAGGAGTTACACGTGGATCGTCAAGTGACTCACGGTGTCTTCGTCTACAGAAGGAGTTACACGTGGTTCGTCAAGTGACTCGACGGTGTCTTCGTCTTCAGAAGGAGTTACACGCGGTTCGTCAAGTGACTCGACGGTGTCTTCGTCTACAGGAGTTCCACGTGGTTCGTCAAGTGACTCGACGGTGTCTTCGTCTACAGAAGGAGTTCCACGTGGTTCGTCAAGTGACTCGACGGTGTCTTCGTCTACAGGAGTTCCATGTGGTTCGTCAAGTGACTCGACGGTGTCTTCGTCTACAGAAGGAGTTACACGTGGATCGTCAAGTGACTCGACGGTGTCTTCGTCTACAGAAGGAGTTACACGTGGATGGTCAAGTGACTCGACGGTGTCTTCGTCTACAGAAGGTGTTACACGTGGATGGTCAATTGACTCGACGGTGTCTTCGTCTACAGAAGGTGTTACACGTGGATGGCCAAGTGACTCGACGGTGTCTTCGTCTTCAGAAGGAGTTACACGTGGATGGTCAAGTGACTCGACGGTGTCTTCGTCTACAGAAGGTGTTACACGTGGATGGTCAATTGACTCGACGGTGTCTTCGTCTACAGAAGGTGTTACACGTGGATGGTCAAGTGACTCGACGGTGTCTTCGTCTACAGAAGGAGTTACAGGTGGATCGTCAAGTGACTCGACGGTGTCTTCGTCTACAGAAGGGGTTCCACGTGGTTCGTCAAGCGACTCGACAGTGTCTTCGTCTACCGAAGGAGTTACACGTGGTTCGTCAAGTGACTCGACGGCGTCTTCGTCTACAGAAGGAGTTACAGGTGGATCGTCAAGTGACTCGACGGTGTCTTCGTCTACAGAAGGGGTTCCACGTGGTTCGTCAAGTGACTCGACGGTGTCTTCGTCTTCAGAAGGAGTTACACGCGGTTCGTCAAGTGACTCGACGGTGTCTTCGTCTACAGGAGTTCCACGTGGTTCGTCAAGTGACTCGACGGTGTCTTCGTCTACAGAAGGAGTTCCACGTGGTTCGTCAAGTGACTCGACGGTGTCTTCGTCTACAGGAGTTCCATGTGGTTCGTCAAGTGACTCGACGGTGTCTTCGTCTACAGAAGGAGTTACACGTGGATCGTCAAGTGACTCGACGGTGTCTTCGTCTACAGAAGGAGTTACACGTGGATGGTCAAGTGACTCGACGGTGTCTTCGTCTACAGAAGGTGTTACACGTGGTTCGTCAAGTGACTCGACGGTGTCTTCGTCTACAGAAGGAGTTCCACGTGGTTCGTCAAGTGACTCGACGGTGTCTTCGTCTACAGGAGTTCCATGTGGTTCGTCAAGTGACTCGACGGTGTCTTCGTCTACAGAAGGAGTTACACGTGGATCGTCAAGTGACTCGACGGTGTCTTCGTCTACAGAAGGAGTTACACGTGGATGGTCAAGTGACTCGACGGTGTCTTCGTCTACAGAAGGTGTTACACGTGGTTCGTCAAGTGACTCGACGGTGTCTTCGTCTACAGAAGGAGTTACACGTGGATCGTCAAGTGACTCGATGGTGTCTTCGTCTACAGAAGGTGTTACACGTGGATGGTCAAGTGACTCGACGGTGTCTTCGTCTACAGAAGGTGTTACACGTGGATGGTCAATTGACTCGACGGTGTCTTCGTCTACAGAAGGAGTTACACGTGGATGGTCAATTGACTCGACGGTGTCTCCGTCTACAGAAGGTGTTACACGTGGATGGTCAAGTGACTCGACGGTGTCTTCGTCTACAGAAGGTGTTACACGTGGTTCGTCAAGTGACTCGACGGTGTCTTCGTCTACAGAAGGAGTTACACGTGGATCGTCAAGTGACTCGATGGTGTCTTCGTCTACAGAAGGTGTTACACGTGGATGGTCAAGTGACTCGACGGTGTCTTCGTCTACAGAAGGTGTTACACGTGGATGGTCAATTGACTCGACGGTGTCTTCGTCTACAGAAGGTGTTACACGTGGATGGTCAAGTGACTCGACGGTGTCTTCGTCTACAGAAGGAGTTACAGGTGGATCGTCAAGTGACTCGACGGTGTCTTCGTCTACAGAAGGGGTTCCACGTGGTTCGTCAAGTGACTCGACGGTGTCTTCATTTACAGAAGGAGTTACATTTGGTTCGGCCGCATTGTCTTGATCTGTGTTTGGTTTCAATCTTTGAAAACAATTATATGACTGTCATAAATCATTCAATAAGCACAATAAACGAACCATCGAGACATTACAACGTAGAATACCTAAATAACACTTACAGTTTGATAATAATTGCAACGACAATCACAATGAGCAATAATGATGGCAATAGACAGGTAGCCAAGGTACATTTTGAAGGATGTTCTTTGAACAAGGCTACTGCAGTAGGTTGGACTGTGACCTTGATGTTGTAAATGAAGGGTACATGTTTATCTGGGAAGAAAATGTAAAGAGTGATCCATCAACTATTCATCCATGGCCATTCAACCAGTTATCCATATCATTGCATCATCATCATCATCATCATCATCATCATCATCATCATCATCATCAAGATAAAGGAAAAATCATTAGTAATAAAATAAGCCAATCCCATATATATATATAACAACTTTATTGAACAAATAAAACAATACGTAATATTTTTCCAAAAGGGTTATAACAAATAGGAACTTAATCCCCATATCAAAGTTATACCCCAATAAAATATATACTAAAATGTTCATGCCCCTACTTAAAACCATGAAAGTAAAGAAGTGTAATGTTTGCACATTTCAGTAGCCTTCATTTCTTCGCTTTAATTTTATAGCGATTTTCGGTCGTCACGACATTAAATGGGACAGCTTCTTTAGCCTTGTCAAAGATCCAGGCGTGGCAGAGTTGCCACTTCAGGGGCGAGTTGCATAAAACTAACGCTGGACGAAGTCAGACCTTAAAATAGTGATTGTGACTGGCCTGGCGCATAAAGTGTGATGCAACTCGTCCCAGTTCTCCCATGGTCTTCGGGAATGGGTCTTCGTAAGCAAGTTCGACCAAGAGAGCGTAAATAAGAGAGCGAATATCTAGGTAGCGAATCTCTAGGTAGCGAATCTCTAGGTAGTGCTTGTAATCGTTGTGTATGTAGTTCTTTGTGTTGATGTTTATTAAATCCTTCACTGTTTTGGAGAATTAGATTATGTAATTTCTGAGAGAGTTGACAATATTTGTTTGCGCCTCAGTTGTTTTATTCAGTCGTTTTCGTATGAGTGGGAAAGTTAAGGTACCGTACCGTGCCGTACGCCTGGTCTTGGGGAACGGATCTTTGTAAGCAATTAATTTCGGTCAAGAGAGCGTAAACAAGAGAGCGAATCAGTCTAGGTATGATGATGCCCGGTTTGGCATTTTGGTGATGTTTGATCTTGTATTTTGGATCGTATCGAAGGTACCGTGGCGTGGCGTATTGAAAGAGTTTGATTGGATGAGAAGCATTTGCTCGCTTTATGATTGGTTCAGAAAGGAAGCCATTTGAGTGTCATGGTACCGTAGGTTTCCCACTCATATGAAAACGACCTATCGTGTAACCACATGTTATTTGGATGTAGAAGCTCACAGGCAGCCCAACCATTCCTTCTGAGGCTACTTAATAAATTACAAGATATTTGTATGCGCGCGTCTTTTTAATGGGTTTCCTGTGGTAGAGAGAGCGCGCGCAATACGTATTATGTTGGGTTCCCTGTGCGCGTCCTGTAAGACGCGCCCGCAGAAATGCAGAAATTGTGCGGGCGTGTCCTGCGGGACGCGCACAGGGAGCCCAACATAATACATAATGCGCGCGCGCTCTCTTCCACAGGAAGCCCATCAAATAAGATGCACGCATACAACTATATTTTATTTATTATAACTATTGTAGTATATCCCCGACACGTTTTTGTAAAACAATGTCTAGTGATCATAGATATTCAGCATTCAGATTCATATTTGACCTCAACTGGAGTGCTGGTAATTGGTTTTTGAAAATCCTCTATTTTTCGAATTCGGGCCTTCTTTCTCAATGGCATTCAAACTTTTACAGATTTTTATCATTTCATGGTTTTCTTCTACATATCTAAAGCTTTACAATGATATATAGTTTTCAATAGTTTAGTCTTTTGTGTTACGTACAGAACTTCTGAAGCGCATGACACCCGCGAACGTATACCATGACCTTAAGTACATGGAAATACTTGGATTATAATCATAGAGAATCTCTAGAATGTTATTCTTCGGGCCGTGTTTGATTCCTTTAATTACATTAAGTATAGAGCATATATCACTTACCTCTTGTTGTAGTTGGTGTTACTATCTTATTGAGCTTGAAGGTGAAAAACACTGACTTTTTGTAGTCAGGTAAAGTAGGCTTGTGTAGCCTCTTTTTGGTTTTGCTATGGTGTTGAGGTAGCAATATCAGACCGATTGGTCGTGGTACTATTGGTCGAATAGATCTGTCTTCTAAACCTATGCCAAAAATAAAAGTTGTGTTTAAAAAAGGTCGGTATTGTTTTTGTTGTAATATTTGAATATAAAGCTGTCTACATAAAGTAATAACAATTGGACAATCATTTCCGTGAAGTTAGTTGTTATTTATTGAATGTACAAACTTGCCGCGTCATAGCGGGGAGAGCAAACTTAGTGCGCATTTTTCCACGGTGTTAATGTTTCATTCTACACACTAGTTTGATTGTTATACATAGTCTCTACTAGTTTAACCGCTAGTTGCTATCGACCAATTACAGATAAGCAAAGGAATCAATTAAAGAGCTCATTTAACGCGCTGCCACCACTGCACGGTTGTTAGCTTGTCTGGGTTCTCCATCATATTTCTATGCTTACCTTTCCCATAGTACGCGGGTTTATAGTCGATCTTGAAAATATCGTACTTTGGGAAGTAGACCTTCACGATAACGATGGTCCCGCCACCAATGAACACACCGATAATGGTGTAGATGATTGTTAGTAGCGTAGATATTTCAACAACTGGCATTTTCTTGTTTTTTTTTACTTGAAGAGGGTACTTAAAAAGACCCACGAAATAAAAGCGTTCATTTTGTACATTACAAGTTGCTAACTGAGTTAATTACGTAAATGTCTTTGTGACGTCATCCACGTTAACGAGCGTCATTTCAGTTCGCGCGCGCTGACTTCGCTTTCCGAAATTTGAACGGAAATTTAATTTTCGTCGTTTTGAGGCGGTATTTGTCTTGTACTTTCGTACAAATCTATATCTCATGGACAAGTAGGAATAAAGCGTGTTGTAAATATCGCACATATTCAAATACATGATGCAAAGGCTTTTGTTAGGTGTTCGGCGAACTTTGATCGTAAAAACCGATAGAAAACCGAGAATCTGTCATGATATCGATCGGCGAGCGCGCACATCAACTAAGTGAGCCCGCGTGTACTTTTAGAAAAACCGCAAAATGGCACAGGAAACCCAATTCGTACCGTGACGTGTGATGTGGTCATACGATTTAATTTATACCGATGCGTGACAGGCTTCAAAAAGACATTTTTGCATGTGACGTTTGGACAAGGATTACCCCCAGCTTAATGCTCCAATTTAACCAAGTTCCTTTGCGAAGTGGCGGGGCTGTAGTTAGAAACCAACGCCCTTCTGAAATGCTAAATCAGTTTTTACTAGATCTAGAATTATTCAATCACTTTATTTGAATGAATTTTATTTAACAATGTGGATATGGACTTGTTAAAGCCCTAGCGTCCTAAGACAGCTAATAGTCCTTTAGTTATGATAACCTCCCTGTTTGGATGTAAGACAAGGTATTGTGTTTTTGTTGTTGTTGTTATTTTTAGCGCGCAAAGGTCTTGTGGCCACGAGAACCCGGGATAACGATCAACAACCATCACACTTCAAATACAAAACTTCTTTATTGTATTTCATAAAGTAATGTAGTCAAATTATACAGTCATTCTCAAAAAGGTTGTTCATATGAAAAGACTACAATACTACAATAAAGTCACGTGATTCATTATGGTTTCAATTTCTGCGCGCTTCTCACAATGCCGTGTACTTTTGCATCTCAAATTGAAATTCCACGCGAGAATATTGAATACCGTAGTGAATCACGTGACTTTATTGTAGTATTGTAGTTTTCATCTGGACAACCTTTTTGAGAATGACTGTATGTCATAGGAATTTGATGACCGGTGAACACAATGGGCCTTCCATTGTTCTCTCTGCCGTCATACAGAAACCATTTTGAAGAGGTACCTGAAAAAAAGAACAAAAATAATTCCTTCTCAAGTATATGATAATCATTTTTTTATCCTATGAGTTTTGAAATTACATGACAAACCCTCATTTAACCAAGTTCCTTTGCGAATTGGCGGGGTTGTAGTTAGAAAATTGTTTTAAATGCTCGGTTGCAGGAACATTTTGCCGCCCAATCTGGCGCACTTCCTCAGTTCCAGTCCCCTCCGAAAGCGAAGTTTCTATTTTTAGCAACAGTCATGTGATTTCTTGGAAGACGATCATTTTATGGTGCAACTCTTGTCTAATCAACTTGTACAACTCAAATTTGCGAAAATGAAGACTGTATATGGCCAGTTCTTGTGTGTAGTGCTTTGCACTGGTAAGTATGGGATTCCATTGGATCAATTCTAGGTTTTTTGACGAGAAATCCGCGTTGTATTGATTGAAATCGATCGATTTCCATGCGGAAAAAAGCCTTGAAATGTACACGAGTTGGTTGGCGCTCGAAAAGGTGTCTTTCTGTGAGAGAACTGTGCTTCAAATGCAGTCTTAAAACTGCGTTAATTAGACTTCAGTTGTTTAAACAAGTACCAGGAAGTTGTGCAGTGGAAAATAAGCTTCCATTTATTCAATATGTTCACAGTTCAGCACTTCGGTACAAATCTTACTTCTAAAATTTTGTTCAAACACTTCTCTCTTTTATAGCAGTTTTACCACTTATCCGTTTAAACGGTTAGTTACTAAATAAGGCACTTTTATAGTTGGTTTTTCCTTGTTGAGCAGTCGTATTGTTGTGACATGTTGCGAAATCGAAAGCAATAATTAATCCTCAAGACTAAAGTTATGCAAATGTATTAGGGTCATTCCACAGTAAGTCGTCTGTTGCGGAGACTACATTCAGAGACATTTCCCATTATATATCTTTAAATCTAGACTGCATAGGAGATTCATTCCACTTTTGTATGGTGGATGTCTATTAGAGCTATGAACAAGAGTAGTGTGATTCACCCCTAATCACATGATTGGAATGTCACACTAAGTTATATGGCTGTTGCGGAGACTACACAGAAAAATCTTGATTTTCAATACATCACACTAATGTGAAAAGTTCTCTGAATCTATGATAAATCTGAAATGTCTGTCTGCTTTACACTAACGGGCTTTCTATCTAGCTTATATAAATAACAAAACATTTAACATATATTCCTCGTATTCCTGTCATAACCCATAATTATAAATGGTGGTGCTGTTGCAGAGACTACGTTGCGGAGACTACATCCGGTACTTTGATTCAAATGCAGCAATAACAACAAGGACTAATTGAAGTTTGAGCACAATGTGACAATATCATAAGCAAAATTCAATTACTATAATGAGCAAAAGACACAATGATGCAATCAAGTACAATGTACATGTACAGATTCTGTCAATTTGCTCGATCCACCACACTACACACATCAAGTAATCTGAATCTGGGATAATTTACAGTGTCTGTCTGTCTTAAACTTTAGGGCATGCAATCTGGTTTAATGTGATGCCAAACCATTTAACTTGTATGCATGTATTCCCATCACAATTAACAATTTTAAATGATGGTGCTGTTGCGGAGACTACGTTGCGGAGACTACATCATGTAATAAAAATAGTACTGCTAGAGAAAGTGAAATTCACTGAGAAATATAGGCCTGACTGATGCCTTACAAAGTTGTAAAGCCAAATAAAATTACCCACAATACTCTAAAAATATGAACTGCATATGCTCAGAAGTTTACTAGTGCCCAGTCTCCTACTATTGGTTGAGAATGGTAAACATGTAGTGCAAAGTGGTTGTACTAAGCCACAAAACAGTGGATTCTGCTGTATTTTGTTCTCACATACAGAGAAGACATGAATCTAGAAATTTGCTATTATACTTTTATCAGTTTGGCTCAAATTATACCTGACATTTTAGATTTACCTCTCAAAAGTTGTAGTCTCCGCAACAAAATTGTAGTCTCCGCAACAGAAAAACAATTTGATTTTTTGCCCTTATGAGAAAAAATTCAGGGCATGTTGATGTACAGTACAACTTATCTCTAAGTGTAAATTAGAACTTATCACACTTGGGCCAAAGTTCTTTCATTTGGTCACTCATAAACAAAACTTTAAGGTGTAAAAATGTTGCGGAGACTACAATTCACTATTGGAAGCCAAATACAGCATAGCTGTAACAGCACAGTCAACTTCAACCATGTGTTTTAGAAAGTAGACCAGTATTAGAAGATATCCAGTGGTTTTGCTAAAAGTTTCAGCTTTTGGGGTTTCAATAGAATAGACACACTTTAGCAATCAAAAAAGATATTTGTAGTCTCCGCAACAGTGATTTCATGATTTTTTATAATTCATTATAATTTATGCAGCAATGACGACTTGTCAAAGTAAAACATCACTTGTAAAGTTAAGTTAAGCCTCTTAACTACATTTTAAAACATAATTTGGGTCAATTAAAGACATTTCAAAAACTGATCTTCAGGTATCACAATACTGTGGAATGACCCATTACTGAATGCCACGCAACGGCAGTCATTCGTGTAGAAGCTCTTGCATAACAATAGCCAATACTGCCAATAGGTCATTGCTTTTTTTATAAGTTACGAATATGTTGCGCTTGAATTGTTTTTTGAAATCACTTGGTCACTTGGTATAAAGTGGGACAACATTTTATCAACCAGACTAAGTCTATTCTAGCCCTCAAAATAATGTATTAGTCAACAAACCTGGCAACAAACAGGGTAGCAAAGGGGTTATACGTGACGAGTGATTTGGCACCAAAAAGGCGCGTGAATCATGAAAAACACTTTATAAACAAAAGATAAAACCGTAATCCGTGAATTTGCAAGAAAGACGTGCGTGAAATGGCTTAAATGATTCTTTTGAGTTGTGAATTTACGAAAAAATGGCATGTGATGCGTGATCACAACCCCCTCTATGCTACCCTGAACAAATGCACAGGTGAAATGAACTTGGTAACTACAATTATTATTAGTAATGTTGATGACCTACTTGTAGAAATGAGTAGGTGCAACAGTACCTACCCATACCACTTCTACATGATGTATGTTAACTATGTTGGTCTACACAAAAGAGTAGGGCATTGTCACCCAGTAATGCAGTAAGATAGAAATGAGTAGGAGTGACAGTACCTACCCATACCACTTCTACATGATGTATGTTAAAGACACTATGTTGGTCTACACAAAAGAGTAGGGCATTGTCACCCAGTAATGCAGTAAGATAGAAATGAGTAGGAGTGACAGTACCTACCCATACCACTTCTACATGATGTATGTTAAAGACACTATGTTGGTCTACACAAAAGAGTAGGGCATTGTCACCCAGTAATGCAGTAAGATAGAAATGAGTAGGAGTGACAGTACCTACCCATACCACTTCTACATGATGTATGTTAAAGACACTATGTTGGGACACAAAAGCAAGGGCATTGTCACCCAGTAATGCAGTAAGGTCTACTGGCCTGCAGTATGTGGCTAATGCAGTGTCAGACCATGTCATATGGCAAAGCTAATGAAATAGAATTAGTAAAATACCTGTTTTTACCAGGATACGAGGTCTGTATAATCCAGTCATTTAGTAGTATTGATGTGTGTATGTTTCTCTTGATGCAGCGATGTTTGGAACAGCAATCAGTGTTCATTCCAATAGTCCCTCTTCGTTGATGCAAAGTTCAATGGTCCAATCTACTATTTTTGGTTTCCCTTCAACTCTACATCCCAGTCCCACTGTCTCGACCACACACAACAGCAGCCAAATGTCATCATCCATCCATTCCAGTTCACATAACCACACAAGTTCAATTCTATCAACAATCCACCACAATTCAACAGCAGTTCATAACCACACAAGTTCAATTCTATCAACAATCCACCATAATTCAACAGCAGTTCATAACCACACAAGTTCACTCCTATCAACAATCCACCGCAATGCGACAGCAGTTCATAACCACACAAGTTCACTCCTATCAACAATCCACCACAATGCGACAACATCTGTCATGCCAAGCCCAACTGCCAACTACTCCATCTCCATCAACATGACATCCGCAACTCAAAACGCCAGCCATATGTCCTACACTGTTGTTCCAACTCACTCGATCAGTCCTTCAAATACGTCAACCGTGGTACCACCGTCTAGTTCTATGGCTCCAACAACACCACCACCACCCAAGTTACCAAAGGGAAAATTCAGTGTCAAGAATAAGAAAAATGAGTCCTGTCTGCTGTTTTGGTTGAGTTTGGAGTTTAGTGTTACGTACAAGAATAAGTCAAGTGGCGTAAAGGTAGTGTAACATTGTTGTACATAAATGGATACAATATGTTCTTATACAAACGTTGACATTAAACACTCATTAAACAACTCAATTTTTACTCGGGCCCTTCCGAAGGAAGCCCGAGTTAGAAAATGCGTTTTCTTCTATCATTATTTTTCTTCGTAGGACACAAAATGTGAAGTATGTGATCTTATCGGTACAAAAAATGCGAAGTATGTGATCGTATCGAGTTCCAAGATTACTCAGCAGATAAGAAAGCAAGCTACACTCTGTCCCAAAATATATGCGGGTTCCCATCGAGCGATTACTTGAAGCATCCTGGATATATTCGAATTTCGACAGCAAATGAAATCCGAAATGAAAACTAAAACAGCCAAATAATAACGGAGAGCTTGGACTGAATGAAATTCCTAGTTCTGAATGGACTTTACGATGAGCCTATGTTGTATGGCGAAGTCGAGCCATCGATTACGATCTTTTGAACACGATCATGCAATCATTGTTTTAACATGAGCAAGATCAATGTACGAAGTCTACGAAATTTGGGATCAGTGCTTGCTGCATGACTGCCGTCACGCCGTGGTTTCAAAAACCCGTTTAAAAGGTATCCAACAATA
Organism: Actinostola sp. cb2023; assembly: GCA_033675265.1. Lineage (NCBI taxonomy): Eukaryota > Metazoa > Cnidaria > Anthozoa > Actiniaria > Actinostolidae > Actinostola > Actinostola sp. cb2023. The sequence goes on along the minus strand of JAUJYZ010000073.1, from coordinate 307,861 downwards.
AAATGAAACACATTTCTGAGAAATATAATGATTGAAGTTTATTTTATTCCATGTTTGAAACATTCGGAAGGAAAAGGAATCGTAAAAATCGTACTTCAAAACTTCATCAAAGCAAATAGGCCGTCATCAACGCCACGGACTAAGCAAGGTCAATGTACGAAATTTGGGCATAACTTCGAATGAAATTCCTAGTTCTGAATGGACTTTACGATGAGCCTATGTTGTATGGCGAAGTCGAGCCATCGATCACTTCCTTTTAAACACGATCATGCAATCATTGTTTTAACATGAGCAAGATCAATGTACGAAATTTGGGATCAGTGCTTGCTGCATGACTGCCGTCACGCCGTGGTTTCATTATAATTAAACTCACGACCAACGTCGGTCATGTATAACTCCATCTATTGACAGAAAGCTATATGTACAGAAGTCATGCAAACAGTCGAGCCAGTCGAGTTATTTTCAGTAACTCATGATGGATGTTTATTTTATTCCACGTTTGAAAAATTCAGAAGGAAAAGGAATCGTAAAAATCGTACTTCAAAACTACATCAAAGCATTTAAGGAAAGCAAGGTCAATAGTTCGTAAATCGAGATCGTATAGCCCTTCATCTGGCAGACATATAGTCTCCCTCGTCACGCAACTGTCAGTCATTGTCAGGTCTCTCCTCACGCAACTGACATTGTCCTTTTCATAAGCCCGAGTGTACGCTCATTGAGCGTCTTGTTTCTAAATCATTTTTGTTGTGGGCCCAGGGGGGGTACTCAGGTGTATCAGTGACGGGGAGGTGCCAAGACCTTTTTTGGGTTTGAAATTTTCTGGTGGACTTTTTTTGATATAAAGATTCTGGCAAGGACTTTTTTTGGGGTTGATAAAAATGATATCCTACCATTCTCGATTTCATGTGGAGAAAAAATGGACTTTTGGGGGGTTACGTTCTGGGCCGTTGGACTTTTTGGGGTCTTGTTTTTGCGTAATGGACTTTTTGGGGGGTAAAAAAGTTTGGCCTCATTCGCACCTCCCTGTCACTGATACCCCTGAGTACCCCCCTGGGGTTGTGGGCCAAATTGGAAACCAGTTTGTTTGTACTTACTGAATTTGCCACCCACGTGAAATAAAGTGTATGTTTGTATGCATGTAAAAGTATTCTTTGCTGCTACCAATGGGGAGTTTGCAGGTGTGACATTTTGTTGCGTGACATTTTAAATTTTAATCCAACAAAAACAAATATATAATATTTGAAAAGAACAGACCAAAGTTAGCAAAAATTGACATTTTGAAGTAATTTCGATGAATAGAGCGAAAGTTATGGGCGACCGAAGTTGGCTTTTTTCACCGTACGTTTCTTAAGAAAAAGGCCAACTTCGGTCGCCCATAACTTTCGCTCTATTCATCGAAATTACTTCAAAATTTCAAGTTTTGCTAACTTTGGTGTGCTCTTTTCAAATATTATATTTTTGTTTTTGTTGGATTAAAATTTAAAATGTCACGCAACACCTGCAAACTCCCCATTCAGGTTGAATGTTGAATGTCAACATTTGTTGCAACAGTTGAAATGTTGAAAAACATGAATAACTTTTGGTACTCAACATTTAGTGTTTCTTTTTTCAGTTTATGCAGCCTTGCAAATTACAGAAAGGTTGTGAAATGACATGCATGCATCTAGCATGCTTGCATAAACTGTGATAATGTACAAGTAGGTGTTCAATTGTTGTTGACCTTAATTTGTTCTGTTTAATTTTTAGATTACCCAAACCGTGATCATGCCAAATTCATTCCACGCTGTTGCAAGTGGTCAGTGTCAAAATGACTTGTCGAGCATTCACATTGCGTGGGGAAAGTATTATTATGTCGATGCACATTTTGCAACCATGAAGACGGCGAAAAGGGACTCCTCTGAGGTTCATTGGAAAACGGTCAACTTAACGATATCGGTGCAATTGACCAACAACACTGCATTTGCTGATGCTGGTGGTAAGTTGGGCATAGCTTTTTGTTCATTTTTTAAATAATTGACACAAATGTGTATCTATCTATCTATCTATCTATCTATCTATCTATCTATCTATCTATCTATCTATCTATCTATCTATCTATCTATCTATCTATCTATCTATCTATCTATCTATCTATCTATCTATCTATCTATCTATATATCTATCTATCTATCTATCTATCTATCTATCTATCTATCTATCTATCTATCTATCTATCTATCTATCTATCTATCTATCTATCTATCTATCTATCTATCTATCTATCTATCTATCTATCTATCTATCTATCTATCTATCTATCTATCTATCTATCTATCTATCTATCTATCTATCTATCTATCTATCTATCTATCTATATCTATCTATCTATCTATCTATCTATCTATCTATTCTATCTATTCTATCTATTCTATCTATTCTATCTATTCTATCTATTCTATCTATTCTATCTATTCTATCTATTCTATCTATTCTATCTATTCTATCTATTCTATCTATTCTATCTATTCTATCTATTCTATCTATTCTATCTATTCTATCTCTCTCTCTCTCTCTCTCTCTCTCTCTCTCTCTCTCTCTCTCTCTCTCTCTCTCTCTCTCTCTCTCTCTCTCTCTCTCTCTCTCTCTCTCTCTCTCTCTCTCTATATCTATCTGTCTGTCTGTCTATCTATCTCCATCCATCCATCCATCCATCCATCCATCCATCCATCCATCCATCTAAAATGGCTGGGACGCTGATTGAAATAGCATGTACTGAATAGATATCAATTTCACATCATCATCATTGTTACATCATTGTCATCACCATCATCATCATAACATTGAAGGAATGGTCAACGCTCAGCGTGCGTCCATTGAGTTATGGATACACGCGGGAGGCTGCTAAGCACGAGAGAAGCGCAAGAGTTGCACGAGGCGTAGCCGAGTGCGACTCTAGCTTCTTGAGTGCTTAGCAGCCGACCAAGTGCATCCATAACTCAATGGACGCACAGCTGAAGCGTTGACCATTTCTTTTATAACATAGTTACTGCATATTCAAATAAAACAATTTTATTTTCCAATTGATTTCAGAGCTCGCGCTATGCCGATGACATACGTCCATTGAGTTAATTAGCCAATCAGAGCGTGCGTTATATCAATGCTATGTTATAACTGACTATTATTATTATTGTTCTTGTGCACAGGCACGGAAATAATAGCAACCGAGAACAACCAAGCAAATCTTGAATGGCTGAGTGGTGCCAATGGACATTCCCTGAACTGTTCGCAGGATACAGTCCAGCTTGGCAGCAACATCACTGCTACATTTGAAAACATGAGGATCCAGCCATTTGGAGTTGAAAAAAATAGTTTTAGTGAAAAAGGTATGTGTGTGGAATGCATCAGGTCTGACTGTCTGTCATCAGTCTCTTTGTGTCTTGTGCCTGTTACTGTCTGTGCATGTTTTTTTGGGGTAATCGGAAAGGGAAGGGACCTTTGCTGAAATTTTGGGTGAAGACGTGCTGCTGAGCTCTCGTAACCTGACCCTGACCAGATTGAGACTAAGGGTGCATTCGATTGACCTTATTCCGGAATAGGAATAATTCCAGATTCTGGGGTAGACGGATGACATCATTATTCCGGAATATTCCAAGCATTCTGCTATGATGAAAATGTTTGGAATGATTCCGCTTATTCCGGAATCAGAACAGACTCAATTTAACGGACATTCCCTATTATTCCAAGTATTCCTATTCTGGAATAAGGTCAATTGAAAATGTTAACAACAGATACTCCATTCCAGACTAGATAAGGACCTCTTGCTATTTTCGTACCACGTACAACTAAAATGGAACACAGTCAGTTTGTATATATGTTGAAACTGTCAGTGTTGTTCACTGACTGTATGAATTAATGATCAGTTTAACACAAAGAACAACAACTTGCTGAATATAAATATTACAATATAAATTAATCAATTAACAAGAGACATTAAGAAAGCATGGCCCTATTAAATTGTGCTGTGAATGTTATTTTTATCACAGTCGATATCTGCAATCCTCATCCAACCACAAAACCCACGGAAGCACCATCCAAAAAGAGCAGTAACACTGTAGCCATCGCTGTTGGTTGCTCACTTGCAGGACTGGTGGTGATCGTGTTGATTGGTTACTTCATTGGCCAAAGGAGGAAAAATTCCATCCGTTATCGCAAGCTCTAAAACATGCAGGAGAACATCGAGTTATGGACATTTTGTTGTCAGTTTAACAGGATTTTGGGGAGGAATGTTGACTATAAGCAAAGGGAACCAAAACTATAAGCAAAGGGAGCCCAAGGCAAGAGATTTAAACTAATGGCTCCATGTAGACTAGAAGTAGATGATGTAGGCTATACTTTTCTTTCATGCTCTTGTGCTAAGAGTACAGTTCAGTTAATTGGTGGTGGTGGTTAACAGAGGTCAGGCGTTTCTTTTTTGGTTTCTCTATTCACACCAAGGCTAACATGGTTTGACTAAATGGGTTCAGACAAGTACTCTACATACACCATGAACCTTTGGTGAAAACCCACACTGATCATTAGCGTGCACAGTATAAATGCCAGGTAGTGTAACACTAACAGTTTTAAAGTCATTTTTGTTATGCATGTAGATCAAATCAAGAATAACTCAGTTTAGTTACCATGTCAGGTGTGAATGGGGCATTGGTTGAAAACCTACTTCTGCTTTAAAAGTATTTATAAAATTGTAAATCCATTCTCTACCACAGGGGAATGGGACGAACCCCTCCCTGAGAAATTCTGAATCTCTGTGGGGAGGTCTACCTACACATTCGTTAATCATAAATCAAGACACCATTGAAATTGTTGTGCACCAGGCCCCGGTTGCATGAAAGGTGAATAGCGCTATCCAATGGATAAAACTGATGCAGGTATCGCCAATAAATTTTATCCGTTGGATAAGACTTATCTGGTGGATAGCGCTATTCACCTTTCGTGCGACCGGGGCCTGATGTTCACCAACTACCGTATAAATATAGATATAGCGTTCAAAGCTAGAGAGTAAAATACAGTAGATTGTATGATGCGGGAGATTGTAATAGAACTAACAACCTTGCTGTCCATTCAAGTTACCAATGGTTAAAACGACACAAATACCAGTAGAAAGGTCTATAGTGACAAAATGTGGTCAGGGGTTGGCTAATGTGCAGTGTGAAAACATACCCTCGCCCCTCCACACAAATATTTGTTGCACACACATTTCAGTGCAACGAACCCTTCCACCGTAACCTGCGCGGTGGCCCAAAGGGTAAGGACTAGTTAGGGATATTCCCCACTCATTTTCCCCTGATCTCCTCAGTCTCCCTCCCCTTTCCCCTCGCCTTCCCCTTCCAATCCCTAGTCCCTCCGTACCCTTTGGGCCGCCATGCAGGCTATTCCACCTTCATTTCATGACAAATCTGTTGTTAAGGGACAAAGTAGATTGAACAGTCCATCCTTTTCCCTCCAGAATTAGTCGGCGAGTTACGGAAGACCCGAACGCGAGGAGAAACTCGTCCCATTCTCTGCGCATTCAGGCCTTCCGAAACTCTTGTCGACTGATTCTGGAGGGAAAAGAAAGTCTAGGGACAAAGGAAAACGATCTTCATTCAGCCAATGGATGAAATGCTTTCTGCTTGTTTAGATATTAGTGAATTAATATGAGATGTTATAGTTTATAACGAGGCGCTAAACATTATTCACCACTTTTTATGTATTTGCATATTTCTGTCGCCATTGTTGAGCCAAACAGCTTCGAAGCATGTTTTCGGTGGAGGCCATAACAATATGTAAATGCTTTGTTTACAGTAGTGTTGCTTAGAGTACACTATGATGATCTAGTTTTTGAATCTCAATATTTTATATAAGTAATGATATATTTACAAGATTTCTAAAGTTGATAATGAAAAAGATTTAAGTGCCTGTTCACTATTGGTAACAAATAGCAACAGATTGATGAGCAAAATTATGAATTAAAAACCTGTTGCTTTAATGTTGTCATTCATTGCCTTATACTATTTTAAACAAGCCGCTCAATGAGCGTACACTCGGGCTTATGACGAGGACAATGTCAGTTGCTTGAGGAGGGACCTGACAATGACTGACAGTTGCGTGACGAGGGAGACTGTGTATATGTGTCGGTGAGCATAGATACAAATCTCCGAATCGTACTTACGTAGCACGTACTTGGAACGTCCAGTTGAGGTTCATATTCATGGTCAGACGGTTCTGATAACGTCTGGTTTCTTCGTTATCGCAGAGGAAAGTCGGTCACGGAAACTATTTGACACGTTTGAGCGAATCATTCTTTCGGATTTAGTTCGATAGGCGTTCGGAAACTATTCGACTCGTTTGTGCGAACATGAATATGCAACCTCAAGTACGTTTAAAGACGTACCACAGACGTACCTCGAAGAGTCGGAGATCTTTATCGATGCTCACCGACACAAATAGTCTCCCTCGTCACGCATCTGTCATTGTCATAATGCCCGACTACGCTCATTGAGCGTCTTCTTAATAATAATAATAATAACAGATCCCTAAAATCTAAGGACGTTTTGATTTCGATTGTATTTTTGCCGTTCACTGACCTGTTTTGAGCGTGGAAATTCTGTTATAAATAGCGCTACGCGGCGGTTCTAAAATTAGGTCGCGTAATAGTATGACTCACACAAGGATCACACAACTGTAATCGTACTGAAAAGAAAGAATCCTGACCTTTAATAGCTTGAAGAGTCTACAGCTGCCTTCAAAACTAAGATTCAAGTCTACTTGAGTCCTGTGTGTCGTTTGTTTTCCCTTATCTGCTGAAAGATCGATGACTTGTTCTCTCTCAATCCAGCACGAGCTTCTAGTCCTTCTACCACTTCTAGTCGTCGAAATTAACGATGAACTAGAATCCTGACCTTTAATAGCTTGAAGATCTACAGCTGCTTTCAAAACTAAGATTCAAGTCTACTTGAGTCCTGTGTGTCGGTTGTTTTCCCTTATCTGCTGAGTAATCTTGAAACTCGATACGATCAAATACTTCGCATTCTTTCTTCATTCTTCGCATTTTTTCTTCATTCCGTGACCAAACAAACAAACAAAAAACAAACAAAAAGAAAGCCCATTTTATTACTCGGGCTTCCTTCGGAAGGGCCCGAGTAACTAGTCATCGCTAAGAGTGATTCCAATAAAAAGAGTGCAATTTAGAAAAGTGTGAAATAGTACTAACTTTAAATAGTACTAAATAGTGTTATTTCTATTGTTTTCTATTGTTTCATTAGAGACTCACTCTTGTTTTCTTTTGTTTCTTTGCGTCTAATAAATACTGACAGCTAAAGTTTTACTGATAATACTGACAGTAGTGCCCAGGTTTATTGGAATCACTCTACTGTAGAGTGCAAACAATATATCCGTGAAACAGTACTAACTAATTAGTACTAAATAGCACTGATGAAGAAATAGAAAACGAGGCAGCGTGCTCTGTCGAGTTTTATTATAGAGTCAAGTCAATCCGCGCGCTCTGATTGGCTGAAACGCGCGCTCTACCACAGGAAACCCATCAAAAAAAGACGCAAATATCATTTTATTTGATGTTTAGTAGCCTCAAAAGCAATGGTGGGGCTGCCTGTGAACGGAGCACGGTTTGATGACGCTATTTTTCGGCTGTACTCCCATATATAAAGTGGTTGGGATGCTCGTCGTACCTTTTAGGGGTCCAGAACCGCGATTTGCTACCTCTTAGGGTGTCACAAATCTAAAAGGACCACAAGAGACTAAGCCGGTACCTTTTAGGGTCACGCAGTGGAGGAATGACGGGAACCGGAAGCGCTACACAAAGTCTGCATAGGAGGCTAAAAAATCCATGCTCGAGAGTCCACGAGAATCCAGCGGTGCTCTTCGGCGCGGGCTCGGATGAAGGATTGGTTAATGAATATCAGTTATTATTGCGAAACTGTCAATGAAAATAGTTATGCAAATTGGCTTAAAATTACGCAAGTTTCGCAAAGGGGGGTAGACCATGGAAAATGGGAAAATACTGACGAAGGGATTAAAGCTTATTTTTAATAATCAACATCATTATTATCTGACTGTCAAGTGGGTACAATATACAAATCAACTTTTAATGGACGTCAAATTTATCTCTTAGTCGAGGGGGAGGGAGAGGTGGTTGAATCAAGAATGAAAAAAAGAAATGAAAAAAATATTTCAAACTTTACGCAAATTCAAAGTGGAAAGTTTGAAATGTAAAGAAAAGCAAAAAAGAAACAAAATACGGAAAATTAAGAAAGAATGAAGACGGAAAAAAGAATAACAGACAAAAAGAACAACAATGAGCCCTTTATAAGGTCAGAGTGAAGGGCTAATTCGTTCAATCGCTTCAAATCTTCACAGGCAATAAAGGAATGATTGAAAAAGATACAGACGACTTTATAGAGGATTTTATTTTAACTTTATTATCTTATTGATTTTATTGACATTATCCACGTACATTCACAGGCAGCCCAACCATTGCTTTTGATGAGGCTACTAAATAATTCAATAAAATGATTTTTGCGTCTTTTTTTAATGGGTTCCCTGTGGTAAAGCGTTTATTACAAGTACTATTGTTGGGTACCCTGTGGTAATGAAAATGATTGGTCCACGCAATCACGTGATCGTTATATTTGGCCGCCATTTTTGAAAATCGCAAATCTTTACGGATTGTTGACGCTTTTTACAGAAGTTTTCTTTCAATTAAAGACGTTTGCATTATAATTTACACTTATTCTGGTTACAGAATGTTTATGAAGGAAGCGTAAGTATTGCAAATTTGAAGAAATATCGTTTTTTTGGCTGTTTTTCCTTGAAAAGTATTTCAATTTTGACTTTGTTTCTAGCGATCCTTTCCAAGTCGAGTCTCTACCGAAGGCATTTTATTATCCTTCAAAAGAGAAAGAACTCAGCAACAAAGAGAAAAAGGTTTAACGACGTTAATTACAACCCAATTATGTTTATATTGTCTTTAAATGTTCTTCGTTGTTGTCTGAATGTTGACAGTTGTCAACGGTGTTTTTTTTTGTATGTTGTGACTTTGGCAACAAAAATTGCGTTTATCAAGAAAATAAATATGCATAACTTGCGTTGGATCAGGGTATTATTTTCACAGTCTGGGGTCAGTGACAGTGATTTATAAGGCCTCTTGTGCCTGTGCTTATGATACATGTAAATGTAGCATCACTTGTGTACACCAGGCTAAATGGTGCGGACACACTATTGCTGGCAATTTTGTTGGAGCGTGTGTCCGCCCATGAAACTGATTGCTCGCAAATTGACTAGCGTGCGCTAATATGACGTAATTTGTTGCTCGCAAGGTTGCAGAAGTAGGACTCGATTCTACTTCTGCAACATTGCGCGCAACATGTTGCAGAGGTGGACACACGCTGCAACAATACGTGTTGCAGGGAATGTTGCACCGTGTGTCCGCACCTTATAACTTGTATCCAGTTCATTCCATCTTGGTACTTATTGATAACGTTAGTGAAAACTCTATTGAAAGTATAATCTCTTATATTCGTACAAATACAGGTATGTCTGTCTGTCCCAGTCAGTTCACAACAACAAGTGACGAGTCCCGAAGACCTCAAATTCCTCAAAGAATCCAATGTGCTCAAAGTACAGGAGATTCCCACCAGAGAGAATGGATCCTTTGCTGATCAGTCATCCACTTCACAGTTTAATGAGTCTTGGCCCAGCACTGAGCAAGCAGGGTCGCTGGGTACTCCACTGTCTGAAGGCACCATCTCTTCACCAGAGATGACACAGCAGATGAGAGAATGGTTAGCAGGGCAAGACAAACCTGCTTCAAATGCAACCCTTGGATGGTATGAAATCTAGATCAAGCTTTAATAGTTAAATATTAGCCATTTCATAGTTGATGTTTGCAGGGAATTATGGGACCTTTTAGGGGACGCTTTATGTTCAATACGGTGACAAGTTTGAATATTGATGTACCAAAGTTTGAAGTAAGTGAGTTCAGCAACACAGCAATTCTGTTTCCCAGTTATACTAAATATTATACTAAATAGACAGCAATATGGCATCCCCTAAACAGTCCCACAATACCCCACAAACATCAACTGTAAAATGTCTAATTGTGACTTGTTGTTTTAAAGGTTTATAAACAGATTCCGCAATGCTCCACCCACCTCACGACAGCACCGTGACAGGTCGTCATTTACCAATGAAAAGCAATCAGACTTCTGGTGGCTGTCTCCGCCAAGTGGACAATCTACACCCGTTCTTGACACACCACCACAGAAACTGAAACTTTCACCGCCGAAAGGTCCTTCACAGAAGGTAGTTAACAATAAATAACATAAAAGTAAATAAATAAGAAGCAGAAGCAGAAACCAGGCCTGGGTTCCTGAAAGCTGATTAGTACTAATCCAACCTGATTAAATCTTAAGAAAACCATTCATTTTAAACCTGGATTAAGACTAATCTGGCTTTCAGGAACCGGGCTCTGGTTTGTGGCTATTTAATCTTCTTCTTCCACCTACTGGCACCCCTTCTATACAGAAGAATATTTGCTCGGTGCAGTGCACTGTTGAGAGCAGACACTGAGGGTGGTCACTTCCAGAGGTTTATTTACGCCGTCAGTGGTTCTTTTACATCCCTCCAATTCAATTGTGGTGTTACAGTAGTAATTTACACGATCAACCGAGCTACGCGAAGGTCAAATCATTTGCTGATAGAAACAAAGGTAGCACCTTCTCCTCCAATGTTGGACCAGCCAGCGAATGAACCTTACTGCACAATTATTTCTTCTAGAAACATAAATTGACGATATCCACACCATCACCATCATCTCTTCACACTAGTGATAACACTACTGAAGACATAAACAGGAGAGCAAAACAACTGTTGGAACAAAGGTAAAAACTAAATAATATCATTACTATGAATAATAATAATGAATAATAATTTAATACTTATATCTGCGCAAACATTATATGAATATCTAGTATGTAGAAATTTTCTTTTCTGTCATTATCATTATCCTATTCCTTAAACTATTGAAGATAAATTAAGTGTAGAAACTTAGATGTTAATTTTGTTCTGATTCCAGTGAGACGTCCATAGAGAGCTGTTCAACGGAACCATTCCCTCTACCATTGAAAAAGCCTGGGCCAACTATGAAACAAACACCTGAACCTATGCCTAGACAAAGAACTAAACCTGGCACCACCCATACTACAAACAGAGTGACAACACCATTGCTACAGCACCATAACCCATGGCCAGAAGATGACATATTATATCAGTGGCGGCTGTCAAGAAAAATGGAACAAGCTCAAGAACGAGCGTCCACTATGGGACCAAAGGGACCAGTCTCTTTAGGTGTCCGAACAAAGAGTAATGCTCAAGGTTTGCCGAGGGCTCATGTTCAGCTTGTGAATGGTGCTGGGCAGTTTGGGGTGTGTGATGCTGTCGAGGGGGGTTTCAATGGATTATATTCACCACAAGATCACTCTGTATTACATGAAATACCTTCAGAGACTTTGCCAACCGAACATCTCCGACATTTTGTACCTACAGCCACAACATCAACAACAGTTAGAACTAGTGCTACTTCTGCAGTATCATCGGCATTAAGGTTGCCAGATGCTGTTTCTGTTTCCATGGTTACACCTCGCACTACAGCCACGCCCATAGTGACATCCATGGTGTCCCACCCCTGTAGACATTTAGAAAGAATGCCTGTAGACAACCACACCACCGTACCCCCACACATGCATCTTGCCTGCGACATTTTGCCATGTCCCTGCTCTGAAACTGTAAGCAAGACAAAAGATGGCCTGAGAAGTGAACGAAATGTGGGGAAAAGACCAGCGACTGAAACACTCAGTCGGGATGGGTGTGTTTATTCTGATGAAGAAAAAGAAAGGACAAACAAGACTGTTGCAAGTCAGGACATCAGACAAAGTGACATCGAGGGGAATCTCATTGACGATTCAAAGTCAATAAATAATGACGTACAACCAGATTCCAATGGAATGGAAAATGAAAGTAGAAGGAAAGGAATCGTGCATCAAATGAAAGGGAGAAATGGCGATCACAAAAGTGATACAACGTCTGATATGGTAGAAAACATTATTGGGAAGGTATGTATTATGTCACTGAAAGAGTACACCTTTTATAGTATATACGCCCCTTGTGGAAATCAGCTTCTTTTATAGTTGATGGGGCAAGCGTGTATAAATAAAGTTTACCTTAGTACCTTACCTATGCTTGCCCCCTGCCACAAACGTTGGTTATGCCTCTGCACTAGGGTATATGTACTTTTGTATCTATTATCTAACCTTTCATATCTAACCTTTCATATTCACCCAGGTTGTGTCTGAACACCTGTTTTGTGGTGACACATCATCAAGTAATGAAGACAAGAGCTGTAGAACAAGTATTGAATCACAGTCTCAACATGGGAGTGATGATAATGGACATACCATGGTATCTAGTACCCTGCTTCAAGGTAATGGCAACTAGCCTCTAATAGGCCATTTCCAAATTCCTTTTATCTCTGTTTCAAAACGAGTCTACGTGCGAAACCTTTCAGATGAAAATGAGTTTTATTTACATCAAAAAGGAAAACTCATTTTCATATGAAAGGTTTCGCACGTAGACTCGTTTTGAAACAGAGATAAAGGGAACTCAGAAATGGACTATTCAATTTGTACCCATCAAAAATGTTCAGGACCCCATAATTTCTCACCCACCCCATAATTTCTCACCCACCCCATAATTTCTCACCCACCCCATAATTTCTCACCCACCCCATAATTTCTCACCCACCCCATAATTTCTCACCCACCCCATAATTTCTCACCCACCCCATAATTTTTCTCTCACCCCCCATAATTTCTCACCCACCCCATAATTTCTCACCCACCCCATAATTTCTCACCCACCCCAAATTTCTCACCCACCCCATAATTTCTCACCCACCCCATAATTTCTCACCCACCCCATAATGAACGGTGCCTTATTTCTCCAAGTTTTTCTTGCAGAAAAGTTGTTAGCTGAAAGTTCTGAAGAGGAATTCACTGATGATGAGATAATCAAAATGTTAAGAGAAAGGTCCAAGGATCTCAAGGGTCAACTGAGGTACATAACTAGATCTCTTGTTAGTGGCCTGGCAGCTTTGTCCACTAGTTAGAAATGACTTCTATTTTAGGGAATAATAATAATAATAATAACGTTCACGTTCGTATTTTGAATGAGCTTTTGCTCTTTGACGTAACGTGGATAAATAAACGATTGATTGAATAACAGCTGTCCTCTGTCTACAGCAGTACAAGTCAGGTTTCGCGTCGACAAGACTACATAGATCCATGAACAGTCTTTCAGCTCTATAACAAGGATTATTGATTAAGTGGTGTAACAATCCTGTGACCATGTTGAACCCAGGGGGGTAGGGGTACTCCCAGAATGTCAGGATAGGGGTGTACTGCCAACATTTCAAAACCCCGCTGCCCCTTCTAAGGATTCATGTACAAAATCCGAAATCATGTACAATACCCTGTTAATTCAAGAGGAGTATCACTGGGTAACTTGTATTACTTGAATATGTGATGCCTACTCATTGTTAAGAAAACACTGTCACTGCAAGGATGAGGAACAACTGCACCCTACCCTACGTTACCCTACCCTACCCAAGTTCCTTCAATGAAAATGAACACAGTTCTAACAAAAAAAATTTTTACTTTCTTTCTTTCTTTCTTCTCAGGGATATTGACAAGTTTCTACAGCACAACAAATAATATGGGAGTCAATATACAATGTACATCAAAGTTTAGACTGATTCCATAAGTCGCTGTTTTCACTCCTTTTACATAGGTTGTCGCTCAACTATGTGAGCAACCAACCACCTAGTATATAAAAGGAATGGTGAGTTGGTGAGCGACATAAGCATCGACAGAGAGCGAACTGGGACTGACTTATGGAATCAGTCTAATCAAAGTTATATATGATGGTGAATACTTATATTTTATGTTGATAATGAATTATTAAAGTATATAATTGTGTTACTTAAAAATTGTCTTTCTATAGTACTGTAGTTCTAGGATGCTTTCTTTGATATCATCAAGAGCCCTAAGGACACAAATCAATCAATAGAATTAATGTATAAGGGCATATATATAATCAGTACTATACTATATATGTGCTCTTTCTCCTCAGTTGCAATCTTGTATCTATATCTCATGTTAACTTTTACCATTATGGAGAGAAATAAATTCAAATAAATCAATGTATAGTACACACAGTACAACATTACGCACAACGCAGCTGACAACATATACTATTGCAACGCAGCTGACAACATATACCATACATATACCATACATCTACCATACCTATACCATACATCTACCATACCTACCATACCATACCATACCTCTACCATACCTATACCATACATCTACCATACATACCATACATCTACCATACATCTACCATACATATACCATACATATACCATACCTATACCATACATATACCATACATACCATACCATACATCACCATACCATACCATACACCTACCATACATACCATACCCATACACCTACCATACACATACCATACATATACCATACATATACCATACATATACCATACATATACCATACACATACCATACATCTACCATACATCTACCATACATATACCATACATACCATACCTATACCATACATACCATACATCTACCATACATCTACCATACCTATACCATACACATACCATACATATACCATACATCTACCATACATCTACCATACATATACCATACATATACCATACACATATACCATACACATCTACCATACATCTACCATACATCTACCATACATCTACCATACACCTACCATACATATACCATACATCTACCATACACACCATACATCTACCATACATCTACCATACCTATACATACCATACATCTACCATACCTATACCATACATCTACCATACATATACCATACATCTACCATACATCTACCATACATCTACCATACCTATACCATACCATACCATACATACCATACACCATACCATACATATACCATACATATACCATACATATACCCATACATACATCTACCATACATCTACCATACCATACATACATACCATATACATCTACCATACATCTACCATACATCTACCATACATACATACATACCATACTACCATACACCCATACCATACATATACCATACATCTACCATACATCTACCATACATCTACCATACACATACCATACACCTACCATACATCTACCATACATCTACCATACATCTACCATACATACCATACCACCATACATATACCATACATATACCATACATCTACTACCATACATCTACCATACATCTACCATACATCTACCATACATATACCATACACATACCATACACATACCATACCATACATACCATACACTATACCATACATATACCATACATCTACCATACATCTACCATACCATACATACCATACATCTACCATACATCTACCATACATCTACCATACATCTACCATACCATACCATACATACCATACACATACCATACACTACCATACATCTACCATACATCTACCATACATCTACCATACATATACCATACATACCATACATCATACATACATATACCATACATCTACCATACACATACCATACATCTACCATACATCTACCATACATCTACCATACATCTACCATACCTATACCATACATATACCATACCTATACCATACATCTACCATACATATACCATACATCTACCATACATATACCATACATATACCATACCTATACCATACATATACCATACATATACCATACATCTACCATACATCTACCATACATCTACCATACATACCATACACCATACCATACATCTACCATACATACTACCATACCATACACCATACCATACATACCACCATACCTATACCATACATCTACCATACATCTACCATACCTATACCATACATATACCATACATATACCATACCATACATCTACCATACATCTACCATACCTATACCATACATCTACCATACATCTACCATACATCTACCATACATCTACCATACATCCATACATACATACCATACATATACCATACATACCCATACCATACCATACATCTACCATACATCTACCATACATCTACCATACATCTACCATACATCCATACCATACATCTACCATACATCTACCATACCTACCATACCATATACCATACATACCATACATATACCATACATCTACCATACCATACCATACCATACATCTACCATACATATACCATACATATACCATACATATACCATACATCTACCATACATCTACCATACATATACCATACCTATACCATACATCTACCATACATCTACCATACATATACCATACATCTACCATACATCTACCATACATCTACCATACATATACCATACACCTACCATACCTATACCATACATCTACCATACATCTACCATACCTATACCTATACATACATCTACCATACATACCATACCATACATCTACCATACATATACCATACACACCATACATATACCATACCATAATACAATACCCTGTGATTCAGAGCCTACCATACATATACCATACATTCTTTAGGATACCACCGCCTACACATACAACACTTTAGACCTACTCCACTTGCCTCATACATTGGGATTCCTGTGCATTTCAGTACACATAAGCCCAACACTATCATCACAATTTACCATACAAACATTTGGGGTACATGCTTTTCAGTACACAGGGACCCATACACTATCACCACAATTCATCACTCAAACATTACCATACTGTGCTTTTCAGTCCACAGGTACCCAAAACTGTCACATCACATACCACTCAAACATCTGGGTTCCATACATCTACCATACCTATACCATACATCTACCATACCTATACCATACATCTACCATACATATACCATACATCTACCATACATCTACCATACATATACCATACATATACCATACCTATACCATACATCTACCATACACATCTACCATACCTATACCACCATACCTATACCATACATATACCATACCTACCATACCATACATATATACCTATACCATACACCATACATATACCATACATATACCATACATATACCATACCTATACCATACCTATACCATACATCTACCATACATCTACCATACACTACCATACACCTACCATACACCTACCATACACCTACCATACACATACCATACATCTACCATACCTATACCTATACCATACACATACCATACACATACCATACATACCATACCTATACCATACATCTACCATACATCTACCATACATATACCATACCTATACCATACATCTACCATACATCTACCATACATATACCATACCTATACCATACATCTACCATACATCTACCATACATCTACCATACCTATACCATACATCTACCATACATATACCATACCTATACCATACATCTACCATACCTATACCATACCTATACCATACATATACCATACATCTACCATACCTATACCATACATATACCATACATATACCATACATATACCATACATGTACATATACAACATAATATAATGTACCTGTGATTCAGAGCCTTTCTTGGTATATCTTTGTATTCTTTAGGATACCACCGCCTACAGATACAACACTTTAGACCTACTCCACTTGCCTCAATGTTTGGGATTCCTGTGCTTTTCAGTCCACAGGAAGCCCAACACTATCATCACAATTTACCGCTCAAACATTTGGGGTTTGTGCTTCTCAGTCCAAAGGTAGCCCAAAACTATCACCACAATTCATCACTCAAACATTTGGGGTTCCTGTGCTTTTCAGTCCACAGGTAGCCCAAAACTGTCACATCACATTCGCCACTCAAACATCTGGGGTTCCTGTGCTTTTAAGTACACAGGGAGCCCAGAACTATCACCATAATTCAACACTCAAACATTTGGGATTCCTGTGCTTTTCAGTCCACAGGGAATCCAAAACTATCACCACAATTCACCACTCAAACATTTGGGATTCCTGTGCTTTTCAGTCCACAGGAAGCCCAGAACTATCACCACAATTTGACACTCAAACATTTGGGGTTCCTGTGCTTTTCAGTCCACAGGGAACCCATAACTCAAATATTTTGTTGCATCTACATTTGGGATTCCTGTGCTTTTCAGACCACAGGAAGACCAATTCGTTCTAAATTACCTGCACAATTCTTTCAGAGTACTGACATCAACTATTCTATAATGTAAGTGATCCAAGAACCTGGGCATGTATTTCTTGAGAAATCTTCTATCTTCATGAACAGAGTTCCCAGCCAATGGGCAAACACTTGGTGAGATGTGTTTCTTGATAAAGTCCACCATGATGTCCTCGGCTTTACTTAGACTTAAGTCTGATGCTATAACAGCTGCAGTTAGTCCTGACTGAAGAGGAGAACAAATTAAATTTCAATTTCACGGATTATCAGAGGACAACAAAGGATAGCTAATGAGATGAACTGTAGTGAATGTAATATTGATTGATTAACGTAATAATATATCAAGCACGCTAAATTCATGGTTTAAAATGTGATAGAGCTGTCTGTGCCTCTGCTGCACTCAGAGAAGAGACATTCAGTAAACACAGATTACAGCTAGATTTTGCCAGAAAGAGACTTGGTAGAACCTCACAAACAAGTTGTTCCCAGGACCCTTTTTAATCAATAAAAATGTTGGACAGAGATTAAGGTGGCTCGAAGTAGTTTTTAACTGACCACACTTCTACTTTCCATTTGGCGAATTGATAGACTTATCCCAGACCGATCAGAACAACTTTTGCACCAGTTATCGGGCAAAGATGGAAATTTAGAGTTATGTCAATTTCAGCTCGATCGAGGTTTCCTTGGCCACAATAAACAAAGATAAACAAAGATCGTTGAAATCAGTTTTTCTAAAAGATCTCAAGATTTCGATGAGCTCTAGACTAGCGACTATATGCATGATAAACTACATACTAAGGCAACATAGCTGAGACAGAATTCAAACTTTTTGATCAGAGCAATTTTGAATAATTCGCACAAACATTCCTCACCTGTCCATGGTGTTTTGTACACCATTCTCCCATTTCATTCAGTATTTTATCTGACTGGTGAATTACAAGGTTTGGTGCCTATGACATACAAAAAATATACCTTTTATGTGATTAATTAATTAATAATATAATATTTATAATAATTCTAAATTAATATTTAATTAATTTAGTAATCTTTTTTTAAATATTCACACTACTTAACCAAGTCATTAACAAATCAGCTGCCAACATGGTTAATCGTGTGATACAATTATTGTCCAGTGTGTAGTCATACTTTGCTATGGGTGGCAAATAGTCCTGAGAATTAATTGCTAAGAGTCTCCCAAAATTCACCCAGATCTCAAAATTTCATCCACTCCAGGTCTCAGAGTTTCAAATTTCTGAATTGATGGACTCCGAGTCTGTTTATACAGAATAAAGTCTCAGGCTTGCAAATGACACCTCCTTCTCTGCATACCACAATAACACAGAGAGCCTCAGTGGTGATATATAAGTTCAAAAGTTTTTATTTTCCACACAAAATAATATATACATTTATACAATACATCTACAAATTTTAAGGTCTATAACACAGCATCCTCGGGAACCCAGGGGTATTTGTCCATATCTGTCGCTCGTTTCTGTATCGCTCCCAGAGAAATACCCCTGGGAACGAAGTCTGTTACAGCTTGTTCCGGAAGTCAAAATTCAAAATGGCGGCTGTCCTATTCAAACCAGAAATACTTGATACTGATTGGTCGACCATATAAGGTCGACCAATCAGAAACGAGAGTGATTTTGACTTCCGGAACAAGTTCCAACAGACTTTGTTCCCAGGGGTATTTCTCTGGGAGCGAGTAACGAGCGACAGAATAAAAAATCAAATCAACATAAATTCCAAATATAAGTCATAGTGAAGTAAAAATGAATTTCCCGAAGCGCTGCCACTAAAATATATACCCCTGGGTTCCCGAGGATGATATAACACAGAGAATGTACTATAAACTTAACTTGTTTGACAAGATAAATACTCACCTCAGCTACAACATTAAGATCTGCATCTGTAATAAGGCAAGCCATTTCTATAATATGACACGTATCTATATCCAATCCTGGGCAACAAGGCATAAATACATGAACAACAACTGACAACTTTTAGGTGACAAAAACGAATCAAAACCAAAAAGAACTCAATATCTCAACTCACCTGTCATCTGTATCATTGTAAAGGACATATTTCAAAAAGGAAAAGCATTAAAATAAGTCAGCATTTCTACATTGTAATCATAAAGATTCATGCAGTCAAATGTCAAAAATGTTTGATGAGTGAACTAGTATTACCTCGAGATCGACCCATACTATTCTATCTTTGTCCATATTGTCGATATTAGGATACTGTATACTAGAAAACTGATAGCGAACACTGCGAGCGTATTTAACCGTTAGAAACTTCGATATTTGCCTTATTCTCTGTAATCTATACATTTGGAACCAAGAGACATCAGAAATGTCGATATCGACCAGGCGTTACTAAATATACGAGTAGAAACTGGAACTAGTTGGGTCCAGTCCTACGCGGCTGATACCAATAAACATTCCATAGATTTTTGTGCCATTAGAACCCGCATTTATAGTGCAGAAATGGAGATTTTAACGGCCTTTCTTTGTTCTGTGTCAAAGCAGCTGAGTTTATAATGTCGACCGATTTATTTACACCGCGATCGCATTCGATGGCAACACGCGATTTCGGTTCGACGTTCAGTTGTTCGAGTTCCGAAGCCTCGTCTCGTTTGGCGGCTCGTCTCGAACGATCTGAGTACAAACGATCACGAGCGAAACAACGCATGAACGGCTCTTCTAGGAGTCACAGCAGACGGAAAGATAGCCGAGGGAATAGGAAAAAGAACTCGGTTCCATCGACAAGAGAAACGCGCACCAAAAGGTTGGTCTGATTTGCAGTGAATTGTGTTTGGAGTGAACAGGCCTCGGGGTCAACCACGTTTTCTTAGCGTGGCGCGCTGTCAGTTTTTTATAAATACATAAGCTTAAGCTTATTTACAAGTTCACGATGTGTATCTTCAAGAGTTTTACAAAACTAAGTCGCAACGAGAGTTATAGTTGGAAGCAAATTCGATTTTTGTAAATACATTTATAGAAATTGTAATTTTAAAAATGATTAAACTTATCTTAAATAAATTATCTGATGTATTAAATATTCAATACGTATATATCATACGATTTTTCCTAATTAATTATATAAAAGCCTAAACAGCATAACTTCAATTAAACAAATCGTGTAACTATATTATATTGACGAGGGATTGTCTTTATTTCTTTACAAGTTTAATTTAGAGAAGTATTTTCAAGAACACTGTACTCACAATGTAAGTTGCCATTGTTTTTTCCATGGGCCAATATGTTTACCGCAGAATACATTATTGTCATAAGTATTGAATGAAGGGCAAAATTCAGTAATTATTATTGTGTGATAAGTGACACAATATTTTTTTCATTTTCTTGATCAAAAGAAATATAGCTGATCATGAGCTGTTTTAGATGCTGGTTTTTGTTGAGACAGAAAAACAAGAATTGCCTGAGAAAATAATAATAATAAAAAACTCATGAAGCAATTAAAACAAAGAAATAATTACACTCAACTCACATGTAAGTACTCCTACAACTGTGCTTTCCATACATCAGCTCACTTACTTACTCTCTTCGCTCTTAGGGGAGTATAAGGCTGAAATTTTTGCAGCCTGATCGAGCTTTGCCCCACGAGAGCCCACTGTTGATTACTGGTCAAACACAGTTAGCTTTATCTTCACTTCCAGTACTTACTGCTGCAAAGACTTCTTGTATCACTACTCTAGGGTGTCAAAGTTCTGAAATGTCAATATATCAATACAAACTCTCCTCAGTTGTTATTTCACTTTGCAAGTATACAAGCATCAAGAGTTCCAGACTTCCGGTACTCGCACAATATATTGTGAGATTATTACAAAGGAAAAGTGAGCACCAAGTGAGCAAACACATAGCTTGGGCTCCCTGTGTCTAGAATTGGTGCTCACTTTTCCTTTGTAATAATCTCATAATGCATTGCGTGCGTGCATACCAGAAGTCTAGAATTGAACTCTTGATGCTTGTATAACCTATGTCAGTTATGCACTTTCATTCTCATTATGGTATAGTTTCATCCTAAATATGTTACCATTGATTGGGTTACCTGTGGTCAGGATGCTCGAGTGGGACTGAGCTCAAGCATCCTGACTAGAGATACATGTAGTCCAATATCTAATAATAATTATAAACTTCAAAATTGTTTGATTTTCAGTGAGGAAGATGGTGTGACTTCGGTGTGGGAAGTGTACCGACAAAACCCTTACTATTATAGTGATGCAATTCCTCAAGGAAGTACTGAAAAAAGAGAACAGCGTAACACCTGGTATGGCGTGCCAAGCAGCAGTCAACCATCTCAACGCAGACCGCAGAGCATCCACATTGGATCATCAGATTATGGCAGTCTTGAATACCAGTCCTGGTTGTCACGAAAGAGAAACAAAAGAATTCATATGAACAAGATATAAATCAAGACAGTTTAGAACAGAGAACTAAAGCTCACAAATCCGATTCAAAATATGGCAGCTGCCATTCTCCTACGTATAGGGAAACACAACAATGCAAGGACATCAAAGGTGACTACAGTATGGACAAACAAGGAATGTATCTTTCCAGATCTTTGTCCTCGAGTTTTAGTTCTTACGTGGGTTCCTCGGACGAGAAAGAACATTCCCAAGGAATCTACTCTGCATATGATGTGGCTAGTAGATCCCCATATGAACCAATGCTTGGACGACGTTACAGTCAGTCAAGCCTTAGTTCTTCTAATGCTTCTTGGCAACAAAGTGCTCCAGCATTGAACTACAATATGAGAGACATTCCACCACTGCTAGACCCCCTGGGGTTAAAATCACCTCAAAGGTTACATTCTAAGAACCCAAAGTCCAGTGCTCACCAGAGGGAGTTTCGAGAAGAATTCCAAATAATTAAGGAATCCTTGCCGCCCATCGTACCACCCAAACCTAAAAAGTACAGTTCAAGTTATACCATACAACTGCATTCATCAACGCTCAAAGAACTTTCTCATCAGGGTTTGGCGACTAATAAAAGTGATCCAATCGGTACTAAAGGACTGGATCAAACTGATGGCAAAGGACTCTCCGTAAGAGAAATAGCTAAGAAGTTCACTCCCTCCAGCGTTAGACACATTTCATCTGAATACAACACCCAAGAAGAGGAGAGAAGACAGAGTTGGCCGAAAGCTATTTCTGTGTCATATCAAGAGGGTTCTCCACCATTTGACCACACTGAAACTTCTCCACCAAGAACTCTTCACATTGAAGACAAGGCCTTGGCGGTGGTAATGCGTCAGAAAGAACAAAGCAGTAAAACCCCTGAAGAACTTGCCTCGCACAGACTAAGTCTGCAAGAGTTGATCCAACTTCACGAAGAACAAATAGCAATTCAAGCGAAAAGTGCAAAGACAATATTAGCTCATGCGTACATTAAACGTTCACCGACCAGTGCAACAGCGAGCTTGCTGTCCAAGGCTGATCTTGAAGGCAAGGGAATCAAGAGTATAGTTCAATCAGAAATCAAAACAGAAACATTACCTGATACATGTAGTTATAAAGTATCTAATTCGACAGTACAGCAGGAACGCGCTGACTATGAAGTGCGTGATGTGGTGATGTCTCAGAGTTCACCATTTAAGGTGATAGAGCTGACTGACAAGACAGCCGACACACTTAAAGGGAGAGCATCACGGCTAAAGCGCCATCGTACCATTGGTATCGTAGGCTATAGACACCAGATTGACAGAACTTCTGGAGAAAAAGTGCAGACAAAACTTAAAAGACACACAACTGTTGGAATAGTGAGAGATTTTACAGACAGCTCTGAGATTTTAACAACGCCATTGAAGGCACCTCCTAAACCACCGCCTAAACAAGAGGACCAATCACTCTATCCATTGAGAAAGATGGATGTCAAAAATGACAACATAACACGGCAGGAAGACAATAAGAAACCCATTCCTGTTAAAATATTTGATATCGAGTCCAGCTCAGAGGAACCACAGAGTCTAACTTTACAGGCACAAGAAACGCTCCAAAATGAGGAATTTGTGGCAAAGGTAGATGAACAGGTCATCAGCGCTGCTGCTGAATTCTGGTACAGTGGTGCCTCTCCAAACAAGGATTTCTTAGAATACCACAAAGAAGACAAGTATTTGCCTGCCGTAGACGATTCTACACGACGTAAGGAAGATAGGACTGCAGTCAGCAGTACAACTGTAGAAGCCCAGCAAGATGGAGATCACTTGAGGCTGTCCAACACTGGAAAGTATTCAAGCACCTTGCAAGACACGCCTTCTAGAAGTTCTCATTCCCCTATGGTGGAGCTTGCACCTGAGCGAAATGGGAACCCAGCAGCTTTCTACAAAAGTGCCACTGCAAGCCACTCGTACTTAAAGGATGCTTCTTCGTCAGCCAAAGAACTGCAACCAAAGAATATACACAACATTGGCACAACCAAGACCCACTCAGTGCCTGTAGCACAGGTATCTCCCGTCAGCCACAGTTTTAGGAGCCCAGAGGTTACCGAAATGAAAGCCATGCAAATGG
This sequence comes from Actinostola sp. cb2023, assembly GCA_033675265.1. Classification (NCBI taxonomy): domain Eukaryota; kingdom Metazoa; phylum Cnidaria; class Anthozoa; order Actiniaria; family Actinostolidae; genus Actinostola; species Actinostola sp. cb2023. The sequence goes on along the minus strand of JAUJYZ010000073.1, from coordinate 283,047 downwards.
CCTCCCCGCCACCACCAGAACCTCTCTCGGCACATGAAATGTACGAGACTCGTCTTGCGATGTGGGATCTGCTTCCTCGCCAGGGGAGATCAACTGATGACTTGAGTGAGCATCGGAGCAACGAAGGTCAGTTGTCATTTCACTCCAAACACAGCCATCATTCTAAGTCACCAGTCAAGTTTGTGGCTCCAACTTTAGAGGATAACACAGACATTCAAGCCAGTAGGTATTCCTTGAACTTCCAGCGTTTGAACAAAACAGACGACTACTATCTTGGTGTCATAGAAAGACTCAACACAGAGAATCAAAGGTTGAAGGAAAAGAATGAAGCCGAGAAGAAAGAGTTTCGAAGGATGTACGAAGAACAGAAAAAAGTTGCAAATGCATATCAAAAGCTGGAAGATCGTTATAGAAGACGTGTACACGAGTTGCAGGATGCACTTGCCACTTGTACTTGTCAGGGTAGTATAATGGTTAACGAAAGCAACCTCAAGTCATCACATTTTAAGTAAGTACACTGAGTGGTAAAGTCGACTACTGAATACTCATACTTTTTAGTATATACATTTTGGCATACATTTTGACATCATCATATGTGTACATCTATAAGAGTACTGAAGCACGGTAAAACTCTGCCAATAAGGGTTGAAATTCAATCAAGTTGTTCTTCTGGTCAGAGAATAGAGAATAGAGAATTAGCCTCCTAAAGCAGATGTGTGTGCAGGTTAAACGGAAGCCTGCACACGCGTCTGCTTTAGGAGGCTACATGTACATGTAGTAGAGAAAGAGACAAGAAGAAAAGGGGAGTAATGCAAATTTGAACTTGTACTCTTCTCGGCAGAATTTCGCAAAAAAAGTAGGGAGTTTCTAATAATAACTGGTATATGACATACAGTCTATAATGGTAATTAAGTGTTCTTAATAATAATATAATAATAATAATAATAATACATTATCCCTGTAGCCACCAAAATGAAAAAGAAAGCCACACCTCTAAACTCCAGTCAAGTAAAAGTGGGATACGCATGTTTGAAGAACTGGAGGAATGGTTATCAGAACAATCCAAGAACTCAAAGGCTCCCCAAACCAATGCTACTAGTAGAGACAGTTTAATTAGTTCTTCTTCAGATCTCACGGGGACAGGATGGGACGAACACTGTGACATGTTGGGTGGACATATCGATGAAGTCAATGGTACTCATGTGTGAACATTAATCAGTAACTATACCATCGCTGCTAACTTATGGGTAGTCAGTTTAAATACTACTTACTGATACCAGCTACCACTAGGCCTTTTGCAGGAATACGGTCACGTGGTTGTTCTGGATGGCAAAAATATCTGACTTGTTTAGTTGAAGGCAACAACACAATTAAGATCACAGTAATGTCGATCATCAGAGAAATCTGTTTGAAATGCTATATTTTTCAATCTCTAGTTATTGTCCATAATCCCCGAACAGCTTCTTCAAAAATCTTGGCATTGCAGCCAGGATGTATTATTTAACAAATTGACATCACTATTTTATGCGTCTGTCCTCTTATTGATGATAAATTTTGTCATATTTTTTTAATTTTATTGTAAAGCGCTATTGGATAAATTAGAAAGAGCGCTATATAAATTGATTATTATTATTATAACATTGTCAAAGTATAGTGTGGATCCACGAGGCGAGAGCCGAGTACGTGGCTACTTTGACAATGTTATGACAAAATTTATCATCAATAAGAGGACAGACGCATAAAAAAGTGATGTCAATTTTTTTTTACAATTATAACAAAAATTATTCAAACATGTTTACACACCATCTTGTATTTCTCTTACGAATTTCTTGACTATTTCGTGCAGTTCGTAGTCATTTAGTGTTGCAAAGCGAACGCTATCATTTACTTTCTGTTCGGACTCAACTTCCTCCAGAGACCAGCATAGTTTTTCATCTGAAATTTCCTCAAGAAATTCAACTTGGAACGAAGGAAATTCGTCCATTGATGAAATTTTTCTCCATCGATAATAATAATAAGCTTTATTTAAGCAGGGAACACCTTCAGCAAGCTGTTCTCCCAGGTGTCCCTGACATCAATAAATATACAATATACATTGTACTTCATACTTCGTACTTCGTACAGGCGACGATACAACATTTTTTGTTGGATTTGATACAGACATGCTTTGTACGCATCATTTTGTTTTTATCTGTCTGTCTTCTTATTGATGATGTAAATTAACCAATCAGCGCGCGAGAAATTTGTAAGTTATTGTAAAAACATGTATTAACTACAAATTTGTTGTATCTGGCTTCTTCAAAGTTTGTTTGTTTGCCATCCAGTGGAACTGAGTATTTCCAGATCTTCAGCTTAGCTCAGTGTTATTATAAATACATAAATCAAAGTTGTTATTCAAGTATTGGCATATAACTGTAAAACAAAGTACATTTCTATATATATATAATACAAAATTTAAAATATGGAAATAAATTTCTATAAACTGGTCACTTGCTGCAGACAAAAGTTGTGTTTGTTAAACAAGAAATCCATGTTGCTCCAATTCTATTCTGTATGTAGCAAAGTGTTAATTAGGAATGAATCCATGACCCAGAGGAGGCAGTTGAACTTCAGGTTAAGCATACACCGATTCCGAAAATGGCGACCAATTTGAATAACCATTATTCCCGACTGACCAGCCTCTCAGGTGAGAACGCTTTTGTGTTTCCACATGAACACGAGGCCAGTCGGTCAAAGAACAATGGTTATTCAAATTGGTCGCCATGTTTGGAATGTTTACAAACAACATTGATCACTTTGAAACTTTCTAACAACATATTCCACATATGCACGGTATATTGCCTGTATTACTTGACTTGACCCTATTCCATAACTATACACACTGAATTTTTATATGAAAACACACATACAGTACATCTGTATTCCATAACCATAAACACACACACATATCTGCTGGGTTCTCAGTAGACAGTTGGCCTAAGACTTCGTACAGGTGACGATACAACATTTTTTGTTGGATTTGATACAGACATGCAAATTTTACAACCATGAAAGGCAACTACTTTCATCTCAATAGAAGGCAGAATAGTCCCTTTTCACGTTCACAGATCCCGCTGGAAAACCACTGTACTTATTGACATCAGACGCATTTGTACAGGGTTAGCCTCGAGTCAGTGTAAATTATTCACAAATATCAACAAGAACACGAAAAAATGTTGACATGAAACAATAGAAACATTTTTGAATTGCACGGACTGTTTTCTGAATCGAGGCTAAGCCTGTACAAATGCGTCTTGTCAAGGACAGTGGTCTGACATCTCTAGACAACGTGAAACTGGAGTATTCTGTTGGTTTCACTGAGGACCCTGAGACAGTTCTATTACAGACCTGTGCGGATTGGAAATCCTAATAGAATCATTGATGGCCATCTCCCTCTGGTCTGAATTTGAGGAATTAAGAGGGGTGGTCTGGCTTAGAGGGGTGGTCTATCAGTTAGAGGGGTGGTCTGGCTTAGTGGGGTGGTCTGGCTTAGAAGGGTGGTCTGTCTTAGATGGGCGGTCTGTGTCGTAAATATTGGGATACCTGTGTTATTGGCTAATTAACTATAATTAGAAGTGTGATGTCATAAACACAGTCCAATTAATCGTGTAATTATCTACGTCACAATGCATCATGGACTAGGACCTAAAACTTGTCAGTTGCATTAATTGTAACAGTCTGGCTTTATAGAGGGGTGGTCTATCAGTTAGAGGGGTGGTCTGTCTTAGATGGGTGGTCTGGCTTGGAGGGGTAGTCTGTCTAAGAGGGGTGGTCTAGCTTAGAGGAGTGGTCTGGCTTGAAGATGTCTGGCTTGGAGAGATGTCTGGCTTTGAGGGTTGCCTGGCTTAGAGGAGTGGTCGGAGGGGCAGGGTGTCCATCTAATAAATAATAATTTATTTATTTTTAACATGTCAAGATTGGTTACATTTTAGTCTACTTTATACAGGCAACTCAACGCTGTACTGTCATCACACCATCATACTGGATGTAAATCATTTTTCTAGTATTAGCATAGAAAGTTTGCATGCACTGACTGTCCAATGAACAAGATATTTTAAACACTGCACGAGGTGCATGTTTTGCAACACAAAATATGTGTACGGCGGCTAGTCTCTATTCCTTGGTGACAGGGAAGAAGAAGAAGATACTTTGTTCTTGGAAAACCCAGGAATAAATGCTTGTCATTCACTTTGCCTGAGTGGAGCAATGAACATCAAGAATCATATTTATATATATTCTTTATTTAGGACCTCCCTGAAAATCATATACAGTAAAAACCCGCATATAAGAAACTACGGATTAAGAACCTCCAGGCTGAAATTTAGCCAATTAAGAGTGGATGCCAGTAAGGATCGAGACTAATTCTTCAACTCAAAAAATTCGAATTTTATTTTATTTCGCCATATCATTCCTTTCGATGACCTATTTTAGGGAAAAATACTAAAAAGTTCCAGCGATTTTTATTTTAGGAGAAATTTCCAGTTTTTAAAAACCCGTCTGTCTACTTAATTTTTTTGGGTAAATTATAAGCCAACTTTGAACAGTCGGTGTGTGTTCACCTCTAGAACTACAACAATGACATTAAGCACACTTAATAAACGTTTCTTGGTCTTTTCTACTGTATAATTTATTGTTCTGTAACTTCTGTAGTTGTTTTTCAAATTTGGTTTTAAAAAGGTATACTGAGCGCCATGAACGGAACGTTGAAATATAGGCAATGTTTTGAGGCACGAAAAAGGAATCTGGTACATACATTTTTGATGAAAACGCCATGCCCCAGGAAAGCTTCACGTTTGTTCTATCAGTTTAGAAAGTTTCAAGCTTGGGAATTCAATGTAGCATTTTTGAGAAATAAAACTATTATGCTTGGGACTGCCAAAATTAGCATAATTTTCGTCCTGTGGAGGACATTTTTGTCATCCAAACACAAAACCTAACGCCAAAACACGGCTATCTCGCATTTTTAGTTGATTGCTGCTGATGGAAAACAATGTTCGAGTCAATAGGAATGATTTTCAACAATGTTTGTGTTTCGATAGTCGTAAAAAACTCTCGCAAAAGTTAAAATTAGCATAGATGGTCGATCAGATAACAGCAAAATACGAATTTTGTTTAAACAACGTTTATACGAAATTCCACCCATTCAAGCAAGTATGAATTCTGTTTAGTATATATATTTTATGATTAAAACTATTATTTCATGCCGCAAAAATTTTATTCGAAGGGCAGTAGCGTGACTTGCAGCAGCTACATTGCGTTACATAATTGGCTTGTCAACAAAGTGGAGCATCGTGTCAAAATATCCGAACTCTTCATGATAAAGCGCCAGTTTGAACTAGAAATCAGTGCAATTGTTTGTAAATCTTATTTGGAGCAAACTCTAAGCATTTTAGAGTGAAGAACCACAATTTTCGGAAACGGTGTTTATATTTGATCAATGAATATGCTAATTGTCACTATTTTAGGAGCTTATGTGGCTGAAATAGCTCAAATATGGTTGAAAATAACTCTTATTAACTCCAAGATTGTTATCAGTTGGCAGCGATCAACTAAAAGTGCAAGATAGTCGTGTATTGGAATTAAGTTTTGTGTTTGAACGACAAAAATGTCCGCCACAGGACGAAAATTATGCTAATTTTGGCAGTCCCAAGCCTAATAGTTTTATTTCTCAAAAATGCTACATTGAATTCCCAAGCTGGAAACTTTCTAAACTGAAAGAGCAAACGTGAAGCTTTCCTGGGACATGGCGTTTTCTTCAAAAATTGATGTACCAGATTCCTTTTTCGTATTTCAAACATTGCCTATATTTCAACGTTCCGTTTATGGCGCTTAGTATACCTTTTTAAAACCAAATTTGAAAAACAACTACAGAAGTTACAGAAAAATAAATTATGCAGTAGAAAAGACCATGAAACGTTTATTTAGTGTACTGAATGTCATTGTTGTAGAGCTAGAGGCGAACACACACCGACTGTTCAAATTTGGCTTATATTTTAGCCGAAAATTTTCGGTCGACAGACGGGTTTTTAAAAACTGGAAATTTCTCCTAAAATAAAAATCGCTGGAACTTTTTAGTATTTTTCCCTAAAATAGGTCATCGAAAGGAATGATATGGTGAAAGAAAATTAAAATCGAATTTTTTGAGTTGAAGAATTAGTCTCGATCCTTACTGGCATCCACTCTTAAGCATCCAATATATAAGAACCAGTTCAGCCTGACAAATGAAGCAGGTTCTTATGTGAAAAATGACTAAAGCTCAGAACACACAGGTACAGTCGGTGCTGAATATGCAGAAATATTATATTTACTATGCAGTTGGGTTGTTAATGTTTAGTGTGAATATTAGACCTTTCAGGGTCAATAGTTCACTAATTAAAACAAATTGTAAGGAAATACACCATACTGTATCAGGAACAATGTTTTTTTTGCCCTGTAAATAAGAACCTGTTTAAGAACCTATTCAGCCTGTTTTCTCACTAGACACCCAATATGTAAGAACCATTATTTCAGCCTGACTTGGAAAAACAGGGGTTCTTTTATGCGGGTTTTTACTGTATCTGTGAGTGGACCATGTCGTCACTACTGTAAACATTATTATTATTATTATTATTATTATTATTATTATTATTACACCCTTGTCATACATGTTGCATTGTGTTTCCTAATCCTCTTACAATCAACCTGGCATGACTGTTTGTCACTCAACTCATGATGATAATTAATCCAATCGAATCGCATGAAAGCAATTGCCCTATACCACTATGACGTAACGGCTTATTTATGAGGGGGACAGAATCGTGAAGAACAATAGAATTTTGAACTAAATCTGCTCTGCTGAGGTTCGCTTGATTTCAAATTGGCTAGTTTCCAGATATTATATTCATCGATACTTTTCCCACAATATTTACTGTGTTTGGTGACTTTTATCGCTTTCAGACAGTCTGTAAAATACATTTATTTGAGAACTCCTTTGTGTTGTTGCTGTTTTGTCCACCTCTAGCGACCATGATCCTTAGCGTTTAAACAATAGATTGTTTTGATTTGACGTCATAGTGGTATAGGGCAATTGCGCTGCGACTAAATTAAAGATGCATGCATGCAGGCACACAGACGTCCAATACTGTGCACCTGCAATGAATGCAGCATGTCTGTCTACCTCTGCTATTTGTGGTAATAAGCAATCTTGCAAGATCACATTGTACTTCACATTGTACTTGTTTGTTACATGGGAGAGACACGTTGACGTGAATACCGTACATGTACCCGATCTATACATGTTTTATTTTTTCGTATTGTTTAATTTCTGTCTTGTACTATTGTTTGTAATTTATATCTTAGTTATACAGGGCTCTATTTAAACTAGCCTGGCTAAATTGGATGTCCCTGTTAAAATAAACGTAATAAATAAATAAATAAATTTAATAAGTTTGGTAATAGATACAATATGAGCGGACGCGAATATTGTATATTACTTATCGAATCCAACGACGTATAAGTGGATGTTTTACTGTAATTTGGATCAGTGATAGGAAACAGTTTGGCCAAGAAAATCCAAATTAAAGTTGAATGCAAATGAGGACGATTCTGTATCCGATTTACAGATGTCTGCTACGCTTACGATTTCTATTGTATTTCCCTCATTAATTATTCATGAATTTGATAAGTCTATATATAACAATAATTGGGCAAGGTATTCTTGTAGCTGCACAAATGTAAAATGTAAAAACATTACATAGAATGACAATAGAACAATAGCCAGGACTTTTGTGCAGCTACACGAAGACCTGACCCAATTGTGAACACATATTGCAGTCATTGCTCAATATTGTGTGGATCCCGGGGGGGGTACTCAGGGGTATCAGTGATGGAGAGGTGCGAAGACCTTTTTGGGTTTGAAATTTGCGGCTTGGGACTTTTTTGGGGTTATCAATTTTTTGGTGGACTTTTTTTGATGTAAAGATTTTGGCAAGGACTTTTTTTGGGGGTTGATAAAAATGATATCCCACCGTTCTCGATTTTATGTGGAGAAAAATTGGAAGTTTGGCCTCTTTCGCACCTCCCCGTCACTGATACCCCTGAGTACCTCCCCTGGGGTGTGGATGCAATAATTATTGTTGTACCATGTGTACCTTAAACATCGGATGTCAAACACTGACATTATTTGTGTGCTACGTACTAATAACTGCTTGTTGTATTCCTTTAGTGAAACTTTGACTGTATTTTATTCTGTAAAATCTCAATTGTTGTTTCACTTTGTTGAACCTGCAACTTTGTCCATGAAATTAGCCATCCTCACATCATTTTTGGACACCCCACCACAGTCATGTGTAGTTAATGTTACTTGAACCTTGCCGTAAACATTAAACCATTCTGGATGATGGTCCAGTTTCTCTGCCAATAATGCTACATGGGACATAAATCCAAATGCACCGTTGAAGTTCTTGAATTTAAACTCCTTGTGAATTGCATCTCGTCCAACAACCTCTGCCCAACCTGTAGCTTGCAGGGGCGTTAAAGCATTTATCCGTTCATCTGCAGTCAGTTTGACATTTCTTGCAGCTGACTGAAAAGACCAGTAATTGATTTTGTACTCTATTGGACTTGATTATTAAAATCCAATTTCTCATTTGAAATGCAAAGAGTTTCAAGGAGAATTTAGGTTCTGATCAGAGGTCACTTTAATTGGATTGTTTTGAGCTCTGCTTAAAATATCTACATGTATATATTATATACAAATGTATGACCTGAGCTGTACTCATTGTAATCGCCAGTCTTTTATAAGTTTTGGTCAAATTAAATCAGGTTACACATTTACAACATCAATGGGCTCCCTGTCTCTCCCTGTGTAGTGTAATACTCCTTTTTACAGTTCCTTGCGCCATCTTAAAAGGTCGCCCTGCCTTAATTTGCATTGAAGCGAGACCAACAGTGACCTTGCAATGATAGAGACATGTGTATAATTGTCCAAGGTGTTGAAAAGGTCTCTGATCATTGCAAGATCACCGTTGGTCTCACTTTGATGCAAATGCTCGGCTACCTTCAGGGCCGTACAGAACCCAAAATTCAAGGGGGGGCAGTACGTATTTTTAAACAGCAAATAATAATAAAAAATAGTATAGTTCTCAGTACTTTTTGGTATCCTTTTTGCCTTGCTAGGGGGGACAACTGCAACCCCCCCCCCCCCCCCCCCCCCCTCCCCCCCCCCCCCCCTCCCCCCCCCCCTGCTGTGTACGGCGCTGACCTTTCACCTTTCAAAGTGACTCCTGGAACTGTAAAAAGGAGTATTCTGCATGTTCCAAAGAACTATAAAACTCAACATATAAATCTTTTACGCACAAGAAAAGTTAATCTAGATACTTACCAGATGAGAACAATGAAATGAACATAACTGCAGCCTCCAGGGAAACTGGGCACCAGTCAGACGTATCATTCTCAAGGTCTGTGCCATAGAGAACAGTTTATGAGTAAAGTCTACTTTGTCTACCTTGCTAAGTACACAAAATACCAACTTTTTATACGAAAACGTGAAAATATTAAACCTTTGAAGCATCTGTTTTGAAATAATTATGGTGGCCTGGTGCATTGTAGGTAAATACGTTTCGCTCGTTTCATCTTCGTAACGCGGTCGTAACGATTTCGGAAAGCGTGACGAAGATGAACCACAGGTAGCCCAAGCTGTGTATCAGTACATTATGATAAGAGAATGTATGTGGATAATGTCAATAAAATCAATAAGATAATAAAGATCAAATAAAATCCTCTATAAAATTGTCTGTATCTTTTTCAATCATTCCTTTATTGCCTGTGAAGATTTGAAGCGATTTGGACGAATTAGCCCTTCACTCTGACCTTATCAAGGGCTCATTGTTGTTCTTTTTGTCTGTTATTCTTTTTTCCGTCTTCATTCTTTCTTTTCTTTTCCGTATTTTGTTTCTTTTCTTTCTTTTTCTATTTTGCTTTTCTTTACATTTCAAACTTTCCACTTTGAATTTGCGTAAAGTTTGAGATATTTTTTTCATTTCTGTTTTTCATTCTTGATTCAACCACCTCTCCCTCCCCCTCGACTATAAGAGATAAATTTGACGTCCATTAAAAGTTGATTTGTATATACCCACTTGACAGTCAGATAATAATGATGCTGATTATTAAAAATAAGCTTTAATCCCTTCGTCAGTATTTTCGTGCTACCCTCGGGGGGGGGGGGGGGGGGGGGGGGGGGGGGGGGGGGGGGGGGGGGGGGGGGGGGGGGGGGGGGGGGGGGGGGGGGGGGGGGGGGGGGGGGGGGGGGGGGGGGGGGTATTGTATATGTACAAATTGTATATGTACAATAATCAAATCTCCCAGCACAAGAATAGCTTTTTCTAGAATATCACAATCATCAAGAGTATTTACCATGTCTTCTACTTGACGAGATAAACGATCGCTTCTACAAAAATAACTAGAGCCATGACATTCACACACAACACGAGTATAATTATAATGGACATACTTTGCATAACGCGATCTGAATTGTTGTACATTTATTGTCACCATAACATGCATCATTATACTTGTGTACATTGCTTAGATCCATCACTTTCTCTAGAACATCACAATCATCAAGAGTATTTACCATGTCTTCTACTGAATACATGAAATTCCATACACAGGACGTGACGAGATAATTAAACGATCGTTTCTACAATAATAATACTGATTGTACAAATAAAATCTAACCGTATTTTACTAGCATTTAACACAATGAAACAAAACAAAAGAATGACGATATTTACTGTGAGGACTGTAAGATATGATATGATATGATATTGAATCCGCGGAACGACCTGGTCCGAAAACGCTCCACATCTTTTAGAGTAGGTCTATCGCTATACAGCCCTATAGGGGGGGGGGGGGGGGGTATTGTATATGTACAAATTGTATATGTACAATAATCAAATCTCCCAGCACAAGAATAGCTTTTTCTAGAATATCACAATCATCAAGAGTATTTACCATGTCTTCTACTTGACGAGATAAACGATCGCTTCTACAAAAATAACTAGAGCCATGACATTCACACACAACACGAGTCTAATTATAATGGACATACTTTGCATAACGCGATCTGAATTGTTGTACATTTATTGTCACCATAACATGCATTATTATACTTGTGTACATTGCTTAGATCCATCACTTTCTCTAGAACATCACAATCATCAAGAGTATTTACCATGTCTTCTACTGAATACATGAAATTCCATACACAGGACGTGACGAGATAATTAAACGATCGTTTCTACAATAATAATACTGATTGTACAAATAAAATCTAACCGTATTTTACTAGCATTTAACACAATGAAACAAAACAAAAGAATGACGATATTTACTGTGAGGACTGTAAGATATGATATGATATGATATTGAATCCGCGGAACGACCTGGTCCGAAAACGCTCCACATCTTTTAGAGTAGGTCTATCGCTAACGGTGTGTGAGTTTGTATGTGAGATGAGCGTATTAGACATACTTCGTTCAAATGTTTTCTCACGATCACAAGACGACATAACCTTCCTTCGACAAGGTTTGTGAAGAAAGGACGATGTGCGATGTCTCGTCTTGATCCGTCTTGATAAGCCATGTGGTTTGAGCCTTCGGTGATTATCTTAGCGGCCGGCACAGGGCGCATGCGCTGGATTTGAGGCCAACGAAGACGACGACAAAGAACGCTTCTCATTTTTAGAGTCGGGTCTTCCACAGGAAGCCCGACTAATTAAGCATTAGAAAACGCTTTTCCATGTTAAGAGGCGAGTGATTCTAAAGCTTTTCTCGTGTTCTCACAACATCCCAAGTGTTTCTATCAGAGCATAGAACATGGAAAAACGTTTTCTAATTACGCTAGATTTTACTGATCAAATTTTCAATTCTCCTGAAAAGCGTCAGAAATCGCCATCTCACGAAAGAAATCAAAATGGCAAAGCGACTCGACAACTTTTATCTGTGCAGTTTAGTGTTTTGACAGGAAAAACGTTTTGTAAAATGCTATTTTCTGTCAGAAAATTACAGAAGAATGCTTGTTACACTTCGTTTTTGTATCCTGTGAACACGAAACACGAAGAAAAGCGAGAAAAGCTGAGCCGAATCACGAATCACGATCAATGACGAACTGAATCACGAAGTCAGGTAGCCAAATTCTACAGTTTTTGTCCTGATTTTTGATTTGAGAAAATATGTGTAGCTATAGAACTTACAAAATGGTTAGTATGTGATTGAGAAAACTGAGCCTTTATATTTAGCTTTCTTCGTTTTTGTGAACAAAAATAATTCACCGATTGGCCCCTAGAGCTCACGTGGTGTACTTCATGTTACTGTCACCAAAATGTTCGTACATTGTCTGTGAATTGCCGTACAAGCCACAGGCAGCCCAACCATTGCTTTTGAGGCTACTAAATAATTCAATAAAATGATATTTGCGTCTTTTTTTGATGGGCTTCCTGTGGTAGAGCGCGCGCGCGCAATATTATGTTGGGTTCCCTGTGTTGAGTAATGTCCTATGTTGGGCTTCCTGTGTGCGTCTTGCGGGATGCGCCCGCAGCAAAACGTCGTAAAACCTTTTTCTCTTTGTTGCTGAGTTCTTTCTCTTTTGAAGGATAATAAAATGCCTTCGGTAGAGACTCGACTTGGAAAGGATCGCTAGAAACAAAGTCCTGAAAATTGAAACTACTTTTCAAGGAAAAACAGCCAAGAAAAACGATATTTCTTCAAATTTGCAATACTTACGCTTCCTTCATAAACATTCTGTAACCAGAATAAGTGTAAATTATAATGCAAACGTCTTTAATTGAAAGAAAACTTCTGTAAAAAGCGTCAACAATATTCCGTAAAGATTTGCGATTTTCAAAAATGGCGGCCAAACATAACGATCACGTGATTGCGTGGACCAATCATTTTCATTACCACAGGCTACCCAAAAATAGTACTTGTAATAAATGAAAAAATGAAGGAAAGAAAATAAATGAATAATGAAGTAATTTATTTATCATGGTCATTGATAAAATAAAGTCTAAAGTCTACAATTGTTTTATTTTATTTTATTACTAGCAATCATTATTATACTTATTATGATTAATATTATTATTATTATTATTATTGTTGTTGTATTTATTATTATTATTATTATTTTCATTATTATTATTATTATTATTAATCAACATCATTATTATTTTCATTATTATTATTATTATTATTAATCAACATCATTATTAATTTCATTATTATTATTATTATTATTAATCAACATCATTATTATTTTCATTATTATTATTATTATTAATCAACATCATTATTATTTTCATTATTATTATTATTATTAATCAACATCATTATTATTTTCATTATTATTATTATTATTAATCAACATCATTATTATTTTCATTATTATTATTATTATTAATCATCATTATTATTTTCATTATTATTATTATTATTATTAATCAACACAGGAGCCCATAAGTAGGAGCGTCCATGCTCCATATTGGGTCTATGTCACAGCGTTTTCACAAGTGTGGTTATTTTTAGAACAGTTTTTCCGCGAAAGAAGGTCATTTGACCAATCAGAGAACGTTTCTGGTATAACGGTTTCATTTCCGGTTTCACTACAAAAATAAAATGGCGGACAGACCCGAATAAATGTACAAATAAAAGTCAGAATTATCCAGTTTTCCTTGTGTCTGATTCCTAATTTTATCATACCAACAACTTCCCGGGATTCCATAGGCCGCTACTTTGAACCTTGACCTAAAATTCTAGACTGCGTTTCCCGAACGAAGTGAACTTACAGGATTTGAATTGAAGTGATGGCCAGGCGATTTCGTGGTAGAGTTTCGAGGATAGATAATGTGAACGCGTGTTTTCTGATCAGAAATATCAGTTCATGTTAACTTCACGGAGAAATACAAACGTATTATGGAGCGTTGTGTCTCTGAAACGTTAGAAAATCAAAGTTAAAGTCAAGTAAGGTGCATTGAAAGCGATAGTTCTTCGCGAGCACATGGTCATGTTGATGCCGATGGTTCAAAGCACGGCTTACTTCAACCAGTCAAAAACCTCTTACTGCGATTCTCAATGAAAGTCAGAAGACCCACTGACCAAATGGAAACCAAATATGATTTTGAGCTAAATTATGGATCATTTGGTCGAAGAATATGTATTTAGTTTTGAATTCGTTTGAGTTTTGAATTTGATTACTAGAGTAATTGACAAGTCCAGCCGACTGTTTGAATGTCTGAGTTCGCATAATACTGAGTACCGCAGTAAGAAGGTCACTGAATGTTTAAAAACAAAGTAATTTTGAGTCATTTTTGCTCAACTTTTATATATTGACAGTGAAGCGTGTGTAAATTAAACATCAAAACTTGAATGAAGCGTGTTTTTATTAAGTATATTTCAAATCAGACTCACAAAAAAATATTCACAATCCATTTTTAAGTCATTTTAGGTAACAGAAAAGACACAACAAACACGCTTACTTTCACCAATCTTATCAGTTTGTAATCTAGTTGATTCACTCGTGACTCGTCCTGTCGCTCATCATGCAGTTTCAGCGAATTTGTTTTTGAATAGCCTTGTCTTCAAACTCCACAACGATAATTACAAGATACCACTAAACCACATCCAAGAATAAATTGAATTCACTTTCTAACGAAATAGCCGTTTAGACGAAAATAGTGTCTTTGAAAGTCTTCGGCTTAAATTTGCATCCATACGCTACAACTTTGTACAACAACAGCTTCTCAGTCGGTCACTTCGTGTTCGAGTTCTTCGAACCACTTGCTTTGGATGCCTTTAGAAGCAGAATCGTCACCACTATCACTTTCAAGTGATTCTGTTGTACCGAATGACTCAATACTGCTCTCACTATCACTAGACGATTCGTAGTTTAGTTCACTTGAAGAATACTCTTTGTCGCTATCGGATGCCATCTTTATTTTACCTGCCATCTCATCAAAATTCATAAAAAACGTCATACCTGAAACGTTCTCTGATTGGTCAAAATTCGCGGGAAAACTGTTCTAAAAATAACCACACTTGTGAAAACGCTGTGACACTATCCAATACCGTATGGACGCTCCTACTTATGGGCTCCTGATCAACATCATTATTATTTTCATTATTATTATTATTATTATCATCATTATCATCATCATCATTGTAATCATCATCATTTTATTATTATTATTATTTTATTGTTATTGTTGTATTTATTATTAGAGTCGTTTTTGTATTCAGTGGGAAACCTACGGCACGGAGTTACCTGGCGTCACGGTACAGAATCGAAGACATTCCCCTCATTCAACCAATCACAGCGCGCAAAAAAACATTGATCAACCAATCAGAATGCTTGGGACACGCACGGCACGGTCACGGTTCTACCCCATGGGTGCCGTCACCGCACGAACAGTACCGTAACTAACCGCAACTACTTCCCACTCATACGAAAACGACTCTATCATCACGATCATCATAATCATCATCATTGTTCAGTACTATTCCCGGGTACTGATTACGTTAGTACTTTATACAAAAAGTTTAGTTTGTTCTTGTTGTTGTTTGTTATTGGTTAAAAACCTGCGCTGGTTTGCACTCTAACTCTTACATAACAAACATCCATGGAACAAAACATGATTGGTTTGATTGTCTGGATAATACCAAACACAATTAGCATATCAATGCCCGCCATTGTTGGCCGACAATAGGAGGGAGGGGTGGAACTAGCTACTAACCAGTCTCCTCTCGGTCCTACCACTCGAGCAGTTGTATTCTTCAACGAAAGTGACTTCTACAGCGAAATATCAACAATTTGTGTCTTTTTTACCCACCATGAACAAGCGATAAGCCATCTAGGGTCTTCCTGAGTTACTCCCTACAACGACCAAGCCATGGAGATAGGATTTCCTCCCAGATTCAACCTGCAAGAGCAGATCGGAAAGTAAGAGTGAAGTGTTGGTCTGTTTGGAGAAGACTTGAACACGAAGAGAAATAGCTGCTTTGTATTTCCAACAGAGAGCAGATCTTGCTGAATCGGAGGACTTACAGAGTGTTGCTGTGTTTGGTTATCTTTCAGGGGCTCATTCAGCGTGATAAGACGATGTGTAGACAAGAAAACAAACAAAATATGCGCCGTGAAGATAGTGGATGTTCACAAGATGACTTCTTCGTGTAGTCTGAGCGAATCAGGTAAATAAGATCCAGTCAAAGTCTGCTTTAATCAGAGCTGTCAAAAGCCGGTAAAATGGACCAAATGGACATCAAAACGCCAATAGCACTAACCATAGTCATGACCGTAACGGTTATTACAACCGCGAAATTCGGAAGACTAAAATCAGATAGAAAAACAATATTTTTGGAAGTCATATCGGGACACCCCATAGAAAAGCCAACCTTCTAACGAATTTATGCATTAGAAAGTATTCCAGAGAGTTTTATTTGCGTTAGTTTATAAAGTAAAGGCGATCGCTGCCTGGTACTCTCAGAAAACTACAATCGTTTAATATTCGTACGTGTAGTTTTCTCTTGAAATCGTGTCACCTCAAAATCAAATACTCGACATCTAAAATCAATGTTCTCTATAAATCCCTGTTCGTTGATGATCGATATTTTCCAGTCTAGAATACTTTATCTTTGTACTCGATATGTTGTATCGTTTGTTTGTGTGTATAGGGAGTAAGCCTGTAAGGGTTTCAAGGGGCTCGCTCGCGTGTAAACGTTATTGTTCGAAGCAGAGAAGCGTGCACGAAATCCATATAAGCTGATAAGTTTCCATATTCCTTCATCAGCTGCCCCAATAACTTCTTCTCGATAGATCCACTTTATTACTCACAGGGATTCTAACTTTGATTCTCGTATTGTCTTTTCAGATCTTCACCGTGAAGCAAGCATTTGTCAGAAATTGAAACATTCGCATATTGGTATGTGAACTTTAAGCTCCTTCCCCCTTGGGTCATATATACCCCGGTGCAATATTTCATCTAGGCTTTGATGTCATCTTTCTCTGCTGTGGGGGTGTTTTGAGGTCTGAGGGAATGTTTGGAGGTTGTTTAGATGGACGAATTTAAACAACCTTTTCCTGAAACTGTGGACCATTTCCCTTGTGTATTTTAGATAATATTGAACTCATCGTACTATTGTGGTGTGACATGATTCCTGAAACATGTCATTTCAAACGGTCGATTCAATCAATTCTCTTACTTCATAACAAAATGATTCTTTTATTTTGACAGCCAGTTACCACAAAACCCAGCCCACAGAAGTCAGTCCCTCCGTTTCAATTTAGTTTTCACCCCCTCATTTTATTTTTCTATCCCATTATATCTTCCTTATCTGGGAAAAAAATGTGGGAGAAAATCCTTCAAATTGGAAGAAATTTCGCTTCTTCTGCTCAACTAGAGCTTGTAGTTTCTATAACAATGGCAGTTTTCATTAAATATTCACGGTAAAGGCTTATTTTCAATAAAATAAAAAGTGCAAACATTAATGCCTTCCCAGTGGGCATGTTATTATAAATTCTAGCCTTTAAACCTTGCAACAATTGTGATTTATGCTATCCCTTTCTTCAGTCCTCTTTGTAAATTTACATATGAATTGTTCAAGGAAAAAATTGCTATGTTGTCGTTGATGGTTTAAAACATTGTTATGGTAATACTAGTTGACATGCCCCATGTCTTATTGTCATTTCTGTGAAGTGTTTGCATAGAATAGGTATTTCAGCTGAGGTTATTATTTATACAATTGATTACTCTTGTTTTGACACTAAAGATTATCATAGATATCTAATAAGATTTACTACACCTTGCATCTTCTATTTTACTTATTCCTGTCATTTACTTCAGTAGTGTCATAAGGTTTCCATAAATCATTGATTATTCTCTAGACACATTTATGTTACATATGTTTCTCAGTTTAAACCATTTTTGTTCTAGATAGTGTTGATCTAAACTGCCTTGCCCATGTTTGCACTAGTGTAGCATACACTCCAATAATCTTGATTTCTATATTAATTTGTACAGTCTCAACACTGTTTACTCAAAGTATGTTTCTGTCCAGCGAACAGAGATTTAATCTTGTGTGATATGTACAAAGCTATGTACATATGTTGTACATTTAAGCATGTATTATATATTATAAGCCTGAATCAACTACCAGTGTTTGCTTAGTTGATAACTTTAACAGATGTTTTTGTCATTATTTTCAAGAGATTGTAATCTCAGCTATTGAGTTGTCTGTGCACTATGTGCATATCTTTGATAGCTATAATGATCACACGTTTCATTGAAAGACTATTCACCATAATTTGATATTTTATAATCTATTATTATATGCCGAAGGCAGAGTGATGTTTTGGTGAATATTTACTGAGATGAAATGAGGTAAATATTCACCATTAATCTCTAAGCATGAGGCGAATAATAATATTGTTTTAGTATAATTGCATACTGTGATAAGTACAAGTATTTATAAATACATGTAGGTACATTGTATAGTTTCGGTAATCTCATGGGGCCCAGTAAAAATAAAGATTAATTTCACAATAGTTTTTGGAGGGCCACAGGGTCGTCAGTTTACGCAAACTGTCACGTGCTACCCTATTCATTCATTCATTTATTCATTCATTCATTCATCCATTTGATTCATTCATCCATTCATTCATTCATAATAATAATACTTTATTATTTATAAAGCGTTTTTTCTAGTGCTCAAAGCGCTATCTAAATTATAATTACAATGACAAAAATTCATTCATCCATTCATTCATTCATCCATTCATTCATTCACAAGTGTTTATACAAAGTTTTGACAAAATTGCTTTGAATTTACACCGCATGCAGTGCAATACCACAAATGGAAATTATAATCAGAATGAGAATCTAAACATATTTTCATGAATATTATTAGAGTAATATTGATGGTGATTTAAGATGATGATGATAATATTAATATTGATGAATGATTATTATTATGTCCTATGGTATTGATGCTGATTAAACCTATACTTTATAAGTATTGCCATCAACGATAGTACTTAAGAGTGATTTTCTAGAAAAATCAAACATCAGCTGGCCACTTGAAAAAATAGATTTCTCTGAAACTTTGCATACAACTAAGTATTCCTGCCCTGATTACAAAAATATACTTGTAAGGCGTCGGCACCTTTGGTTTCCATGGCAACGGCCAAATGTTAATTTGGAGTGATTTTCAGCCTCTCAAAAGTCAAAATTTCTCCATATTTGAACACGTACTGCAATTTCTCTGTAGCTCTTTCATCAACAACAATCATGTCATGTGAAAGAACCATCCTTAGTCTTTTCCGTGCACGGGTAATTTTGGATTCCGTTGCTATAGCAACCATGCACATGCATCGCGGGCGCAACATACTTTTATATTTTTAAAAATACCTTATTTTGGCCTATGTTCTGGCTTCGATAACTCTGATGGTAACGCTCAGATTCTAAAGCTTCCAGTCACATTTACATACTTTATCCACCTGCTTTTGAAAAAAGCTTTCAAATTTTTGGGGCCTAAAATAACGGTCTTCTGACATCCACTGAAACACATCGTGGTGAAGCAAATCCTTCAAAATAGCAAAAATCACGGAAAGTAAACCATCTGAAAAGTAAACTTCTGATGTCGTCTAAAAACTAAATAATCAATGATAACCGAATATAACACCTACAATTTACGTTAGCTATCTAATATCTGAAATAAATATTATACAATGCCGATTAATTTGAATAATTAATTAATTAACAAATTTTGCACAATGTAAATTAAAATTGCTCAAAATAATTCAACTTTTTGATGGGTTAAACTTCGCTCACTGCATCTTTTGAAACTGTGTATCCATAGAGTATTATGCCGGGAATTTCAAACGATAACTTTAATAAATAATTAATATGGTTTCTATGGCAACCTGATTTTACATGTAAATAAGAATGTGCTTGTTATTTCTTTTAAAAACGTTAAGGCATTCAAAAGAATTGAATTGTTTTGTGCCACCTTATTATTTTTGTTTGGTAAAACAATATAGTCAACTTACTTACGCCAGTGAACTTGGACAACAGTCAACCCCTGCCTTTTCACTTGATCATCAACGCTAGTTCGATCGGACTGTAATATATAAGCATCTGCATTTGTTGACGTTATTCAAACTTGCCAAGAGCAATTATTTATAAATGTTTTAAGTGCCTCGATATATGGAGCCTTTTGTTTTCCAGTAAAAGATGATGATGGTATATCAAACTCATCACATAAGCATTTTAACAGGCAAATTCCCTTAAAAATTGTGAAGTTACAGTCAGGTAACATAATAACATTAATATAGGTGTTGTCTCTGACTTGAAGTTTATAATTATTATTGAAAAATTTTTGTTTGAAAAATATTTTTCAATAATAATTAGAAACTTCAAGTCAGAGACAACACCTATATTCTTGTTAGACAAATTCCCATTGAATTGAACCTTTCGTTTTTTGATCATTCATATAATGTAAGTTATATAGCTAATTGCAAAATCGGTGTCGGGTTGAAAATCATGAAAGCTATGACCAAAAGGAATTCTGGGAAATTAAAACTCTCAAATAAAACCGTCAAATGATCGACCTTTTTATCCAGACTTGTAGGATCTTAGTTAAATAGCTCATATATCTTCAAAACTATGGAACATTGAATATATCTGCATGTAATATGCAGGTCATGAACTGATTTCCCATTCATCCTTGTGGTCTCAGCTTCTATGATTTATGATTTTCAACCCGACAATGATTATGCAATTAGCTATATATACTATGGAAATCACTAAAGTGGCAACATGTCCGTTCAGAATTGTGTTCGTTTTTTTTTGGGTACCATGTGATCACTTTAAGCTAATCATTTCGTTCAAAAATGGTACAAAACACTCCAGTGAGACAAAATTCCGCACGGACATGTTACCACTTCAGAGATTAGTTACCATAGTAAGAAGAGATTTGAATATTTAATATAATGTTACAGAAAAATTGAACGCTAAAATATTCTTAAAATCCATAAGAATATAAACCAGATATAAACTTATTTGCTGAACGTTGTGGGGGATCGCTGATGGAGTCGTTATTATGAGCCTCTATGTGCAAACGTATTTCCTTTATAGAAAGCAAATTAGAACTTGACATCAAGATTCTAAAAAGGCCGAGTTTTGGTGAATGTTGTTAAAGGTCACATGCAACGAATCAACAAACTTTTAATCAATAAAAGATAATCATGTTGTGAATACTCTGGCAAAGTTTTATAGTTCTACCGTCACTACAGTGTTCGAGTTATAACAGTTTGAAGTTGCCTAATGAGCTGTTTCCGAATAATACCTGAAGACATTTTATATTTGACCAAGCCAGTGGACTTGTGACATCACTGTACTGTTGGAAACGCTTCGTCCACTACTACGTATTGATTGTATATTACATCATTTCTCTATACCTTTCAAACTACCTTTGTGTACTGAAGATGGTGGGAGTCTGGCGTGTTTGGGTCAAAAGTGACGTACTGAACGTGAGAAAAGATCTGAGAATTTTACGAAGATGAAGTGAAGATCAGCCGTTTTGAATAATTAGGCTGCTCTATCATGAAATATAACCGGCAAAAACTATCGAATGAAAACTCAGAATCAATTGTTTTCTAAGACTTTGTTTGGAAAATGCATTGGATGGAACACCTCTTCCACACCCAGCGCATAACTAAAAGTGACTAAGAGAATTTAGTGAGTTCGAGTTATGAGATGTGTGCGTAAAACGCACTAAAAAGTTTTGTGGAGTTCGACTTAATCATTTTTAATAAAAGACTAAAAAAATGGCTTGAAAGGGATTTCAAAATATAAGTACATCGCAGAGGCGTGATCTAGATAACATAAATAGTCAACTTTACTAAAAGGTGCAGCAAACAAACAAACAAAAAGGAATTCTACAAATAAATAAAACAAGCAAATATATTTTTGTCGTCAGAACAATGTACATGCCAGGCATATAGTCCCACCTATAATCCCACCTATATTCTAACATCATTCCATGAGTGAGGCAGCTAATTGGTTTTGCTCACTCTCATCGGCTAAGTGTAAAAGCAATATGAACGTTGTTTATCAAACAAAAATAATAAGGTGGCTCAAAAGACTTATATTCTTTTGAATGCTTTAACACCATTTTTTTATAATTTAAGATTAATACTTTAATGCCAAATGTTAAGTCTAATATAAAATCGTGCTTTTTAAAAGAAACGCATTCTTATTTCTTTGTACATGTAAAATCAGGTTGCCATAGAAACCATATTAATTATTTATTAAAGCTTTGGTTTGAAATGCCCGGCATAATAGTCTATGAATTCAAAACTTGCAGTGAGCGAAGTTTGACTATCAAAAAGTTGAATAATTTTGAGCAATTTTAATTTAAATCGTGCAAAAAGTTCTAATTAATTATGCAAATTAATCGCCTTCGTATAATATTTATTTCAGATATTAGAAAGCTAACTTAAATTGTAGGTCTTATATTAGGTAATCATTCATTATTTAATTTTTAGAAGAGATCAGAAGTATACTTTTCAGATGGTTGACTTTCCATGATTTTTGCTATTTTGAAGGATTTGCTTCACCACGATGTGTTTCAGTGGATGTCAGAAGACCGTTATTTTAGGCCCCAAAAATTTAAAAGCTTTTATCAAAAGCAGGTTGATAAAGTATGTAAATGTGACTGGAAGCTTTAGAATCTGAGCGTTACCATCAGAGTTATCGAAGCCAGAATATAGGCCAAAATAAGGCATTTTTAAAAATATAAAAGTATGTTGCACCCGCGATGCGAGTGCACGGTTGTTATAGCAACGGAATCCAAAATTACCTGTGAACGGAAAAGACTAAGGATGGTTCTTTCACATGACATGATTGTTGTTGATGAAAGAGCTACAGAGAAATTGCAGCACGTGTTCAAAGATGGAGAAATTTTGACTTTTGAGAGGCTGAAAATCACTTCAAATTAACATTGGGCCGTTGCCATGGAAACCAAAGGTGCGACGCCTTACAAGTATATTTTTGTAATCAGGGCAGGAATACTTACTTGTATGCAAAGTTTCAGAGAAATCTATTTTTTCAAGTGGCCAAATATTTATCAAAATGTTTGATATTTACAGAAATTCACTCTTAATCATACATGTATGTACAATGTATATGTACATAAAGTATAATGATCCTACAGTACATACAGTATTTGTATAGAGTCGTTTTCTTATGAGTGGGAAACCTACGGTACCGTGACATTCAAATGGCTTCCTTTCTGAACCAATCAAAAAGCGTGCAGATGCATCTCATCCAATCAAACTCTTTCAATACGGCATCGCATGGTAAATTTCTCACTCCTATGAAAATGCCACTATTGTGGTAACCATAGACTCACTTTGTTACTCATTTTACATTCTTAAGCGTGGGTTCGAATCCCACTTCTGACACTATGTCATGACCAAAACACAAGACACCATATTGAGCACGTGCGTGTTGCGCATGCACGCAATGACCTTTATTAAATAACACAGATATACATGTACCAAGCAATATATAACAAGTAACTCGCTGTATTATTTTCTATTTCAGTTGAGTTGGTTGGTGGATATTCCATGGATGGTTTTGTGTACATGGTGTTTGAATAGTAAGTTCTAAGCCATATAGGAACATGTTGGCAATCAATAAACCTGTTACTCATATTACATTTTTAAGCGTGGGTTCTAATCCCACTTCTGGCACCATGTAGTGTTCATAACCAAAACACAAGACGCCATGTTGAGCATGTGTGTGTTAAACACATTATTAAACCTGTCCAAATTTTGGACTGGCTGTTTCATAATCTACTTTAAACGCTGCTTGTGTCTAAGACTAGTTGCATGTACATGTACTTATAATATTACATGTTCTTTGTAGCATGGATGGATCTGATCTGTGCTTTGAGATTGTAAATAGAGTGAATGCTGGATTTGTCTTTAGCGAAGCTGTAGCCAGGTATTGATTATGTATAACACTATTGAAGAAATAGAAAACATGCATGCTTGCTCTGTGCAGTTATAGAGCATATGCAGGGACTGATCAGAACACTAGAGAAGTGTTAGCTGGAGAAGCATGACGCATAGCGGAGTGCTTCTCAACAGTTCTCAAGTGTTCTGGGTGTTTCTTGGTGCTACAGTCTGCATTGTATTCTTGGTTAGGTTTCTTTGTATGTTCATTCTTCTCGTCCTTTGTGTTCATTGTCTAACGTCATCTGGTGTTCTGCAACACCAAGAAACCTCCAGTGTTCTGATCAGTTCCCAAGTGCTCTAAAACTGCACAGAGCACAGTGGACAAGTTTTTTATTTCTAAATTCTTCTATAAAATACAATAATATGATGATTTTATTAAAAGCAAGTTGAGTTTGTACTTCAATTCCAGTGAATTTCATATCCATGATGTGAGAAGTAAATTAGTTTGATTTGAATTTCCCATGTTGATGGCGAACTTTGGAATCAGCTTTGAAACCATAATTTAGATGTTATTAATTTTGTAAAATAATTCACAATTCTAGACTACGAATTACGGTTTTCTATAAGTCAAATAGTCAACTCGGTACTTAATATATGCCTCAATTTTTCGCTTTTTTGGGGTTCAAAAGGCTGGCATTTTTGCTACCGATCACTATCTATCATGCAATAGATAATGAGTACATTAGCCAATCAGATTGCGGGATTCGTGATCTGCTAGTTGTTTTTTACTAACTTCAAATAGTAGTCAAAAAGTTGTAATGAAATAAGTAAAAGCTGGTGCAAGTTACATTGTATATGTGATAATCTTTTTTATTTGCAGTCATTATATGCGGCAAGTTCTTGAAGCCATAGCATTTTGTCATGAACGAGAAATCATTCACAGAGATCTGAAGGTTTGTCAGTATACATGTAAACTACAGTTCAACCTCTACTAACGGCCACCTCCTCATAACGGCCACCTCTCTGTAATGGCCAGGCTTTGTTGTCCCGGCCACCAGCAAGCCCATATCTTTATTCGTTTTTAAAACCTCCACACAACGGCCACCTTTACACAATGGCCACCTCTGCACAGCGGCCACCTCTACACAACGACCACCTCTACACAACAGCTACCTCTACACAACAGCCACCTCTACACAACGGCCACCTCCCCACAACGGCCACTTCTCCACTTCTCCACAACGACCACCTCTACACAACAGCCACCTCTACACAACAGCCACCTCTACACAGCGGCCACCTCTACACAACGGCACCTCTACACAATGGCCACCTCCCCACAACGGCCACCTCTCCACAACAACCACCTCCACACAATAGCCACCTCTACACAACAGCCACGTCTACACAGCGGCCACCTCCACACAACGGCCACCTCTACACACCGGCCACCTCCCCACAACGGCCACTTCTCCACAACGACCACCTCTCTATAACGGTCACCTCCCCACAATGGCCACCTCTACACAACAGCCACCTCTACACAACAGCCACCTCTACACAGCGGCCACCTCTACACAACGGCACCTCTACACAGCCACCTCTCCACAACGACCACCTCTCTATAACGGCCAGGTTTTTTTTGTCCCGGCCACCAGCCAGCCCATACATTTATTCGTTTTTCAAACCTCCTCATAACAGCCACCTCTACACAACGGCCACAAAATTTAGTCCCAAGACCTGTAGCCATTGTGGAGAGGTTTGACTGTATTAAATTTATCACCAATAGATGAGCTTGGGGTTGGGTGCCACAAGTCGCTAGTCTGAGTACCTCAAAAAAGTAAACATGGCCATTGAGAAAATATGGACACTGAGAGGCCGGGTGAAGAAAAGTCTCTGTAATGCAGTGTGCAATTGAGTTTGACCTTCAGTAATAATAATAATAATAATAATAATAATAATAATAATAATAATAATAATAATAATAACAATAATATTTAATAATATTTAATGAGGATACTCCACTCACAGATATATGATTTTCAGGGACGTCCTACATGTACATTGTAACTAAAGAATATAAAAATATGATAGTAATGTACATGTAGTTCGTAAACTTAGTTTTGTCAAGCTCATTTCAAAGTTCCTAAGTTCAAATTGAACTTCCAAACCTTTGAATGAACTTCAGAAACTGCTCGTTAGAAGTGATATAAAACACACAGTAATGTACATTGTAGTTGCTGTGGATGGAACTCAAGTTGTCTGTGTACATCCAGTTTTTATTGCTATTTGTAACCAATAATGTTGTTGTTGTAGCCACACAATCTGTTGTTAGCAAGCAAGGATAATTCTGCACCTTTGAAGGTTGCTGATTTTGGTGTCGCAGTAGAACTTCCACCTGAGGGATACATCTTAAGTGGTAAATTCTTTTCATCATCAACATCATATACATGTAACCTTGATCATTATATTTTATACAGTCATGATTCATCATCATCATCACCAGTATCATCACTGTAACCATTATCATCATCATCATCATTATCATCACCACCATCATCATTATCATCATCATCATCACCACCATCATTATCATCATCATTATCATCATCATCACCACCATCATTATCCTCATCATCATTGTCATCATTACCACCATTATCATTATCATCATCACCACCATCATCATCATCATCATTATTATCACCATCACCACCACCATCATCATTACCATTGTCATTGCCATCATATTACCTTTACTAATATTGATGTATTTCAAGGTCGTCTTGGTACTCCACATTTCATGTCACCTGAGGTCATTAACAGAGAACGATATGGCAAACCTGTAGATATATGGGGATGTGGTATGTATCTACACTAATAGAGAGTTTAACCATGCAAGACAAGAATGGAAATGAGTAGGATTTTTAAGCAATAATATTGTTAAAACTACTAGAATATACTGTCGTGAGACGTTCTCTACATTATCACAATACTTAGGCCAGTGTCATTTGGCCAATGGACACTACGCGGAGTGCTTCTCAACACTTCTCGAGTGTTCTGATCAGTCCCCAAGTGCTATAAATCTGCACATAGCACAGCGGACAAGTTTTCTATTTCTTTTATAAAATACAATTATGATTTTAAGGTAAGTTTTCAATTTTGTTCGTTACAAAAATGTTTGAATATCTGCGCGCGCGTGCTGTGTGCTCTCATAAAGCACACAGAATACGCATCCTTTGGCCAATCAGAGTGCATTATATCATAGTTATTTCATAATGTCTAATGTTGTGATATTCTAATGTTTTATAGGTATAATCTTGTTTATATTGTTGGGTGGAAACTTTCCTTTTCACGGCACTGGAGAAAAAGTATATGAATCGATCAAGAAAGGACGACCAGTGGTGAGATATGAACTACATAATAGGACTGTATGATTATCATACAAAATCTCCATTCATTACCTCGATAATGTAATAAACTGCAGAGAAGAGTTGACGTTTAAGGTGCAGCAGATTGCAATGAGGTTTTTTTTCCACTGACTTTAAATAACCCAAGGGCATAGCGTGCAGGTGATAAAAAGGGGCCACTGGATACGAGCAAGTGTGCACTCTGATTGGCTACTCTACTAGTAGGCTATCAGCTCTTATACCACGAGTAGAGAAAGTTGAAAATTTTCAACAATGGCAAACCGGTTTTGCTGAACTAAAAATAAAAATATGTTTCTTTGGGCATACAATCTCAATATAAATAACATGACGAGAAGAGTTTGTGACATTTTTTAATACTGTATATGTAAATGCATAGTCAATACCTTTGTCATTACTGCTGTTGATGGCTTCTGGAGAGAAGCCGAAATATACAGTATTTAAAAATGTCACAAACTCTTCTCGTCATATTATTTATATTAAAAATAAAAATAAATGATGTATTTCTCACAATCCAGTGGTTGTCTATATAATAAAACAATTATTCCACTCAATCTCGTCGTACATGGCTGATAGCCAACACGGCTAGCGCCTCATTGACTTTCAGCTCATAGATATTTAGTTTCAGAAATGCACACAAAAAGGAATGTTTCTATTCGCTAATGGTTTGTCTAATCAAATCCAGCACTAGAAATGTTTCCTATCATCACAGTTTGCATAGACATAGACTTTTATTCAGTACCAGAAGTGTGCATATACAGTTTTTAAATTGCATTATCAAATCAACTAAATGTATGAACTACAAGTTAAAGTTGATAATAATAATTGGTGTCTTTCGTTTGTCCTTATTAATGTTTTATTAGGTTCATAGCGAGGTTATGGACCACTAATCTTCACCAATCACAATTATTTGCTAAGTTTCTTTGCTATATACAGTCATTTGCAAAAATTCTGGCCGCCACGGTATATCAATATATCAATATATCGGGTGCATCACTAATACTATAAAATGAAGCAAAATTTACAAACAACAAACGTAAGACTAAAATAAACATTATACTAAATATTTCTACCAACTTTGCTGGCGTTAACACTCTTTAAGGGGGATTTTCGATTATTTAATTACCCATAATGCACCCGATATATTGATATACTGATACTTCGTAGCGGCCAGAATTTTTGCAATTGACTGTATTATTATATATAGTAGTGGTTGATATAGTACTTGGTTGATATAGTATTTTTGTTTTGTAGACTCGATGCAAGCAGTGGGATCATATCAGCGAAGAAGCACGAGAACTCTGTATGCAGTTGATGTTTACTGATCCAGACAAGAGACTGCCTGTCGAAGAAGCACTTGCTCATCCATGGCTCAAAGTAAGGGTCTTTGTATAAACACTGTGTCAGACCTGAATTAAACAGACAGTCTTTATGGATCAGTTTTCCTGACAAAACAAGCTGACTTATAAGACTTTATTTATCCAGAGTAGCCCATTCAGCAACGAGGCTGATATCCAGAGGGGCCCTGCATATAAAACTATAAATACAAGTGTAAGACTTTATTTATCCAGGGTAGCCCATTCAGCAACGAGGCTGATATCCAGAGGGGCCCTGCTGTATATAAAATTATAAATACAAGTGTAAGACTTTATTTATCCAGGGTAGCCCATTCAGCAACGAGGCTGATATCCAGAGGGGCCCTGCTGTATATAAAACTATAAATACAAGTGTAAGACTTTATTTATCCAGGGTAGCCCATTCAGCAACGAGGCTGATATCCAGAGGGCTTATATAAAATTATAAATACAAGTGTAAGACTTTATTTATCCAGGGTAGCCCATTCAGCAACGAGGCTGATATCCAGAGGGGCCCTGCTGTATATAAAATTATAAAAATACAAGTGTAAGACTTTATTTATCCAGGGTAGTCCATTCAGCAACGAGGCTGATATCCAGAGGGGCCCTGCTGTATATAAAATTATAAATACAAGTGTAAGACTTTATTTATCCAGGGTAGTCCATTCAGCAACGAGGCTGATATCCAGAGGGGCCCTGCTGTATATAAAATTATAAATACAAGTGTAAGACTTTATTTATCCAGGGTAGTCCATTCAGCAACGAGGCTGATATCCAGAGGGGCCCTGCTGTATATAAAATTATAAATACAAGTGTAAGACTTTATTTATCCAGGGTAGTCCATTCAGCAACGAGGCTGATATCCAGAGGGGCCCTGCTGTATATAAAATTATAAATACAAGTGTAAGACTTTATTTATCCAGGGTAGCCCATTCAGCAATGAGGTTGATATCCAGAGGGGCCCTGCATATAAAACTATAAATACAAGTGTAAGACTTTATTTATCCAGGGTAGCCCATTCAGCAACGAGGCTGATATCCAGAGGGGCCCTGCTGCATATAAAATTATAAATACAAGTGTAAGACTTTATTTATCCAGGGTAGTCCATTCAGCAACGAGGCTGATATCCAGAGGGGCCCTGCTGCATATAAAATTATAAATACAAGTGTAAGACTTTATTTATCCAGGGTAGCCCATTCAGCAACGAGGCTGATATCCAGAGGGGCCCTGCTGTATATAAAATTATAAATACAAGTGTAAGACTTTATTTATCCAGGGTAGTCCATTCAGCAATGAGGTTGATATCCAGAGGGGCCCTGCTGTATATAAAATTATAAATACAAGTGTAAGACTTTATTTATCCAGGGTAGTCCATTCAGCAATGAGGTTGATATCCAGAGGGGCCCTGCTGTATATAAAATTATAAATACAAGTGTTAGACTTTATTTATCCAGGGTAGCCCATTCAGCAATGAGGCTGATATCCAGAGGGGCCCTGCTGTATATAAAAAACTATAAATACAAGTGTAAGACTTTATTTATCCAGGGTAGCCCATTCAGCAACGAGGCTGATATCCAGAGGGGCCCTGCTGCATATAAAACTATAAATACAAGTGTAAGACTTTATTTATCCAGGGTAGCCCATTCAGCAACAAGGCTGATATCCAGAGGGGCCCTGCTGCATATAAAATTATAAATACAAGTGTAAGACTTTATTTATCCAGGGTAGCCCATTCAGCAACGAGGCTGATATCCAGAGGGGCCCTGCTGCATATAAAATTATAAATACAAGTGTAAGACTTTATTTATCCAGGGTAGTCCATTCAGCAACGAGGCTGATATCCAGAGGGGCCCTGCTGTATATAAAACTATAAATACAAGTGTAAGACTTTATTTATCCAGGGTAGCCCATTCAGCAACGAGGTTGATATCCAGAGGGGCTCTGCATATAAAACTATAAATACAAGTGTAAGACTTTATTTATCCAGGGTAGTCCATTCAGCAACGAGGCTGATATCCAGAGGGGCCCTGCTGTATATAAAACTATAAATACAAGTGTAAGACTTTATTTATCCAGGGTAGCCCATTCAGCAACGAGGTTGATATCCAGAGGGGCCCTGCTGTATATAAAATTATAAATACAAGTGTAAGACTTTATTTATCCAGGGTAGTCCATTCAGCAACGAGGCTGATATCCAGAGGGGCCCTGCTGCATATAAAACTATAAATACAAGTGTAAGACTTTATTTATCCAGGGTAGCCCATTCAGCAACGAGGCTGATATCCAGAGGGGCCCTGCTGTATATAAAATTATAAATACAAGTGTAAGACTTTATTTATCCAGAGTAGTCCATTCAGCAATGAGGCTGATATCCAGAGGGGCCCTGCTGCATATAAAACTATAAATACAAGTGTTAGACTTTATTTATCCAGGGTAGTCCATTCAGCAACGAGGCTGATATCCAGAGGGGCCCTGCTGCATATAAAATTATAAATACAAGTGTAAGACTTTATTTATCCAGGGTAGCCCATTCAGCAACGAGGCTGATATCCAGAGGGGCCCTGCTGTATATAAAATTATAAATACAAGTGTAAGACTTTATTTATCCAGGGTAGCCCATTCAGCAACGAGGCTGATATCCAGAGGGGCCCTGCTGTATATAAAACTATAAATACAAGTGTAAGACTTTATTTATCCAGGGTAGTCCATTCAGCAACGAGGCTGATATCCAGAGGGGCCCTGCTGCATATAAAATTATAAATACAAGTGTTAGACTTTATTTATCCAGGGTAGCCCATTCAGCAACGAGGCTGATATCCAGAGGGGCCCTGCTGCATATAAAATTATAAATACAAGTGTAAGACTTTATTTATCCAGGGTAGCCCATTCAGCAACGAGGCTGATATCCAGAGGGGCCCTGCTGCATATAAAACTATAAATACAAGTGTAAGACTTTATTTATCCAGGGTAGCCCATTCAGCAACGAGGCTGATATCCAGAGGGGCCCTGCTGTATATAAAAACTATAAATACAAGTGTAAGACTTTATTTATCCAGGGTAGCCCATTCAGCAATGAGGCTGATATCCAGAGGGGCCCTGCTGTATATAAAATTATAAATACAAGTGTAAGACTTTATTTATCCAGGGTAGCCCATTCAGCAATGAGGCTGATATCCAGAGGGGCCCTGCTGTATATAAAAACTATAAATACAAGTGTAAGACTTTATTTATCCAGGGTAGCCCATTCAGCAATGAGGCTGATATCCAGAGGGGCCCTGCTGTATATAAAACTATAAATACAAGTGTAAGACTTTATTTATCCAGGGTAGCCCATTCAGCAATGAGGCTGATATCCAGAGGGGCCCTGCTGTATATAAAATTATAAATACAAGTGTAAGACTTTATTTATCCAGGGTAGCCCATTCAGCAACGAGGCTGATATCCAGAGGGGCCCTGCTGCATATAAAATTATAAATACAAGTGTAAGACTTTATTTATCCAGGGTAGCCCATTCAGCAACGAGGCTGATATCCAGAGGGGCCCTGCTGTATATAAAACTATAAATACAAGTGTAAGACTTTATTTATCCAGGGTAGCCCATTCAGCAATGAGGCTGATATCCAGAGGGGCCCTGCTGTATATAAAATTATAAATACAAGTGTAAGACTTTATTTATCCAGGGTAGCCCATTCAGCAATGAGGCTGATATCCAGAGGGGCCCTGCTGCATATAAAATTATAAATACAAGTGTAAGACTTTATTTATCCAGGGTAGCCCATTCAGCAACAAGGCTGATATCCAGAGGGGCCCTGCTGCATATAAAATTATAAATACAAGTGTAAGACTTTATTTATCCAGGGTAGCCCATTCAGCAACGAGGCTGATATCCAGAGGGGCCCTGCTGCATATAAAACTATAAATACAAGTGTTAGACTTTATTTATCCAGGGTAGCCCATTCAGCAACGAGGCTGATATCCAGAGGGGCCCTGCTGTATATAAAACTATAAATACAAGTGTAAGACTTTATTTATCCAGGGTAGCCCATTCAGCAATGAGGCTGATATCCAGAGGGGCCCTGCTGTATATAAAATTATAAATACAAGTGTAAGACTTTATTTATCCAGGGTAGCCCATTCAGCAATGAGGCTGATATCCAGAGGGGCCCTGCTGTATATAAAACTATAAATACAAGTGTAAGACTTTATTTATCCAGGGTAGCCCATTCAGCAATGAGGCTGATATCCAGAGGGGCCCTGCTGTATATAAAAACTATAAATACAAGTGTAAGACTTTATTTATCCAGGGTAGCCCATTCAGCAACGAGGCTGATATCCAGAGGGGCCCTGCTGCATATAAAACTATAAATACAAGTGTTAGACTTTATTTATCCAGGGTAGCCCATTCAGCAATGAGGCTGATATCCAGAGGGGCCCTGCTGTATATAAAATTATAAATACAAGTGTAAGACTTTATTTATCCAGGGTAGCCCATTCAGCAACGAGGCTGATATCCAGAGGGGCCCTGCTGTATATAAAATTATAAATACAAGTGTAAGACTTTATTTATCCAGGGTAGCCCATTCAGCAACAAGGCTGATATCCAGAGGGGCCCTGCTGCATATAAAATTATAAATACAAGTGTAAGACTTTATTTATCCAGGGTAGCCCATTCAGCAACAAGGCTGATATCCAGAGGGGCCCTGCTGCATATAAAATTATAAATTAATTAAGAATATTAATAAATTATTACTTTGTTAAATTGATAAGGCTGTAGACTAATGCCATGGTCTTTGGAGTAGCCTATGTATAGTATATAACCACCTCAAAACTCACACTGTTGGCTGCTCAATATATTATATTATATTGTTGTTGTTATTGTTTCTGTCATTATGATGATGATTATACATTTATTTGTTCATTCATCCATCCATTTATTTGTTCATTCATCCATCCATTTATTTGTTCATTCATTCATCCATCCATTTATTTGTTCATTCATCCATCCATTTATTTGTTCATTCATTCATCCATCCATTTATTTGTTCATTCATTCATCCATCCATTTATTTGTTCATTCATTCATCCATCCATTTATTCGTTCATTCATTCATCCATTTATTTGTTCATTCATTCATCCATTTATTTGTTCATTCATCCATCCATTTATTTGTTCATTCATCCATCCATTTATTTGTTCATTCATCCATCCATTTATTTG
Organism: Actinostola sp. cb2023; assembly: GCA_033675265.1. Lineage (NCBI taxonomy): Eukaryota > Metazoa > Cnidaria > Anthozoa > Actiniaria > Actinostolidae > Actinostola > Actinostola sp. cb2023. Next base: position 249,019 of record JAUJYZ010000073.1, on the reverse strand, counting down.
TTCATTCATTCATCCATTTATTTGTTCATCCATCCATCCATTTGTTCATTCATTCATTCATCCATCCATCCATTTGTTCATTCATCCATCCATTTATTTGTTCATTCATCCATTTATTTGTTCATTCATCCATTTATTTGTTCATTCATTCATCCATCCAATTATTTGTTCATCCATCCATCCATTTGTTCATTCATCCATCCATTTATTTGTTCATTCATCCATCCATTTATTTGTTCATTCATCCATTTATTTGTTCATTCATTCATCCATCCAATTATTTGTTCATCCATCCATCCATTTATTTGTTCATTCATTCATCCATTTATTTGTTCATTCATTCATCCATCCAATTATTTGTTCATCCATCCATCCATTTGTTCATTCATCCATCCATTTATTTGTTCATTCATCCATTTATTTGTTCATTCATCCATCCATTTATTTGTTCATTCATCCATTTATTTGTTCATCCATCCATCCATTTGTTCATTCATCCATCCATTTATTTGTTCATTCATCCATTTATTTGTTCATCCATCCAATTATTTGTTCATCCATCCATCCATTTGTTCATTCATCCATCCATTTATTTGTTCATTCATCCATCCATTTATTTGTTCATTCATTCATCCATCCAATTATTTGTTCATCCATCCATCCATTTGTTCATTCATCCATCCATTTATTTGTTCATTCATTCATCCATTTATTTGTTCATTCATTCATCCATTTATTTGTTCATTCATTCATCCATTTATTTGTTCATCCATCCATTTATTTGTTCATTCATTCATCCATTTATTTGTTCATTCATTCATCCATCCATTTATTTGTTCATTCATTCATCCATTTATTTGTTCATTCATTCATCCATTTATTTGTTCATCCATCCATTTATTTGTTCATCCATCCATTTATTTGTTCATTTTTTATTTCAGAGTAGAGATATCCCCAGACGTGATCACTTACAAGACACGGTTGATGAAATGAAAAGATTTAACGCACGTCGCAAACTCAAGGTACACCGACTGTACATAGTGTTAACCATATATACACCTATTTCAAAAAACGTCGCGTTCAAAGCAACAAGCGTCAAGCCAAGACCGAAGTGAATGCTGGTTTTGTGCTGGCAAATTGTTCAAATCAGACCGATTTTCTCTGGAACGAAGTGTGAATAATTTGACAACACAAAACCAGCATTCACTTCGGTCTTGACGCTTGTTACTTTGAACGCGACGTTTTTTGAAATAGGCTTATATAATATAATATATAATGCATGCTAGCATGTACTTTGATTCCTAGATACTAGGTGACTACATATCATGCATTGTCTTGTCGATTAACTATAATCTTCTATCATATATCGCGGTAAACCACCGCTAACGCAAGACAGTGAACACTGGCCAGTGAAATACAGTGATGTATATAAATAGCACTCTGCCCTGTAGACATGTACGACTGATGAATCGTTAATGCGGGAATAATCTTGGTTCTAATTTGTTTCCTTGCACGGCAAGTAAATGAGCGGATTGCGTTGTATAATTCATTCGGCTTCAACTCTTGTGTTGTTTTCGAGTCACATCTGTTGGCACTTGACTGTTTCCCTTTTGCTTCGTCGTTTTCCTCTTGAGTATCACGCTTCTTGTCAACATGGAGGTATTACTGTCTCAATCTTGAAGTTTTAGGGTCCTTTCCGAGTGTCTATTGAGTTGGTGAATCCACGTGAAAAACCCTAAAGCCGCATATACACGAACAAGTTTTCCTTGTCAAGTTTTCCCTGACAAGGAAAAATTGACAATTTTTTGTCATCTACACAAGCAAGTTTTCCTTGACAAGGAAAAATTGGCGATGTTTTTGTCGTCTACACGAGCAAGTCTTCCTTGTCAAGGAAAACTTGCTCGTGTAGATTCGGCTTAAGTGTCTTTCGCTGTCTAACAACATGCTGTATTCTTGTAGGGTGCTGTCCTTGCTGCCGTCGCGAGCCGAAAATTCCCAGGTTTGAACGAACTTAATTTGAAAATTTCTTTTCATTTCAATTTGTATGTGCTATGTTTTTACGCCAGCGTTGCTCTTATTTTTGTTTCGTTGCAGTTTTAAATGGCGACATTAATGGTGTGCAGGTCAGTCTCTTCTTTGAAATTAAAAACAAACTAGATTAAAAAATAATAATTGGTTGAAAATTTATTTGGGGGAATATTTGGGATTCAAAAACTCCATGAACTTTTCTTGGGTATTCGAATGATTTTATGTGTATACAATGGCTGATTTGATTTTTTATTTCCCCGTGCTTTCAGAGCGATGATGATGTATTTGAATGTGAAGAAGATGATTTGACCGCCACAGGTAATCAGCTATCCATGGCGAAAGCGAAACTCTGTTTCATGTTATGTCTCTTTTCTCGAAGACAGAATTTTCGGTCATCTAAAGCTAAGCTCCTTAGACAGACAGTGACTGTTATCTCATTTTTATGCTTGGAACTGTGTTTTACGTGGTAATGTGAGGCGAAACACGAGCGTGAGATATGCGTGAGATATGCGTTATATTTCAATCAATTCGCGTTATCTCACGTGCGGGTACGAGTTCTGACCGCATTCACTGATGTAATGCCAACATTATTTGACCCTACCTTAGTAGTAAAACAAGTTCTTTCGTTCTCGATATAGACAGACTACCGTCCTCTTTACGTCTTTATAACTTTTTTTTCTTTCAATTTTTTTCTCTGTCGTGCCTCGTTTTCGTATTACTATAACAAGGACTCGGTGTAGTGGGGACGGGAAAATACGAGGGGGAGGGGGTGAGAAGGGAGACTACCATCCTCTATATCTTTCAATCTCTGTCGTGTCTCGTTTTCGTATTACTATAGCAAGGACTCAGTGTAGTGGGGACGGGAAAAGACGAGGGGGAGGGGGTGAGAAGGGAGACTGTCGTGTCTCGTTTTCGTATTACTATAACAAAGACTCAGTGTAGTGGGGATGGGGAAAGACGAGGGGGAGGGGGTGAGAAGGGAGACTTCCCTACACTGGACGGGTGAGTGGGAATAGAGAAGCTTGTTTAGTACAGATTGCGTTACCAAACTGGTTAGGTGTTGCGTGACATGTCATGTTATATTCTTAGGAGCTGTCAGTCAGCTTTTAGACTCGTTGGAGGATATTAAAGTATTGACTGGTGCTAAAGACAACGAGACGTCGTTTCTTCAAGGATTTTTTGAAGATCCAAGACTACAGGCTCTTTTAGAGGTAATGACGTCATACGACAGGCAACCCAACTTTCGTCTATGACAAGTGTCACAGAGAGTCGCTTTCGTATGAGTGGGAACTAGTAGTTACGGTACGGTTCGTAACGTGCAGTGACGGTACCATGCCGTATCCAAACATTCTGATTGGTTGAGCAATGATTTTGCGCGCTCTGATTGGTTGAATAGAATGTCTTCGATTCCGTACCGTGATCGTAACTCCGTGCCGTAGGTTTCCAAGGTAGGTACCGTGCCGTGACCGTGCCGTATCCAAACATTCTGATTGGTTGAGCAATGATTTTGCGCGCTCTGATTGGTTGAATAGAATGTCTTCGATTCCGTACCGTGATCGTAACTCCGTGCCGTAGGTTTCCAAGGTAGGTACCGTGCCGTGACCGTGCCGTATCCAAGCATTCTGATTGGTTGAGCAATGATTTTGCGCGCTGTGTTTGGTTGAATACAATGTGTTCGATTCCGTACCGTGACCGTAACTCCGTGCCGTAGGTTTCCCACTCATACGAAAACCACTCTATACTCTATTGAATGTAAACGCTGTTGACTCTATGCATGTGATATTATATTAGACCATTTTCGCGTAACCCGCTTTTAACATGCGAACTCCGCCGAGAAGAGCCAATTCGAGCCGCGGGATAATGAGGCGAGTCGACAAAGTCGCCTTATTTCCCTCTCGTCTTTCTCGTCTCGCGTCATTCTCCCGCGGCTCGACTGAACTTCTGACACGATCGAGTCGTTCAACTGAGAATCGCGTAAAAGTAAAACTACA